>JACEFZ010015548.1:472500-727500 GCA_014155875.1 Cepaea nemoralis
GAGAACTCACCCATTTCTGCCATTAAATCTGAGGTGTTACCGGGACGTTGGGACACACCAGAGATTGTGTATCAGGGCCAGTACTCTGTCTCTCCGAGCACAACTGAGCAGAACTCTGACTCGGTGACCTTCATGCCGGATGATTCTATCCAACCGGACACCAGAATATTACACAAAGTTCAAGTAAACATCATTTTTACACCAATCTGCCATTTCCTTGCCTTGGATTTAACATTTATTTTTCTATGCAGCTTTATTTCTTCCCCATATATTTTCCAATATTAACCAACTCTCTGCTTTCAGCTAGCAGTGGTTAGTCTCTCCTAATGGAGATTTGTTTAATATTTTCAGTCTGACATTAAGGGCTTGTAGTTAGCTAGCTCATGCTGGAGGTTCTTCATATCATTGACATATTTCCATTAATTTAAATATTAACATATATACTCTTCTTGTTCTGCTTTTAATTGGTAGTTAAGACTTGCTGCTATTGTTCTCATGCTCTTGTGTTGTGGTACTCTGTCTTCTTATTTCACATGCCTTAATGCAGACAGAAACAGCTAGTGCTAACCCATGAATATATTCATATGTATTATGTGGCATTCAATAAAGTACAAGAAGTAAATGGAAAAAAAGAAGTTTAATAGGCAAGAGTATCAACTTCATTGCCACCTGTTTTATCCCAGATGGCTCAGTCAATTTCTGCAGGGCAGCCTGCCGAAAGTATCGCCCAAAGCACAAACTCCATACTTCCAGCGATGACCCACAGGAGTCTCTGAGCAGATTGCAATCGTTAACCGAATGTTGTAACTCAAAATCGAACCCAGAATTTTCAGAGCGAGAGGCAGGTGGTGTAACCACGTCCCCCTGGAGACTCCCAAGATTGAAAGTGAAACTAGAGAAGCTGTTGACCTCAAAGAAGAAATGATTCTCCAGTTGATATGAGTTGAGTTGAGCTAAGAACCAACATCACTGCATTCAGGACGTTCCCATACGCGCTCCGTTGATATGAGTGTTCACCCAGCATCAGATGTGAGGAGTTGATGACACTTGGTCAGAATGCCTGCCTGACACATTGTGTGATAGGTGTTCCATCTTTGATAAAGCTGGAGGTTACAGAAAACCTCGCCTAGTCTGTACATTATGTGATGACTGCTTAGGCAAGTGGTCTTATTTCCTCAGACTGGAAACAATGTACGTCCAGCATACACCAGCTATAGTATGGACGTTGTCATCAAAACAAACATGCTGTGTGAATGCTGAATTATGCACATGCCATGCATTATGAAATGAGCTGACCAGTTCCTTTAGTAATAAGATGTCAATGACATTTAACACCCTGACCAAGAAAAGGCAATCTATTTCAGAATGCTGTTCATGAAAGCAGTATTGCTGCCTATTATCAACCCGGTCACAGCAGCAAAAGTCAAACCCTCTACATTTTATTGGTGTTGCTTGCTCGGGTTGAATGATCTCTGAAAGACTGAGTTCTGACTGTGAAGTATGATTGATTGATTCGTTCAGTTTGAATTTTTATTCTGGGCACTCGCTCACTTTGAACTCAAGCGTAGTCCATACACACTACTTCTAGTGCACTGGACTGATGTTTGCGTGTGACTTAGCTTTTCCTATTACCAGTGTCCCTTGCCATCAGGCGAACCCACTCCACCTTCTCAGGTCCTTGTAATTTACGTTCTGAAGCCAAGGACGAGAAATCAACATTTTAGTCCTATTGACTGGTGTAGGGGTTGTACCCATTGCCTCAGCATGAGCACACCGGAAGTTTAAGAGGAAGCACTCTTATCCATTCGGCCATGCTAACCTCCAGCATCAGATCTATAAAAAAACTTTGATGATCGTTGGAAGGTCAGCCATACTGGGAATCCAGTCTGTGGATACGCTGCCGCAGCTGCTGTTGCTGCTCATAGAGGTGGTCCCAGGTGTCTGTCCAGCTTCTGGTCCTGCAACCTGTGTGACTTTCTATACTCTCTATGTGTTTAGTTGTTGCTTTATTTATGTGAGAAGACTTCTCATCCTGTCTTTCTGTAATTTCTTTTATTTCTGGGTACTTATGAAAGACAACTCTCCCTACCAGTACCGTTTTGCTGTCTTTGTTTATTTGATTTATTTGTCCTTTTTAAGAGTCCCGATGCATTCTTTCTATGTTTTATATTTCTTTGCCCTTGTTACACCCACCTCTCTCTCTCTCTCTCTCTCTCTCTCTCTCTCTCTCTCTCTCTCTCTCTCTCTCTCTCTCTCTCTCTCTCTCTCTCTCTCTCTCTCTCTCTCTCTCTCTCACTCCCTCCTTCCCTCCCTCCTTCCCTCCCTGTCAATGTGTAAAATTGTTTACAACATTCTGCGCAGTAATGAAGGACAAAAATACTAACAACCCCCTCCTCCACAAACACTCTCACAGTCTCTCAGTACTCGCCCATTTCTTTGCCCTTCTGAAGATCCATTTCTTTGCCCTTCTGAAGACAGACAGACACATGTGCATACAAGCACTATATCCTTGGATAATGTGTCAAATCTGTGCCCCTTCAAAAGTCTTAGTTACGATGTATATGTGCCAGGATTTGCTGTTTGATAGCATGGTTTACTGTGAACCAGGCAGTGCAATTTACTGCGAATATACATTACATTCACCACATGGCAAGTTTCCTTTTATGAAATGTGATAATTCACTATGAATATATAATTCACTTTGTTGATTACATTTAACAGCCCACTTTAATTAGGCTTATGGTAATTCACTGTAAATATGCTTTAGTAATTTACTGTAAATACACTATGGTAATTTACTGTAAATTTTTTGTTGTTGCGTATCCCTTACGGGACGTTGCAGTCAACACCAGCATTTTCAGCTGCTGTTGATGTACTTGGCAAGTGTTATGTTCAGTAGTTTGCTATTGCTTTCTGAACGACCGGCCCCTATACCTTTTTTCGAAAAAACCAGAACTGCTGTGTTTCGAACCCGGATATACGGGCTCACAAACCGCGTTACTGTAAATATGCTGTGGTAATTTACTGTGAATACATGTTATAAACTAACTATGTGGTAATTCACTTTGAAAATAAAGCAGTTCACTTTAAAAGCACAAAATAATTCATTTTTATGACATGTAGCAATTCTCTTTTATTACACATGATAATTCATTTTGATTATATATGATGATTCACTTCAATTATACTCGATAATTTATTTTGATGATATTAATTTTCTCTGGTTACATATACATATGAATTGGATGGCACATGCTAATTCACTCAGATTACACATGATAGTTCTAAGTACACAGCAATTCACGTTGATAGAATGTGATAATTCATTTTAATTAAACATGATAATTCTTTTGGATGACAAGGTAATTCACTTTGGTAGGATGTGATAATTCATTTTAATCACACAAGGTAATTCACTTTTATAGCACATGGTGAATTACTGTGATGTGATATGTCACATTGATTACACATAGCAGTTCACATTGTTATAATTTAATTGAAAGACGTGTCATTAACACATTCATTTATCAGATTCTGTGGACTAACATTGTCACATTGCTTTGCATAAACATGTGCCCCACAGAAAACACCAGAGAATGGTATATAACTATAAATTCATTTCATGGGAACCCACAAGGCAAACAAAACAGAGGGAGACATGGCTGCAGACAGCAGATCACATACTTAAAGACTGCCCAAAATACAACATATCTAGACAAGCCTTCTGGCCTAGAGAAACAACTGTGGAAGATAACTCTATGGACCACTAGGTGAACTAAAAAATACAGTGAAGTTCATACCAAAGACAATGCAGATGTAGACGCGTTTCAAGCAAGCTAAAGCAGAATAAAAGGGAGACCTAAATAAATACTAAGAGGACTAGAAACAGATTAATAATATGAAGAGGACATAGAGTGAGCTGCAGGTTATAACAAAAGATAAAACAACTTAAGTCAGTTGAGATATTTTCTCCATTGTGGATAAAAGGAAGAAGAAGATGACTCCTCTGTTGGCAGTATTAAGACAGCCCGGTTATCATCTAAAGCTGCAAATTAGCATCCAAATTCAATTTGACTGAGGTTCAAGATAATTCCATAGTAGAATCATTACCCCTATCATGAAGGTGTTAAGTGTATTCCTTCACAGTTACTAGATCGAACATTACAAGATGGCAAGACCAGTTGCGTTCCTCAAAGCTTTTATTTTCTGGGAAATTGTGAAAGTTATCCAGTTACCACTTTTTGAGGCTTGGTTGACACATTAACCGTGTATCAAATACCCAGTTTACGAGGCATAGTTGATCCCATAACCATGTATCAGATACCCAGTTTATGAGGCATAGTTGATCCCATAACCATGTATCAGATACCCAGTTTATGAGGTTTAGTTTATCCCATAACCATGTATCAGATAACCCCATTTACCAGGCTTGGTTGATGCCAGAGAAAGCTCCATTCCTGCCACTACTGGAGATTAAACTTCAGACAATGGTGTTGGGTAGTGAATATACTAATCACTGTAATACTAACCTTGAATAGCTCAGTTACTGACAGTGGGTCGTCACGCTATATATGAGCACTAACTATAGTACTAACAGCTTCAAGATTGCCTGTGTTACCTTCTACTGACAATTTTTTATCATTGGTTTGTACAACTTCTTTAGTTTAGTGGTGAAGAAAAGATAGCGTAATTAGTTGTAAATCTGCTGGTCTTACAGGAAGGAAAGATAAATATTTAGTGGTAAATTTGTTAGTTGTTTCATAAGGAAAGATACATATTTAGTGGTAAATTTGCTACTTGCTTCACAGCAAAAAAAAAAAAAGATATATATTTAGTGGTAAGTTGTTTCACAGCAAGGAAAGATACATACTTACTGGTAAATTTGCTAGTTGTTTCATAATGAAAGATACACATGTAGTGGTAAATTTGCTACCTGTTTCACAGAAAGGAAAGATAAAATGTAGCGGTAAATTTGCAAGTTGTTCCACAGCAAGGAAAGATACATATGTAGTGGTAAAATTGCTACTTTTACAGGAAGGAAAGATACATATTTAATGTTACATTGGGTTGTTGTTTTGCAGGAAGGAAAGTACTTATTTAGTTTTAAATTTGATAGATGTTTCATGGGAAGAAAAGATACATATTTAGTGGTAAAACTGGCTAGTTGATTTACAGGAAGGAAAGAGAAATACAGAAGTTGAGTAAAACATGTTTATTTAAAAGAAATGTTTAATTAGAATAACAGAATGTCATTGTACTTTTATAGTTATGTATATAATAGTATAATATAATATGCATATATGTGTATAATATTATTATATTATATATAATTAAATAATAATATTAATCAAATGTTATGTTATTATTAGGGATGTTCATTTGAAACCCGTTCCAATTGCTTTATTACAAAAGCATGAAAGAAACATTAACAGGTGTGGTAGAATTAAACAAAGCATTCATTTTGAATGAATTATGCACCATGGGTTGGTCAGAAGAAGTCGCCATATGCATTCAGGCAAGCATCCCATTGCATAGATAGGCGGCGAATGCTGTCCGCAAAAAAGGATTGTGGTTGCTCACTGAACCAAGTGTTTACCGCGTTCAGTACGTCTGCATCTGTGTGAAATCATTTCCCCTTGAGAGCTTTTTTTTTAGAGGTTCAAACAAATGAAAATCACATGGTGACAAATCAGGACTATAGGCTGGATGTTGCAGAATTTCCCACTTCTTAATTTCTAATGCTTCCTGCACAATCTTTGCGACATGCGGACGAGCATTATCGTGCAACAACCATGCAACGAGAAAGCATGCTGGGTCGTTTATTCTTGGTGGCTTTTTGCAGCTTGTCTAGTGTTTGCAAGTAGTGGGTAGAGTTGATGTTGACACCAGGTTCTTTAAAGTCGGCCGACACTAGCCCTTCATGGTAAAAAATGTGCTCAGCATAACCTTACCAGCGGAAACCTGTAACTTGAATTTTTTGGCTTTTGGTGATCCAGCATGATTCCATTGCATGCTCTCTCTTTTGCTGCTCAGCTCAAAGTGGTGACACCATGATTCATCATCTGCCACTATGCGGAAGATAAATACATCACCCTCCACTCTGTAACGCAAGTGGTTGAAACACCATCCCATGTGTTCCTCTCTTTGGTGGTCAGTCAACATCCATGGTACCCACTTAACACACTTCCGATATTGCAGTTTCGTACGAACAACCTTTTGAATTGTCCCAATTGACATATCAAATTCTTTTGCTAGCGAACGTATCCTTCAACAACGGTTCATCTGTACTGCTGCATCAATT
Organism: Cepaea nemoralis; assembly: GCA_014155875.1. NCBI lineage: Eukaryota > Metazoa > Mollusca > Gastropoda > Stylommatophora > Helicidae > Cepaea > Cepaea nemoralis. Next base: position 478,802 of record JACEFZ010015548.1, read on the forward strand.
TTGGCGATGGTTTTGTCTGTTGCAACAATATGCACTTGACCTGCCATCGAAGATCTCTTGTGAACTGACATCCTTTCCGAAACATTCGTGCCCAGTCTGTCACTGTTATCTTCGACACACATTTGTTACCGTATGCTGCCTGCATTCTTCTATGAATGTCCACTTGTCGACATCCTTCAAATGAAAGAAACTGATTCACCGCTCTATGGACGGAATTTGGATCAACCGGCCATTTTCTCAACGGTCAGAAACAGAACCTATGCATCATGGGACGATAAGCACATGCTCTTTTATTCATTGGTCAGTACTTATCACATGACTATGACATGATCATGTTCAACGTACGCAATTATGCGCGGTGTGGTACGAACGGATTTCAAATGAACGCCCCTTATATATACATATATATGTATATAATAATTTAGACATTAGTAATATTTCTCCTGAGTATGTCATGGACAGAGGAAAAAACAAAGACTGAAGTAGCGAGAGCTGCAGTTGTTACGTAAAATTAGTTTCTCATCTTCCACTGTAGGGATCACCATCAAGTGCCTTGCCGATTGGCTGTAGGGATAGATGTATAAATTGTGAAGTATTTTTTTTTATCTCAGGGATCAGTTACATATACTATTTGCTTCTTCACCATAGTCATTTCCTGACATGAAAGTCATGTGAGATAATGTTGACCAAATTATCGAATTCAGATATTCAGTAATGTGTTTCCTTGTTTCCAGGTGCTATAGTAAAGATAGATTTGCTTACCTATATATAAATTTGCATTTATTTACAAATGTCACAAAGTTACACGTTTATGTTTTATTACTAAAGAAAGATGTTATAAAGTCATTAGCTCATATTATATTTTTAAGGAAAAATGTGAAAAAGTCAGTAGTTTATATAAAGTTTTTATAAAGATAACTGTTGTACAGACAGCAATTAAAAAAAACAAAAAAACAAGTGCTATAAAGTCAGTGGTTATATTGTGTTAATAAAAGCAGATGTTTTAAAGTCAGTAGGTTTTATTATGTTACTAAAGATGAGTTCTGTAGGATCAGTAGTTTGTATTGTAATACTAAAGACTGGTGCTTTAAAGTCAGTATGTTATTTTGTGTTACTAAAGACAAGTGCTATAAGGTCAGTAGTTTATATTGTATGCAGTAAAGACAAGTGCTTTAAAGTCAGTAGTTTATATTGTATTTCTAAAGACAAGCACTATAAAGTCAGTAGTTTATACTGTATGCATAAAAACAATTGCTATATAAAGTCAGCAGCTGATATGCTGCCAGTGCTAAAGAATACATTTGATTTGACCATATCCTGTTCCGCTTCTCATGGTCAGGAGTACATGGATGCCCAGATTACCAGCCAGTCCTTCCATCAGATGTTTGGCTCAGCACCCCCGACCTCCAGCCGCCTGCATGCAGGCACTGATGTCCACCGCTACAGCTCTTACAGTGGCTCCTCTTTTAGCACCAGCTTTGACCCGGACAATGTCCCTGTCGACCGGTCACCAGTCTATTCTGGGTGAGTACTCTGACCTTGTCTGTTCTGACCAGTTGTCATAGTAACTCTTTCTTGTTCTGGCTACTTGTTGGATTAACCCATTCTGCCTCGGTCAACTCACTTGTTTGTTAAAACCCACTCTCTCCACTGTGGGCCTCGTGTTGGAGTCTGTTTAAAAAGGTTAGCTGCATACCCTTTACAGGACATTGCCATCAACTCCAGCATTGTTTGTCTATTTGTGATTCTTGGGCAAGTATACGTCCAGTAGTTTGCCATTGCTTTCTGAACAACCAGCACTCCTACAATTGCAGAGAAACCAACGCCAGGCAGCCTGCTGCCAACTTGCCCGTAGCTATGCTTTGAACGTGGTGTACAGGGTAACAATTGTGTCTGTAACCCCTTGGCCACAGATCAGGCATAGAGTCTGTACACAATGAAATATCTAAAATGTCTAGAGGACACATAACATAGTCTGTACACAATAAAATACCTAAAATTTCTGGAGGACTCTTAACACATAGTCTGTACACAATGAAATACCTAAAATGTCTGGAGGACGCATCACATAGAGTCTGTACACAATGAAATACCTAAAATGTCTGGAGGACACGTAACATAGTCTGTACACAATGAAATACGTAACATTTCTGGAAGACTCTTAACACATAGTCTGTACACAATGAAATGCCTAAAATGTCTGGAGGACACATCACCAACCTATGCCTAATACCAGCCAGCCCATATGGGCTATGCTGAATCATGACCTGGCCACATCCTAATGTGCCTACCACAGATGTGAGTTTCTAGCACAGGTCTTTGACACCCTGCTAGTTTCTGTGCTTGGGGTGGTTGAAGGTGGCTGAGTCTGAAACCAACCACCTCACAAGAATGCTCTGGTACCACAAAGCACCGTGTAGAAGAAATTTGCTAGATACAAATAAAGAGATAAAAAAGTTAGTTTCTTATCCTTTACAGGATGTCACAGTCAATCTCAATATTGGTTAGCTGTCTGTGACCTCCGGGCACATCAACACTCATTTTATTAAAACCAACACAAGGCGATGTGCTGCCAAATTGCCCGCAGCTGTGTTTCAAATGTGGTATGCAAGATTACAAACTGCATCTGTAACCCCTTTGCCACAGAGCCGGATTAAGGAAAGACCACGTAAACGATGGAGTGATGATATCAAGAACAACCTTAGAGAAATGAAGGCCAGCTGACCTGGAAAAAGCACACAAAAGATATCTTTACATCTCCCCCAACACTTCAGTGAGCTACATCCAGGATGAGAATATTAAGAAGAAGAATGTTCTTGTTCTCTTTTTCTGTCCAAACTGTGTGACCTTTTTTCAATCATGTTTGTCCACAGTCTTCTGTATCTTGTGTTGCAAATAATTTCTGATACCTATTTTCCTCTATGCCTTGAAGTCAGACTTTCCAGCTTCTTCTCTTGTATTGCAAATCATTTCTGATACCTAAGTTCCTCCATGCCTTGATGTCAGACTTTTCAGCTTCTTCTCTCTGGTCTCCCCCTGCCTCTCTTCCCCTCCAACATTCCCATTGTGACAACATAATCAAGCCTTCCTCTTCTCATGACATGCCATGCCCAAAAAAATGTGAACTGTCCTCTTCAACATAAGTAATCAGTTCTCTTTGTGAGTTAACTTCTTTCAAGATACCTTCACCGGTCTATCTATCCATCCACGGTGTTCTTGCCTACAGACATAATATGCTAGGCATCTGTAAAGAATGGTAGTTTGCCATTGCTTTTCTTCTTGGCAGTGACCATACTGGTTGGTGGACGTAGCCAGTCTTCATAAAGAGATCTTCTGCCTACTGTCGCAAAACCCGAGACCATAAAAACAACTATCTGACGGCTGCACTCCAACTTCATCTCCAACCTGCTGACATAGCTTCTCATGACCCAGAACGGTGGCGAAACTGGTACTCCTCCTTGCTCAGGAGTGTCCGGTGGGCAAGGTAGGGGTGATTGATGCTGGGCACCCTGCAGTTTGAAGTAACAATTGCCACAGACCGGAATAGTTACAGATTGACTCGGTTTTCCAGCTACCACGTGTGTATTTAATCGTCAAGTTTCTTTTGTGGTAGAGCTGTAGAACTTCCGAATCTGCTATGGAGGCGCGTGGTTAGGTTCCCCTTTGAGCAGATACCGTAACTATAGTCTTGGAGTGTGGGGGGAAGGGGGGGGGGGAGACACGTAATGCAGTGGCAGATACTATCCTAAGGGGTGGTGGAATGGGCCTTTCCCGAGATTTGGAGGGAGGGGGGAATTGTGTGGTGATGTAACGTGAGCCACGCTGCAAATTGTAGAAAAGAGGTATGTATGATTGTTTAAAAGGAAGGAACATTCGGAAAGTGGAGAAGGTAGAGAGGACAGAGAGACGGAAATGAGAAGGGAAAGGAAGGAAGAAAATTGAAGAAGAAACAACACCTGCAGCAGAAGAAGAGAGAAATGAGAAGGAGGAAAGGTTACACAGAATGAACAAGAAGTGAGAAGAAAGGAAAGAAACAAGAAGAAACGGAATGAAGAAGGAAGAAATGGGAAGAAGAAACGGGAAAGAAAAAGAGTTAGTAGAACCTACAGCAATAAGAAACTAAGAAATTTGCAGACATTAACTTGTTTTTTTCATAATTGTGAAACAGTCTGCATTTGTTAAGGAATCTACCAACACGTTCTCTAGGATTATCTCTCTTCTGTAATCATTCTTTGCTTTGATTGTTTAAAGCAGGGGTGTCCACGTAATGATTTGGTTTGGCCCTACCCAGGCAACCGCAAGCGGAACTTGAAATTCATTAAATCTAGGAGCTGTTTTTCATAGCAACATAAGTTTGTATTAAGTGAATCATAATAATTACAATTTTGAAGTACACACGTGGAACGCCCAATACCGGATAGGCAGAACTCAGACGAGTACTTGACGTGACAGACAAGTATGCTTTTGTATGGCCCGCAAATGATATGATAAATACAGTGCAGACTTAATAAGGCAAACTTACCTGGGACCCAAGAAATAGTTCTTCTTATCAGAAATTCCTCTTATAAGAGACAAATAAGAAAAATTGCTAGAGATAACAAATTGTTCTTCACAACAAAATTTGCCACATCCGAGATCGCCTTACGCGATTTACATTGTATAAAAATAGCCTTTGTCAGAGAAAAGGGTTAAATTCGACTGGATCAAATCCCTTAATGAGAACATTCCCTAGAAAGCAGTCTTATTGTAGGTGTACTTTGTGAGCTCCGGTATAGAAAGTTAGTCAAACAGTGCACTGGGACGCAGAGGTGTTTCCAAGGCACCAGGGCCGGGTTATATACTGGCCAAGACCTATTGACGCGTCCTCGTCGAGCGTCCTGGGCAACAGGTCCCTTCGGGGTCCTGGCTAAGGTCAGTAGGATCGCCGATTCCTCCGAAGTCGGAGAGTGTCTGCCTGTACGGCGAGGAACCACCAGTCTGCACACCAATAAGCCAGACATGGGACAACGGATACTCACGCAAAACTCAGGTCCTGTATGACATCACACTGATGTTGGACAACAGGATGCCTTCATCCGACATACAGGATTTCGCGTTGGAGCTCAAGCCAACGAACGCAAGCAAGCAAGCAAGCAAACAGTGCACTCACTTGAAAGTAGGCTCATTTAAAATAGACACTACATATATTCTGTGGTTGAGGTGATTGTTTCTCTGGTCTGTATCCAAAACATGAGTGCTTGGCAAAAACAATGGTGTATGTGTACAGAAGCCGTGCAGTTATTTGAGTTTGGGGAGAACTGCCGTCAATTAACTCCTGTAGTTGCACATGGTTTTGTGCAAAAACCTGCATTATGCTCTCTCTCTCTCTCTCTCTCTCTCTCTCTCTCTCTCTCTCTCTCTCTCTCTCTCTCTCTCTCTCTCTCTCTCTCACTCTCTCTCCTCCCTCTCTCTCTCCTCCCTCTCTCTCTCTTTCTCTCTCTCTCTTTCTCTCTCTCTCTCTCTCTCTCTCTCTCTCTCTCGTTCTCTCGCTCTCTCGCTCTCTCTCTCTCTCTCTCTCTCACTCTCTCTCACTCACTCTCTCTCTCTCTCTCTCTCTCTCTCTCTCTCTCTCTCTCTCGTTCTCTCGCTCTCTCGCTCTCTCTCTCTCTCTCTCTCTCACTCTCTCTCACTCACTCTCTCTCTCTCTCTCTCACTCACTCTCTCTCTCTCTCTCTCTCTCGTTCTCTCGCTCTCTCGCTCTCTCTCTCTCTCTCTCTCTCACTCTCTCTCACTCACTCTCTCTCTCTCTCTCTCTCTCTCTCTCTCTCTCTCACTCTCTCTCACTCTCTCTCTCTCTCTCTCTCTCTCTCTCTCTCTCTCTCTCTCCTCCCTCTCTCTCTCTCCTCCCTCTCTCTCTCTCTCTCTCTCTCTCTCTCTCTCTCTCTCTCTCTCTCTCTCTCTCTCTCTCTCGTTCTCTCGCTCTCTCGCTCTCTCGTTAAATAATTCCAGAAAAGCAACTTTGTGTACGCCACATGTGTTGCAGTATAGAGAGGAAGTTGTAAGTGTCAAGTAATAAGGAAAGTAAAAGCCCCCTTTTCACACCTTGGGGTGCATTGGGTAAATGGTGCTATCTCAGTGTATATAGAGCAATCAGCACTCCTTGGGTGATGAAGTTAATAATGTATCAGACACCTTTACTCTCCATGTCCCTCTATCTCTGTCTCTTTTTTTAATGTCTGTATGTCTTCACCTTTACTTTCCATGTCTCTCTGTCTCTGTCTCTTATGTTATGTCTGCATGTCTCCTCCTTTGCTTCTCATGTCTCTCTGTCTCTGTTTTTATGTCTGTATGTTTTCACCTTTACTTCTCATGTCTCTCTGTCTCTGTTTGTATGTCTGTATGTCTTCACCATTACTTCCCATGTCTGTCTCTTTTTAATGTCTGTATGTCTTCTCCTTCACTTCCCATGTCTCTCCGTCTCTTTCTCTTCCTTATGTCTGTATGTCTTCACCTTTACTTCTCATGTCTCTATTTTAATATCTGTATGTCTTCACCTCTACTTCTCATGTCTCTATGTCATGTCTGCATGTCTTCACCTTTACTTCTCATGTCTTTATGTATCTTTTTTATGTGCGTATGTCTTCACCTTTACTTCTCATGTCTTTATGTATCTTTTTTATGTCTATATGTCTTCACCTTTGCTTCTCATGTCTTTATGTCTCTTTTTTATGTCTGTATGTCTTCACCTTTACTTCTCATGTCTTTATGTATCTTTATTATGTCTGTATGTCTTCACCTTTACTTCTCATGACATTTCCTAGTACCCATGTTAGCCTGGCGTCTTCCAGTGTCCTAACAAAAGGCGTTTAGATGGGCTGATTTCTTGTCTGTCTGTCTGTCCGTCCGTCCGTCCGTCCGTCTGTCTGTCTGTCTGTCTGTCTGTCTGTCTGTCTGTCTGTCTGTCTGTCTGTCTGTCATTTCTGTCTACCTCCTTTCTGCCTGTCTCCTTTCTGTCTGCCTGTCTCCTTTCTGTCTGTCTCTCTCCTGTCTGTCTGTCTGTCTGTCTGGCTACCTGTCTCTGTTGTTTATTTCTGTCTATCTCCTCCCGTTAACTGGAGACCTCACAGTGCTTGCTAAGAATGACTGTGTTGTGTGCCTACATCGATGAGCGCAATCACCACTCATTGAGTCTCTCATGTCCTATAAGAATGAACAAATTTTACCTACGACAACAGTTGTATCCAGTTACTTACTGTGTAGTACACCTAATAGTAATAGTAGAATTGGAGCGGCTGTCCGACATAACAAGACCCTGACAGAAGTCGAGTTTAGCAATTAAGTAACACATACATAGGGCGGGCAGCAGTCAATAAAGCAGCCAGTATCGTGTTACTACGTGCTTCATTTAGCGTCCGGCTGGTTTCAGTGGATGAACATCATTTCTTTAGGGCTTCATTGTTCTGTCTGTGTCCTAGCTGTGTTGTGTACATGCTGCATCATTTCTGCATGATCGTTGTCAATCACTTGACTGTCTTTGTTAGGCTCGGATGACATTATGTTTCCCGGTTCTGTTTTCTTTCCATTTACCAGATTGTCGTTTCGATAATGGCTGTTTGCGTATCATAGTTGATTACAATGACCCAGTCTTTATGTGTTTGCTTGTTATCTCCGGTGATTGATACCGGTATCAAGATAACAGAACTGCTTAGTTATGTTTGACATAGTTATGTTATGCTTGATTGGTAACTAACGAAAATAATAAGTTAGTTAATTGCGGTTCCAACTTCACGGCAAAGGTTCGCTCCTTTATGCTCTGTTCCTGCTCTGTGCCAGTGAATATTACACAAAACGCTCCTCACTGCCCCATGTGAAAAGTGGAACAGACAGGAGTCTCAACAAACCAAACCCTGCACAGGTATACTATGCGTATTGCCGCTGCCAGAATGCCAACACACAATCCGCCACGAAAAGTACAGTTCATCGTCGATGGAAGCGGCAGTCACTGGAAAACCAGCAGTCACACATTACTGCACAAGGCAGCCCAGTTAGTTCAGCGACTGGCCGGCCGCCATTTTTCTGAACATGCAGTTTACGGCATATAAGGTGGGTGGCTAGTTGACTTCTTCGCCGTCTTTCTATACCGGTTGGGGGGGGGGGAGAATTCCCCCTGGTTGAGAACTACTGCTCTAGACAGATTCCATAGATACCATCCAAGGTAACGGTCTCTGCCTAAACAGGGGTAGGGATTTTATCTTATCAATTTTGGAAGGACAACAACCTTACGGCCTGTTTTGTTGTTGTTGTTTTTGTTTTTTTACGATCTCCAAATGCCATGGAATTGTAAACGTGTACAACATGCATGCAGGATATTCTGTTTTCCGCACTTATCCAAGGAAGCTTGGTATGTGATCTTACATATAAGAAATCAGGAGAGGCATGTGGTATCATTTGAAACCACTGGTTCTTGCGGAAAATCCCCAACCTTCTGCTGGAATTCAACCCGATATCCCCTTTGCCTGAAGCGGACAGTAAAACGTCTCAGCCACGGCTGACCCAGATTATGAAAATGAAAAAGTACTTTCGAATCGAGCATAAGACTGATAGATGACAGTATGTCCGTCTTCGGCTGTCATGGACAAACAATACATGTACAGCAGCTCACAGAAACTGATCTACTCTGCTATACAATCAGCTACTGCACAATCCCAATATCATCATCATCATGTGCCATGCCTGTAAGCGTGGGTGGTCATGTTTTGCCATCTCACTCGATCACCAGAGTCGTGGATCAGCTCAGTGTTCTTGTCTCGACCATACAACGTGGCCAAGTCATCCAGGTATTTGCTTCTCTGCCCTCCCTTGTTCTCTTTCCCTCGATTTTGCCAGTTGTGGTCACCAAGTTCTCTAATTTATTTCTTCTCATAACATGACCAAACAATTGTGACTGTCTACGTCTAATTTCTCTAACCAGTTTACGGTTTTCATTTGTTCACAATATACCGGGTTGGAAGTTAGCAGCAGGAAATTTGAAAGCAGACTGCTATGCGTTGAATTTCACAATACGACGGGCGTTGGCCGTCCAGAAAGCAATCGCAAACTACTGAACGTAAATTTACCTAGAAAATATCACACAATCAAAACATCCTGAGGTTATTTGATAGAGAAGTCAGCATTGCCGAGGGGCTTAATACGCGTGCATTTAATCTTCCGGTGCGCTGCTGGCTGGGTACGAAGTTCATTCCCTACACTGGTCAGTTGGACTTCAACGTTGATTTCTTGTTCAGAAAGCAAAGGCATAGACTAAGACGAGGCAGGTCCTCGATGGCACAGGCGGAAATTTCTAGACGTCAGGTGTGTGATCTAGAGAAAAAGAGTGGGTTGAAGTACCGGCAGACATGACGGACTGGCACAATGTAATAGTAACACTGGACCGTGGGTGCAGAGAATGGGAGCGGGTGCAACAACTGATCCAGATTAATACACATCAAGGTGACATAGTGATCTATACTGATGGGCCACTGGTGAGAAACAGACGAAGTGGTTGGGGTTTCATTGCGAAGGCTAATGGACAATTCTTGAAAAAGGAGAGTCTGGCATATGAGGCTACTACATCTAGCATGAGAATGGATGTGGAAGCAGTCACAGCGGCATTCCGTTGGTTAGAGGAGACCACTGCAACACACATTGGCTTCATCACGGACTCAAGGAGTATGCTGTGTAAAGTGGAGAAAGGAATGTTTCGTGTGGAATGGCTCACCTTGCTTCAGAGGTCACATATTTCAACAAGTGTATGGATTGTTTGTCCTGTCCATGCGGGAGTGCCAGGGAATGAACAGGCTGATAGGCTGGCAGGGAATACACCTCTTGGTGGTCGATTACCTATGGACAAGGGAGAGGTGATTGTACGCCTGTGGGACTAGGTGGAGAAGATGTCGAAAGGATGAGATTGCGGGGGATTGGCAGGGGTTCTGGTAGAATCTCAAAACTGAAAGGGAAGACCAGGAGAACTTTCAATCAGATAGCGATGGGAACGATTAGTAGTGTGACTCTTCGCTGGCTGTTTGAACGAGGGGACGGAGCGGGTATGGTAATGTCTTGAGTGCAGTGATGTTGGGTCTTAGCTCAACTTAGCAAGCAATGGCAAACTACTGAACGCAACATTGCCTAGTAAATCCATCTCGTGTTCGGGCATGATCACAACGACTTGCAAAGGACATGCACAATATAAAAAAAAAAAATGCCACCTTTGTAATGGACATGCAACCATGTTCATTCCAAAAGTGCGGGCTATATGAATATTTTGGGACCCACTGAAATGCATCATTAATAGATGGGGGGGGGGGGGGGGTGTAAAGTTAAGCAATGTGAGCTTAGCCTGGAGTCTCGGCGGTCCTGGCCCTCGCTAACGGGCTCGCGATGTGAAACGGTTGGTGGCTGGACAGAATAGGTCGGCCGCGCTGGTGACTTTGTTTAATTGCCAAAGAGATTAAAACTGGCGTGTTGCCGGCGCACTATGACACATGTAGCATTGATGATACCTCATGGGCGACTCCTTGTTAGGGTATCTGATAGGTTTGATGGTCGTATGGGCTGTGTTGTGTCTAATACTGGGTGGCGATTGGCAATAAACAACTCGTTTGGTCTGTTGATAATATTACGTGCATTGTTGGTTTATGATGAGGATGATTCGTAATCCCGATATTACTCGTATAGAATAGTGATTTTTTTATAGAGGGTGTGCGTTTATAATAGTGATTTGTTATAGAGCATTGTACGTTTAGAAAAGTGATTATTATATTGCGTATTGCTCGTTTAGAAAAGTGATTAGTATAGAATGTTGTAGGTTTTGAATAGTGATTGTTATAGCGTGTTGTATGTTTAGAATAGTGATTATTATAGAGTGTTGTACGTTTAGTATAGTGATTAATGTAGTGTGCATTGTAGGTTTAGCATAGTGATTTTTATAGTGTTGTACGTTTAGATTAGTGATTATTATAGAGTTTTGTACTTTTAGCATAGTGATTAATTTAGCGTGTATTGTAGGTTTAGTATAGTGATTGATGTAGTGTATATTGTAGGTTTAGCATGGTCATTAATTTAGTGTGTATTGTAGGTTTAGCATAGTGATTAATGTAGTGTGTATTGTATGATTAGTATAGTGATTGATGTAATGTGTATTGTAGGTTTAGCATAGTGATTAATGTAGTGTGTATTGTAGGTTTAGCATATCGATATTTATAGTGTTGTACGTTTAGCATAGTGATTAGTGTAGTGTGCATTTTAGGTAGCATAGTGATTAATGTAGTGTATATTGCAGGTTTAGTATAGTAATTAATATAGTATGTATTGTATGTTTAGTATAGTGATTGATGTAGTGTGTATTGTAGGTTTAGTGTAGTGATTAATGTAGTGTATATTGTAGGTTTAGCATAGTGATAATGTAGTGTGTATTGTAGGTTTTGCATAGTGATTATTGTATGTTTAGCATGGTGATTAATGTAGTGTGTATTATAAGTTTAGCATACTGATTAATGTAGTTTGTATTTTAGGTTTAGCATAGTGAGTTTTATTGAGTTGTACGTTTAGCATAGTGATTAATGTAGTGTGTATTGTAGGTTTAGCATCATGATTAATGTAGTGTGTATTACAGGTTTAGCACAGTGATTAATGTAGTGTGTATTATATGTTTAGCATAGTGATTAATGTAGTTTGTATTGTGGGTTTAGCATAGTGATTTTATAGAGGTGTATAGTTTAGCATAGGGATTAATGTAGTGTGTATAGTAGGTTTAGTATAGTGATTAATGTAGTGTGTATAGTAGGTTTAGCATAGTGATTAATGTAGTGTGTACTGTATGTTGTGCATAGTGATTAATGTAGTGTGTATTGCAGGTGTAGCATAGTGATGAATGTAGTGTGCATTGTAATTTTAGCATAGTGATTAATGTAGTGTGCATTGTAGGTTTAGCATAGTGATTTTTATAGAGTTTTTCGTTTAGCATATTGATTAATGTAGTGCGTATTGTAGGTTTAGCATAGCGATTAATGTAGTGTGCATTGTAGGTTTAGCATAGTGATTTTTATAGAGTGTTGTAACGTTTAGCATATTGATTAATGTAGTGCGTATTGTAGGTTTAGCATAGCGATTAATGTAGTGTGCATTGTAGGTTTAGCATAGTGATTTTTATAGAGTGTTGTACGTTTAGCAGTAGTGATTAATGTATTGTGTATTGTACATTTAGAATAATTTGTTTCCCATTCGCTCGCTTTGAACTCGAGCGTAGTCCACTTTGGATAGATTGTTGCGTGTGGACTATTTTATCACAGTGATCAATATAGCGTGTAGTGTACGTTTAGAACAGTGAATTAATATAGCGTGTATTGCACGTTTAGAACAGTGATTAATATAGCATATATTATTTAGAAAAAAGTTTGTTGCATGTGCTCTACACGACGTTGCAATCAACCCCATCATTTATTGGCTGTTTGTGATTTGTTAGCCATAGTAGTTTAGTAGTTTACCATTGCTTTCTGAACGAGCAACGCTTCATATAATCAATGCAAAGCGGTCTGCTTGGAAATCGCTGGCAGCTGATTTTCGACTCGGTGTATCGGGGAATTATGAAACTGCGCGTCTCACTATCCTCTAGGCCACAGCACCAGTTTGTCCGTTTAGAATAATTATTTCCACAACATATATTGTAGCTTAACTGATTCAATGCCGACGGATAATAAATCGCCACATCTGACCGCCAATTTGAACTGAAGTACGATATATCGCCAAACTAGAGTCATCGTGTTATTTGTTTTGTTTCGTGGTATCTTCCGCAATTTAAATGCTTAGTGGAAGGAAATTTACATTATGATACTTTTCAATTGATTGTTTACCAGGTTTGGTCCAAACCTACTTTTTGTTTGGCAATGAATCGGTTAAAGTAGCCATTTCTATAACATATACTATTTGTATAAAATAATGATTATTATACGCATATTGTTAGTTTAGTTTTGGAATACTTATTAACAGATTCAGTCCCAAACAAAAATGGACGGTGTAAAATGGGAAGTAAGAGTGTGTCACCGTTATAACATAAAATTGGTTAATATTTTAGCAGACATGTATTGTAATCCAAATGACAACAGGCGATATATAAGCTCATGGTAGATATGGGTAGTCGCTTAAGACAATTGATCATCCCATAGCACTTAATCAGCTAACATACAGCTGATTGTAATGTAGAGCAGTGGTTCTCAAGCTTTTTTTGGCCTATGAACCCCTTCACCATATGTTCAGAATGTCATCCCCTCCCTATAAATTCCCCCCCCCCCCAACCTTTAGAAAGTATACGTAAAAATGGAAGCTAAATTTAATAACACATACTAGATCAGGTCTAGACGTCTACATAAAACATGATTTGCGGGTCTACTAACGTTAGAAAATGAATTTCAGAAAGGCGAGAAGTACAGAACTGTGAAGTATGGAAGGAAAAACAATGTCAAGTTATTAACGCGATCTTGAAATAATCTTAATTCTCCCGGGGGGGGGGGGGGGGGGGGGGGGGGGGGGGGGGGGGGGGGGGGGGGGGGGGGGGGGGGGGGGGGGGGGGGGGGGGAATTCCCCACCGGTTGGGAACCAGTGGTTTAGAGAAATGATGAGCATCTACTTGATGTTATTGCTATGAGTGCCCGCTCAATACCGGTGCATATATGTGGTGGGCGGTTATTGCTCAGTTATGATGTCTTTGACACTTGGCACCAGAGCAAGAGCCAGCAGGAAGGCCGTGCTATGTCTATCTTCTGTAATCTCTGTGTATGGTAAACACTGGCGATGGGTGGGTGCCTTATTGTATAGCAGGAGGGCATGGGGAAAAGGGAGGAAATATATCGCTTGAGAGTGGATGCATGTTGGCGGAGAATCTGAAGTGTTATGGTAGATGTAAATGGGGACAGACACACTCACGTGCACACCCCCCCCCCCCCCACCCCACACACACACACACACACAGATGAGAGATTATTCTCAAATATGTATGAATTGAGCGGGCGCGTTGGTGTAACGGTTACAGCGTTACGTTGACAATGGCATGAGCTCGGTCGTAGTCGAGTTCCATATCGGCTCTCGTCGTTCGCTACGGGAGGCAAAGACTGGGCATCTATCACCCCATGCACTCAGGCCTACAAAAATGTGATGATCCTAGCACTTCATTTAACGACAGCAGGTTCCTCCCACAGGGCTGTTTTTGTAATCTGTAAGTTGTGTAGGTGTAGAATCAATCAATCAGGTGCCGACTCCACAATGACGGTTGGCTACAGTGGATCTGCAACACTGTCTGTCTCTCGCCCTGACTGTACATTCTGACAGATTGATGTTCGCCCATCTCTTGATGTTATCTTGCTAATTATATCGTTTTATACCTAATGCTCGCTTGCCTTCAACCTTATCCTTTAGTATGGTTCCTATACGAGGATTATGTCTTTTAACATGGCCGAAATATTTTCACGTGCTCTTTTTAAATTTTTTTTATCAACTCTTTTCATTCCCAATTATTTTTCTAGAGCCACTGTATTTTATTGCAGAATAAACATTTATATAGGTGTGGCATGAAACTAGATACCTAGAGAGAGAGAGAGAGAGAGAGAGAGAGAGAGAGAGAGAGAGAGAGAGAGAGAGAGAGATCCTTTCATTTACATGTGAGGTAAATACACGTAGAATAAACATTACCTTAGGTGTGGTAGGGAAGTTATATCGCGATGCCCTGATATACGTTTTGCCGTGAAAGAGGTGTGGGCCAGTATGCGTGTGATTAGATTTATCAGGTATGGTGATAACACAGCTTGGCATTGTATCGCGCTTACGGGCGTAGCCACAGAAGTGAGCGCAAACATCGCTTAACTAGATACATAAAACTGATATAACGCACACCATTCGGGGAAATCATTGAGTTCGTTAAAGTTAAATAAAGCTAGAGGTTTTCTCCAAGATTTTGGACTTCCACAATAACGCGGACTTCAACAAGAATATACGTACTTCACTCAAGAATATACGTACTTCACTCAAGAATATACGGACTAACTCAAAGAATATACGGACTAACTCAAAGAATATACGGACTTCCCCCGGGAAGGATAACCCGGTCAACAAATGCCCGCAGAAGTCGGATGTGTCGGCCTAACGGCGCAAGAACGCAGCTCTGCTGTAAACAGGCACAACGCAATCACATCCGAAAAAAAAACCTCCGGATGAACGAAGAAGAAGAAGATATACGGACTTCCACAATAACGCGGACTTCGACAAGAATTTGCGGACTTCCACAATATCGCGAAATTGCACTAGAACGCGGACTTTCACAATAACGCAAGATTCCTGAAAACTGGATGTCCTGATGTTACAAGAATTGAATACAAACTCTTTTAAGTGCCCTGGCTATACATGTTACATCAACCCAACCGGGCAGGGAAGACATGGGCAGGTTCTGGTGGTCAAGGATGGTTTACAGCATTCGATACTGGATATGAGTGGGTGGGTTCAGGAGAGTAAAGAAGTGCAGGTAATGCGGATAGAAATCGGCCGATACAGCTGGAACCTGATAAATGTATATGTAAGTGGGGAATCTTGCATAAGCAGAGAGAGTTTGGGACTCGTTGAAAGGTTCAGTGGATTCCCCAGGTACCAGGTATCTGATATGTGGTGACTTCAACGCCTGCGCCAAGGAATGGGACAGGTCGGGAGAGAACAGACAGGGTACTTATTGCTCTTGCTGAGGCCTTGCTTGAGACGGATGTTGTCTGTCTAAATGACGGGACACCCACTAGGCTAGCAATGAGACCGGGAGACCCTGACACGGCCATCGACCTGGCAGCTTGTATCCCAAGGGGCGGCATCAGATATAAAATGGAGCGTCCTTGGAGACCATGGAAGTGACCACCTCCCCTGTTCTGGGCTGATACCTAAGTCCAGCACAGTTAGGGCTATACGAGCTCGCAGGGCATTCAGTTATGATCGCGACCACTCTTCGCTCTTAGGGCGCCTTAGACCACAGGGAAGATCTAAACCAACAAGAAGAATCTTCACCCAACAACCATGGTGGACACCAGAGGTGGAGAATTCATGGAAGGAAAAGAGGGCGACCATAAGGAATTGGCAGAGGGTGCGGAGAGCAATCAATTCAGTTGACACAGAATTGGAAGAGGCTGAAAGATATAAACAAGTAAAGGTGCAGGATTTTAAACTCCAGGCAGCGGAGGCAAAGAGGATTAAGTGGGAACAGTTTATCAATGAAGTCGGTGGGGATGCGACATTGTGAAAATTCTGGAGGCTGCACCGGCAGATGAAGAGACAGGCGATGCCTGGTACATATGGTACCGTTTATGATGATAACGACCGACCTATGACAACTGACAAGGACAAAGGGGAAGCTTTTCTTGCGCTATTTTTTTAAAACAGACGGATCAGCAAGATAGGGTTATTAGCGATAACGTCAGAGAAGCCTTGTCATGGGTCACTAGGAAGGAGGACTGTAAGATTAAAGTGGAGGATATTAGACGGGTACTGAAGCGGGCTAAAGACACAGCGCCAGGTCCGGATGAGGTGAGGTACTCCCATATGAGGAACATAAATGATGAGGACTTGGAGGAGATGGCTCTTTGTTTCAAACTAAGCATCAATGCGGCGGAAATACCCCACGACTGGCTTCATAGCTACCTGGTCCCACTCCCAAAGCCAGGTAGGGATCACTCCAGGCTTAATGGATACCCCTGCAAAACACGTATGGCAAAGTCCTCGAAAAGATAGTAGCACGCAGGCTCCAGCGACATTTGGAAAGTCGTAATCTGCTTCCCCAAGGACTCGGGAGTTACCGGCCTGGGAAGGACACCTGGGCCAATGCTGCAACTTTTGCATTTGATGTCTACGAGGGCTTCCAGGATAAACAAGAGACAGTGGCGGTAAGCTCTTGACCTGGAGGATGCGTATAACAGGGTCAGGTATGATCGGTTGATACACACACTGTTGGACATGGAAGACTGCCCTTGCCGTGTTCGATAGGTTGCGGCAGTCCTTTATGAGCGTAAGGTTGCACTGCGCATGGGTTCCTGGACTTCTGACCCCTGTACTATTACACCTGGGTTGCCACAGGGATCTGCCTTGTCCCCAGTGCTCTTTATGTCTACACCAGCAAAATCGCAGCTATTGAGACACCAGGTGTGGGTAGAATCTTGACATTTACAGATGATGTGCTGGTGTACAGACAGGGCAGAAGCAGGGCCAGTTTGGCGAAAGACTTACAGGTGGCAGTAAACAGGGTGGCGGAGTGGTGCAGGGACGCAAGGGCCATTATACACCCAGACAAAGCATCGGTTGTGTGGTACTCCCTGGATAACCGGATCGTCAAGACAGATGCCCCAGGTATTATGCTGAATGGATGTCCTCATAGTCAAGAAAGCAAATTGAAGTACTTGGGTATCACCTTTGACAGATGTTTGTCTTTTCAGGATCATGTGGAGGCTTTGGTGATGAAGGCTGGTAGGGGACTTAATGCACTTAGGGCTATGGCAGCAACCGGGGTAGATCAGAGGATGCTGTGCAGGCTCTTTCAGCAGTTAATAATTTCTGTCATTGAGTATGGTTTGGGGCTGCTGACAGTATCAAAGAGCCAGCTTGAAAGGTTGGAGCGCATACAGAATGCTGCCATGCTAGTTAATCCTGGGGTGTCACAAAGGATACACCAATTATATGCATGAGGCATATCCTGGCGCTACCAACAATGATGGATAGGCATAGGGTCCTTCAGGCCAAATGATACCTGAGAGTTGCTGCAGACAGGGATCACCCGCTGCATGCAGCAATGGATATGGTCAAGGGTCATAGACTAAGACGAGTCAGGTTCTAGATGGCACAGGCAGAACTTTCTATACGTTAGGTGTGTGATCTAGAGACCATCAATCGTGAAAGAGAGTGGGTTGAAGTTTCTGAAGTGCAACAGCTGATCCAGAGTAGCACACATCAAGGTGACATAGTCATCTACACCGATGGGTCAGTGGTGAGAAACAGAGGGGGGTGGCTGAAGCTTTATTGCAAAGGCTAATGGATGAGTCTTGAAAAAGGAGTCTGTCATATGAGACTACGACCTCCAGCATAAGAATGGAGGTGGAGGCAGTAACAGCGGCATTCCGGTGGCTATAGGAGACTGCTGCAACACACGTTGTTTTCATTACGGATTCAAAGAGTATGCTTAGTAAGGCGGAGAAATGAATGTTTCCTGTGGAATAGCTCTCGTCGCTTCAGAGGTCACAGATTGTGAGAATTGTATGGATATTTTGCCCTGGCTATGCAAGGGTAGCCGGTCTCTCTGGCCGAGGTGTTACAACACTTTCTCCGTAATCCCGTTTATCACGCAGAGTCTCGTAGCGGGGCGAGAGCTGGAGGCGGTTCGATCCCCGCTGGTGACTTGCGGAATAACTGAGCCGGCCGCTCAGAAAGCAATGGCAAACTACTGAGCGTAATCTTGCCAAGAAATCAACAGACAGCTGAAAGATGCTGCTGCTGACAGCTGATGTCCTGTAAAGGATATGCGAATTTTAAAAAAAAAAATAAAAAATTCGAGGGTACGGGGGAATGAACAGGCTGATAGGCTAGCAGGGAATGCGCCTCTTGGTGATAGTTTGCCTATGGACAAGGTGGAGGTGGTCGCCCGCTTGTGGAACCAGGTGGAGAAGGCGGAGGAACAGATTGAGAACCCATATGTGGAAAGAATGAGATTGCGGGGGATCGGTAGGAGTTCTGGAGGAATCTCAAAACAGATGGAAGATTAGGAGAACTTTTAATCAAATAGCGGTGGGAACGATTAGTAGTATGACTCTTCGATGGCTGTTGAACGAGGGGTCGGAGCACGTATGGGAATGTTCCGAGTGCAGTGATGTCGGTTCTTAACTCAACTCAACAACTCAACTCCTGAAAACTGCGAGAATCCCCTACAACGCAGACATTCACAAGAAGTTGAGATTGTGCAAAAACAAGGGGTTCCCAAAGAGCATGAAGTTACCTAAGAACGCAATGCTCTCTCTCTCTCTCTCTCTCTCTCTCTCTCTCTCTCTCTCTCTCTCTCTCTCTCTCTCTCTCTCTCTCTCTCTCTCTGTGTGTGTGTCTGTCTCTGTCTCTCTTCATCCTCCTCCTCTCTCCGCGGAATGTAGACGAGCCTGCTTTCCCAATTCTTAACCCTTTGAAAATAAAGTGTGTTCGTTCGTTCTTCCACCCCCCCCCCCACACACACACACTCACTCACTCACTCTCAGAAAGCGGAGGAGGTTTCAAAGAACGTTTCCCCTAACAGCAAGAGGTTCCCATAAAGGCAGGATCCTACAAGAACGTTAGCGCCTCCCGCCAAGAGTACACAGTACAATTGGACCGGATGGGAGCTGTGGGTATAAGTAAGACAGACCATACCCTAGGTAAGTGCAGCCACTTAACCACGCGCTGTACCATTGAATCAACCCGGACGCAGAGAAGGGTTCTAATATCTGTGTATAGGTAAACGCAAAATGGAATCACCGCATTCTGTACTTAGCATATGTATACACATGAAGACTGCTAAGTAACGAGCCTATAGACTCATCACGTCTTGTGCTAATGAAAGCGACCTGTGTTGAAGTGATGAATACAAGCAGCCACTAAAGCACGGCCTTTCACGTGTCATTAGGGCACATTGGAGATGCGATAGTCGACCCATGGTTTCTGTGATGGGACGGCACACGACGGGTACCGTTGTCAGTATGCTACTGAGTTCATCAACAACAGTGGGAAGTTAAATTATTCGTGTTATCAAGGAACTGAATCACAAGTGACTGAATCGACGCTGCGGCAGTGAGTTTCCGTGGTGAAGTGGTCAAGCCGTTTGACTCGGGCTCCGAAGGTTGTGGGTTCGATTCCGGGCCGTGTCCTTCGGTTCACGAGTTAAATTTTTCGGAGACTTCTGTGGGTCGTCGCTAGAGCTACTGAGTTCGTGCTTTGTGCTACGCTTTCCGCGCTGCGGAAAGAGACCGAGCCATATGGGAAAAACCCGGTGCAATGAAGTCGACCCTGTTGACTTTTAAGCGACTTTTTAAGGCTAGAACGCCTTCGTCAGCTCTTCCTATCACACCAGAGACCCAATGATGTTCCGGTCTTGCATACGAAGTAGAAAATGTAACTCTTCTTCCATGGTACTGTAGCTCGGCGACATCTATAACCGTTCTTCTTGAGTATTCTAACTTTGCAGCAACGTTTCCTTGATAATGTTTTTTGTTTTGTTTTTGTTTTCCGGCTCGCTCGCTTTGAACTCAAGCGTGGTCAAGCGTAGCTACTATTTCTAGTGCACTGGACTGATTTTTGCGAGTGGATTAGCTTTCCCTATTACCAGTGTCCCTCGCTATCAGGCGAATCTTCTCCGACTTCAGAGGTACTTGTAATTTACCATCCCACATCAAAGGTTAGAAGTCAACATTTTAGTCCAACTGACCGGTGTAGGGGTTGAACCCGCTACCTCGGTATCAGCACACTGGATGTTTAAAAACGTGCTTTTATCCATTCAGCCATGCCACATCCTCCTGGCAAATTAGTAGCCAAAGATTTTTAGTTATCTCGACCGTGTAACGGTACTTCTGACTGAGAGCACTGAACGAGGTTCTTCAGACCCTGCAAAGTAGCGTTCTTGATTATTGCGCGGTATAACACTTTCCTTTTGCTCAAGTCAGCATGTTCGTAGGCTATGATGAGCTAGCTGGAAATATACCAGGCCTTACCTTCGTGTCTCATGAGTTTTTAGGGGCTTATTGTTTAGTCTGGCCTGGTCCTTGGGGGGCAAGGCTTTATCGAGTGTTAGGAGCAGCTTGGCAGCCTTGCACGTGTCTAAAAGTGGGGTGGGGGGGGGGGGCTGCACGCCAGGTATCCGTGCAGCTGAATGGACGTTATGACTGCTGGAGAGAGGGAAAGAACAGTCAACAGTAACACTGGTAACTGGTACCTTCACAGGCATCTCTCTCTCTCTCTCTCTCTCTCTCTCTCTCTCTCTCTCTCTCTCTCTCTCTCTCTCTCTCTCCTCCTCCTCTCCATCAGATTTGGAACAGACATGTTTTCTTGTCTGCCTCTTTTTCTTTTAACTTGTCGACGTCATCATGCCTCTGTGATGAAAGATCCCAGGGATTCTCAAACACTTGTTGTTTGGGCCACAGTGGGATCTGTACTGGCGTGGTGAAAGGACTGGGCGGGTAGCCGAAGGGTTAGGTTAGCAACTCCACACATCAGGGGATTCGGTTCTATCCCACCAATAAGGCGGGGGATTGTTTCATCTATCAGAGGTCAGATAAAGTAATGCCATACCCAGATGCAGCGTGGGTAAATGCTGAAGTCACTTAAAGGCACTGCGATCGAATCTGAATCTATTATGCAGTGGATCTCACCCCCATTGCCATATACCAGAAAATGACAAATTAGCAAAAGACTGTGGTGGGAAACAACAACCAGAAATTTCAATTACATATTAGTAAAAGAAAAATCTAAAAATAAAAAAAAAACACGCACACTTGATAGTCAGACTTAGAGCAGGTCACAACCAACGTAACACAAACATATGATGATGGTGGTGAAGCTGATGATGATGATGATAAAACAGAACACAACAGAATAATTATCTGGGTGTTCCAGAGCAGTTCGGGCAACATAAGAAGGAGCGGAGCACCTTTTCTTCTGTCCACATTTGTTTATTAGCTTTTGCCGGCATGGCATGGACAATGCATTAGTAAAGCGTGTGTGTGTGTGTGTGTGTGCGCGCGCGCGCGCGATAGAACAGTGGTTAACACGGCTGCCTCACCGTTTGTTCAATTCCGGAGTCTGTGGCGAAGTGGTCAAGCCGTCTGACTGGCTCCGAAGGTTGTGGGTTCGATTCCGTGCCGCGTCCTTCGGTTCACGAGTGCATTTTTCTCGGAGACTCCTGGAGATCATCGCTGGAGCTACGAAGTTTGTGCTTTGTGCGACGCTTTCCGCGCTGTGGAAAGAGACTGAGCCATATGGGATAAAAACCCAGTGCAATGAAGTCGACCATATCGACTTTTAAGCGACTTTTTTGGGGGGACTCCGTCATTCGGTTCACGAGTGCCATTGACGGGAGAGGAAAAGTGGGGGAAGGGAGGGAATTGGGTGGGGGGGGGGGGAGAGAGGGAGAGAGAGAGAGAGAGAGAGAGAGAATGAACGAACAAACAAACATTATTTTCAAAGAGTTAAGTGGCACTCAGGCCTGTCTGACATTCCGCTCTACTCATCTCTCTGCTGGCATACATTATTTCATTCATACAACACCTATGAAGATATAAAGCGACACCGTCTTGTTGAAAAGCGATTTTGAGGGGAACAATGGAGGAAACGTATAATAGAAAGGCATCGTTATATGCAGGTTTGGAACATCAAGAGATGGATTGGGATAGGTTTGGGACGTTTGCTGCCTTGTGTAGATGCAGGACGAGGTACTCATTATAGACTACCTTCGCTGCGGAGATGAGACATCATGATGATGAATCATCCACGGACCATGGCATTAGACGTGTTTTTCCTGCAGCCATCTTTTCAGGTAACACAGTTTGAGATCCCCTGTCGACAGCGAATAATGTGTGCGAAGTGGCATTTTTTTTTTCTTGCTAGCTACAGATCATTCGTGACGACTCTAATGAGTAAATGTGAAGTGTGACTGTTCTTGAGCACACGGGAGCTTGTTTTAGCCGTCTCAAGTGATCAGGGGCGTATTTAAACAACGGTTGGGGGGGGGGGGGGGGGCTGGCAGGAATGTGCTTTTGATTGTGGTCTGCTCGGGTTATACATGATAGGATGCCGTTGCTGGAAAGTGAAAACTGTGACTCACAGAAGGTCATTGTTGTCTGCTATGGGAGGAGTTTGAGGGGTGATTGTCTGGGGTAGGAGGTCAAGAAATGACTTTCTGGTATAGGAGGTCGAGTAATGATTGTCTGGGGTAGGAGGTCGAGTAATGTTTTTCTGGGGTAGGAGGTCGAGTAATGATTGTCTGGAGTAGGAGGACATTGTTGAAGTGCTACATAGAACTTGTATTATTTTTGTATGAATGTGAAGCGTGAACAATAAGCAGACAAACTGAAAATCATCAAATGGCTGTGGAAATGTGGTTTCTGATGAAAATGCGAAGAATACCATGAACGGACAGACAAACCAATGACCAAATCCTACAAGAAACAAATGAAAACCGTAAGCTGATTAGAGAAATTAGACGTGGCCTGTCAACATTTTTGGACACGTTTTGAGAAGAAATGAATTGGAGAACTTGGTGACAGCTGGCAAAATTGATGGGGAAATAACAAGGGGAAGGTAGAGAAGTACATACCTGGATGGCCTGGCCATGTGATATGGTCGAGACAAGAACACAGAGCTGTTCCACGACTCTAGTGATCGTGTGAGATGGCGAAAGATGACCATGCTTGTTGGCATGGCACATGATGATGATTGAGGCAAATGACTTACATCTATTGAAGTTAGGTTGCTGTAGAGACTCTTTTTCCGACCTGATATCGAAGTATCATCTCCAAGGAAACTTTACAGTAGAGGTTTCCTTTTCGTGTCCAAAACCAGACACTAGACGAGTGTGCAAGACCTGACCGGTAGTGGCTCTTCACATCTGCCGAGAGGCGTATTGGGATGTAACGAGGTCACGGTTCGGCACATCACGCACGGCGCTGCGTAAATGAGACCTCGGCTGATCATGTTTCCCCCACGGATGATTCTACGGAGTTCATTGTCAACGAGCTCAAACTCAGTTTCCATAGGGGGTTAGGATGGGACCAACTCACACGATCAGAGATTGTGATGCTAATTCGTACTCATATTTCAGCGAAGTTTTAATCTTCGGCGATGGGGTTACGAATATCAATTCGTAATCACGCATACCGCGTTCGAAACACAGCTGCGGGCGATTTGGAAGCAGGCCGTCTTGCGTTGGTTTCCATATAATGTCGATCGTTCAGAAAGTAGTGGCAAACTACTGAACGCAAAGTTGCCTTGGATTCACGAACAACCAAAAAATGCTGGAGTTGACTGCTACTTCCTGTTATGGATATGCGACTATAAAAGTAGCATTTTTAATGCTAATACTAATAATAGTTAGAAATGAATACAAAGGTAACGGGCCCGGATTTTTTGTTCGTATCACACAATTATATGTGCATTCTGGGGCGTTCCTTGGTGGTTTGGTGATGTGTTGTAAAGTTTCCCTCCTATAATTTATTTTAGTGTACGCCGCTGACAACGGTTACGGAGTGTAAATGCGTTTTCCCCTACCGCGGTATATGGAATAGTAACTGCACGCAAGTTTGTGACAGTGGTTGCGCTGCAGGAGGGATTATACTAACCCGAAGATGTGTAGTCGCGAAGTAGCATCGCAACGCTAGTGTGTGTATTGGGACTTGCCGAGCCTGACACTGCATCTCAGTATCCGACATTCGGCTTTTGGCACTGCTGCACAGTAGTGTTTGTTGCCTGTCTGTGGGATTGTTCGGAGTTCTGCTTGTTTCCTTGGGGGACGTTGGCCAGCCGGTTTACGGGTTTATTCGGCGAACGTTGTTGTTATGTCGGATTCAAGGACAGAGTAAGCTTTGATTGTGTTCCTGGCTCTCTCTCTCTCTCTCTCTCTCTCTCTCTCTCTCTCTCTCTCTCTCTCTCTCTCTCTCTCTCTGTCAACCTCTCTCTGTGTGTCTCTCTCTGTCAACCTCTCTCTCTCTCTGTCTCTCTCTGTCAACCTCTCTCTCTCTCTCTCTCTCTCTGTCAACCTTTCATATGCTCTCTCATACTGTCTCTCATGCTGTCAGTTCTCTCTCTCATACTATCTCTCTCTCATTGTCTGTTATCTCTGTCATACTATCGCTCTCTCTCTCTCTCTCTCTCTCTCTCTCTCTCTCTCTCTCTCTCTCTCTCTCTCTCTCATACTGCCTCTCACTCTCTATTTTCATGTTATTTTTTCTCTTACACTCTCTCATTCTGTCACTCTATCACTGTTTGTTATCTCTTTCATAATCTCTCTCTATCTCTCTCTCTCTCTCTCTCTCTCTCTCTCTCTCTCTCTCTCTCTCTCTCTCTCTCTCTCAAACTTGTTTGTTATCTCTCTCATAATATATTTCTCTCTCTCATACTACCTCTCTCAAACTGTCTGTTATCTCTCTATCTATCTATCACTCTCACTTTCTCATACTGTCTATCACTCTATATTTTCATGCTTTTTTCATACTAACTCTCTTACTATCTCACATTTTGTCCCTCTCATACTGTCTGTCCTCTCCCTCTCATAATATCTCTTTCATACTATCTCTCTTTCACTCTCTCATACTGTTTTTCACTCTCTAATTTCATGTTCTTTCTCTTTCACTATATCTCTCTTCATCTATCATACTCTCTCATATTATCACTTCCCCCTAACCACATCTCATGCACTCCTCCATCTCTGTCTCTCTCACTGTCTCCCTTATTATTGTATCACTTATTGGCTGATCTTTTCACTCTCTCACTCTCACAGCCTCTCTGTCTCACCTACACACACCTACAATCTCACACCCCCACTTTTATTGTATAATTACTTTCTACTGGTTTGATCAACCATCACATCTGATGTCACTTTGATCTCGTGGCATCAGACAAATAATTACCTTTAGCAAAACGTGAGAGAGGAGATATAGATTGAGAGAGAGAGAGAGAGAGAGAGAGAGAGAGAGAGAGAGAGAGAGAGAGAGAGAGAGAGAGAGAGAGAGAGAGAGCAAACTTTATTTCCAAGGGGTTTAGAATTGGCACCAGGCCTCATCTAACATTTTTCTCTTTTTATTTCTGCCCTGTCATGCTAATCTTGAACAACAACAATATTGAGGAGAGAGAGAGAGAGAGAGAGAGAGAGAGAGAGAGAGAGAGAGAGAGAGAGAGAGAGAGAGAGAGAGAGAGAGAGAGAGAGAGAGAATATCTCTTGGGCTCTTTCATTCCTATTATAAGAATCTGATACAATAGTAGTGTGATATGGTTGTAGGTTATACATGTACCTTGCAGTGAGTCAGTAAAATAAAGGGCCCTTTTACTATCTGATAGCTGTAGTTGGCAGGTGGCGCCGAAGGAAAAAGAGGAGGAGAAGAAGGTGAACAAAGACTTACCAAACTACATCTCTATTTACAGCTTCCTGATAAGCTTCATGGTGGATGCCCGTGGAGGGGCCATGCGAGGATGCCGCCACCCTGGGGTTCGAATCATCATCCCTCCCCGGAAGTGCTGCATGCCGACTCGCATCACCTGCCGTCTGGTCAGGAGAGAAAAACTCACCAAGCCTCCTCCTATGCTGGAAGGAGAGGGTCTGGCTGCCCGAGTTCTGGAGATGGGCCCAGTGGGAACAAAGTTTCTGGGGTGAGTATTGGGGAAGCATTTGTTTATAGAGTGGAGAAGACAGTGGATAGATGGATGTATGGCTGGATTAATAGAATTCTCTTAGTTGGGGGATCCATAACTCATATAGTATATATTGTATTCAATGCACATAATAGATATATATTCATGGAAAGATACATATACTTAATTTTTAGTATAGCATTAGAGTCCTTTATTTAAATAAGTTAGTTAGTTAGTCTTTCCTCTTGAGCCAAGGCGGCGCATAGGGCAGAAGTCCTGACTCTCCATGCTTGGCGGGTCGCTGCTACCTGTTGTAGATCTTGGATGTTTACTTGGCCATTGAATGAGCCTTCTCTGATGATGGTTCTACGCAGGGTCTCTCTTGGTCTTCCCCGTTTTCTTTTCCCTACCAGTGACCATATGAGGGCTTGGTAGGATGGCTTGATGGCTTTATTTAAATAAGACATGGATCTAAATTAGATCGATGTGTTTGTAGGATGGAGAAAGAGAGAGAGAATGTTGTTTGGTTGGTTGGTTGGACCATGGGTGGTGAGCTGTGTTAGGTTGAGTTAAGTAGATAGGCTGGTTGGTTGGTTTGGTTGTGTGAGGGTTTGTTTGGTGAGTGGGTAAGTTGTGGTAGGTTGGGTTGAGTTAGTAGGCTGGTTAGTTGGTTGGTTGGTTTGGTTAGTAGATGAGTTGCGGTATGTTGGGTTGAGTTGGTAGTTTGGCTTATTTGTTGTTGATTGGTTAGTTGGTTTGTCTGTGTAGGCTGATGGGTAAGTTAGGTTGGATTGAGTTGGTACTTTGGTTAGTTTGTTGTTGATTGTTGATTGAAAATCCTGCCATAAGAGTCGGGACTGTTGCTGACATCAAATGACAGCTTTCCATGTTGACATGTGCAGGATGTGTGCTTATCTGTCATCATCCATGTTCGGAATTATGGTGGCCAGTCGGTTGCTGAACTTAACTAGGTTTGCCTTATGCAGTAATGTGTAGCTGCTGGTTTTCTAGTGACTGCCACTACCATCAGTCAATGAACTGTATTTTTCATGGAAGACTTTTGTGTTAGCATTTTGGTGCCGTCATTATGCATAGTGTACCGTGAGCAAGGCTGTTGGCTTGTCGAGATTACTGTCTGTTCCACTTTTCACATGGAGCAGTAAGGAGCATTTTGTATGATTTTCACTAGCACAAGAACAGAGCATAATGGGGAGACCCAGTGCTGTGAAGTTGGAACCGTGATTAATGACTAGTCCTGAGGCATTGCCCTGACATCTCTGAGATTAACTTGGCTGTATATGGTCACCATTGGAGATATGTTCTCGGACAAAACAGGTGTGACAAGTTGACTCTGGTTACTCCACATCTCATATTGTCATAGTTTTGCTAGTCAGCCATGACTGATGCTGAGGACATATGATGAGGATGGTGATGATATGACGGTCACTCCCTGGCAGGAACTATCCTCTATGTCATTCTCTATCCAACATTCTCATGAGCAACTATCCCTTTCTCTGGGTTACTCTATCCAACACCCCCTATGAGGAACTACTCCTCTCTTTATCTTTCTCTATCCAACACCTCCATGAAGAACTACTCCTTACTCTTTGTCTTTCTATATCCAAAATCTTAATGAGGAACTACTCCTCTCCCTATCTTTCTCTATCCAACACCCTTGTGAGGAACTACTCCTCCCTCTGTCTTTCTTTATCCAACACCTCTTTGTTTCTTCATAAGATCTCAACATACATGATTTTGTCTCATTTGCATTGGCCACTTTATGCTGCAGTCAAGACCCTACCTTATTTGCAGCATCTTCCACTTGAATGATCCTTGCCTCTACTTGTTTGACCATCATCTCCACAGGCCTGTGTTGCTGGAGGTGCCTCACTTTGCTTCTCTGCGTGGCAGAGAGCGGGAGGTTGTCATTCTCCGCAGCGACAATGGTGAGAGCTGGTACGAACACCCGATCCAGGCCACCGAAGATGCCGTCACTGAAGCACTGGGTACCAGTATTGAAGGTGGGATACACGGAAGCCAAGCCTCTATGTCAAGTCTATGGCGTGAGCATCCCCTGTTTGGCTTTTGATATTTTGTAGCTTTTAGATAACAAAATACCTCCTGCTATTAGTTAACTAATAGAGGGTTTATCTGTAATGTTTAACTCTTGAAGAATGGCAGGGCAGTATGCGGGACTGTGTGTTTATGATGGAAGGCCACAACTTACGGCAGGTAACTGTTACGATACCGCTATAGGGAAACTATAGATCTGTTGACTAGAAGCACTTTACTAGATAAATTGGTAAAAGTACATAAACAATCAGGGGAAATTCTATATCAAGTATGGGGGCTTCCTTATGTTCTTTCAGAGTTAAGTAATCATCAAATAATTTGTGGCTTTCAGGAAGAGTTCAGCATCATCATCATGTACCCTGCCAAATGGCGTAGGAATGCATGTATTTCCATCATATCCTCTGCCAGATGGCATAAGAATTCATGTATCTTCATCGTGAACCCTACCAAATGGCATAGGAATTCATGTATCTTCATCGTGAACCCTACCAAATGGCATAGGAATTCATGTCTCTCCATCATGTCCCCTGCCAAATGGCGTGGGAATTCATGCATCTCCATCATGCCCCCTGCCAAATGGCGTGGGAATTCATGTATCTTCATTGTGAACCCTACCACATGGAGTAGGAATTCATGCATCTCCATTGTGTTCCCTGCCAAGTGGTGTAAGAATTCACGCATTTCCATTGTGTCCTCTGCCAAATGGTGTAAGAATTCATTCATGCATCTCCATTGCATCCCCTGCCAAATGTTGTAAGAATTCATGCATCTCTATTGTGTCTGCTGCCAAATGGTGTAAGAATTCATGCATCTCCATTGTGGCCGCTGCCAAATGGCATAGGAATTCATGCATCTCTGTCGTGTCCCCTGCTAAAAATCACACACACGCAATTTCCTAATATGGTCATTTGTTGTGCATAGTATTTTGTACTAAGGAAATTACATAAGATGTATTGTAGAAAGTGAATACTTGTCAAACATTTTAGATGTCATTTATAGTATGCTTTTATGGTTAACAGTAGGAAGTCCATTCTGTCCACGAACAGACCTCTAAAAGTGCGTTATCTTGGAGGTATTTGTTATTTATTGTAATGTATGTCTGGCACCAGTTATTTGTGTTGACACTGTCATGTGAGAGCAGCAAACATCCGTACCTATTTGTCTGCCCTAACTTTACCATGGATATGTATGTTAGAATAGTTTGTATGTTGTGGAAAATAACTTTGAACATTACTATTTTCTTTCTTTTTAAAATACTGTGAATCAGGGATAAGAAAAATACTGTGGATCTGTGGTAAACAAAAAATACTGTGGATCAGTGATAAGAAAAATACTGTGGATCAGAGATAAGGAAAATATTATGGATCAGGGGTAAGGAAAACACTGTGGATCAGAGATACAGAAAATACTGTGGAGCAGGGATAACACTGTGGATCAGGGATAAGGAAATCACAGTGGATCAGGGATAAGGAAAACACAGTGGATCAGGGATGAGGAAAATATTTTATCAGGGATAAGGAAAATACTGTGGATCAGGGATAAGGAAAATACTGTGGATCAGGGATTAGGAAAACACTGGATCAGGGATTAGGAAAACACTGGATCAGGGATGAGGAAAATACTGTGGATCAAGGATGAGGAAAATACTGTGGATCAGGGATAAAGAAAGCACTGTGAATCAGTAATGATGAAAATATTGTAGATCAAGGATGAGGAAAACCCTGTGGATCAGGGATGAGGAAAATACTGTGGATCAGGGATAAGGAAAACACTGTGGATCAGGGATGAAGAAAATACTGTAGACCAAGGATTAGGAAAATACTGACATTCTACAAGAATATGGAAGAAACCTGACTTATTTTTGCATTGTCTGATTGCTCCCTTTAAACTCTAGCAGTAGTCCATACATGTGCCTTGGACTGATTTTTGCGTGCAGATTAGCTTTTCCTATTACCAGTGTGCCTCACCATCAGGCGAACCCACTCTGACTTCAGAGGTACTTGTAATTTATGTCCCCAAGTCAAGGACGAGAAACATTTAGTCTAGCTGATCAGTGTAGGAATTGAAACCTGCTACCTTGGCATCAGCACACCATATGTTTAAGAGTGAGGGTTCTTATCGATTCGGCCATGCTGACCTCCAGAGTGGCTTACAAACAGCACCATGCCTGGGAAACTGAAGTTACCTTGGACATGTTCAACATCACAGTGGCTTAGAGAGTACAGTGATGGAAGGCGGTGCTCCTGGGACATGAGGCAGGGATCAGTCAACACGATGCTGGACTCAGCACATTACAGACATGCAGATCTTGACCGTGCATGGGGCCAGGAGGTTGTGAACAAGTTGAGAATCTGTCTGGTGGGCCATGATGAGAGCAAAGATCTGTAAATGATGACCTGCATGATGGTGATGACCTTGATCACACTAGCACTTGGCTGTCTTGACAGCCGATAGTATTGTGCTTCAGAAACAATCAAGCATGACAACCTCCCTCTATAGCACAAAGCCTGGGCTGAACTGTAGAGACCATGTGTTGCCCATACAGCATGATCCCTCTCTCTGCTTGTAGAGACCATGTGTTGCCCATACAGCATGATCCCTCTCTCTGCTTGTAGAGACCATGTGTTGCCCATACAGCATGATCCCTCTCTCTGCTTGTAGAGACCATGTGTTGCCCATACAGCATGATCCCTCTCTCTGCTTGTAGAGACCATGTGTTGCCCATACAGCAGGATCCCTCTCTCTGATTGTAGAGACCATGTGTTGCCCATACAGCAGGATCCCTCTCTCTCTGCTTGTAGAGACCATGTGTTGCCCATACAGCATGATCCCTCTCTCTGCTTGTAGAGACCATGTGTTGCCCATACAGCAGGATCCCTCTCTCTGCTTGTAGAGACCATGTGTTGCCCATACAGCAGGATCCCTCTCTCTCTGCTTGTAGAGACCATGTGTTGCCCATACAGCAGGATCCCTCTCTCTCTGCTTGTAGAGACCATGTGTTGCCCATACAGCATGATCCCTCTCTCTGCTTGTAGAGACCATGTGTTGCCCATACAGCAGGATCCCTCTCTCTGCTTGTAGAGACCATGTGTTGCCCATACAGCATGATCCCTCTCTCTGCTTGTAGAGACCATGTGTTGCCCATACAGCATGATCCCTCTCTCTGCTTGTAGAGACCATGTGTTGCCCATACAGCAGGATCCCTCTCTCTGCTTGTAGAGACCATGTGTTGCCCATACAGCAGGATCCCTCTCTCTGCTTGTAGAGACCATGTGTTGCCCATACAGCATGATCCCTCTCTCTGCTTGTAGAGACCATGTGTTGCCCATACAGCATGATCCCTCTTTCTGCTTGTAGAGACCATGTGTTGCCCATACAGCAGGATCCCTCTCTCTGCTTGTAGAGACCATGTGTTGCCCATACAGCAGGATCCCTCTCTCTGCTTGTAGAGACCATGTGTTGCCCATACAGCAGGATCCCTCTCTCTGCTTGTAGAGACCATGTGTTGCCCATACAGCAGGATCCCTCTCTCTGCTTGTAGAGACCATGTGTTGCCCATACAGCATGATCCCTCTCTCTGCTTGTAGAGACCATGTGTTGCCCATACAGCATGATCCCTCTCTCTGCTTGTAGAGACCATGTGTTGCCCATACAGCATGATCCCTCTCTCTGCTTGTAGAGACCATGTGTTGCCCATACAGCATGATCCCTCTCTCTGCTTGTAGAGACCATGTGTTGCCCATAGAGCATGATCCCTCTCTCGGCTTGTAGAGACCATGTGTTGCCCATACAGCAGGATCCCTCTCTCGGCTTGTCTAGTTGACCCCAGAGGAAAGGTAATACTGATACATCTGGAACAAGACAAACTACAAAAGCTGCTGGATCAGCTAAGCAAAGTTCTAACTGTCCGCTTGTCAGAATTTCGATCATACACCAGCTGCCAAGGCTGAGGGCCTGGTATGCCCTGCCATGACATTTTGTCTTTAGGTTGCATTTCCTCGCACCAGGATAAGGCTTGTACCCTCCCAATTGCCCTCCTCTGCCTGAAGCCGTTGGCACAGTGTGGGGGTATCGGGTTTGGTGGGTGAAACCTAACATTTGCCGCTAACAGAAAGCATTTAGTACCAGTCTACTGTCATACATTAGTTCTGTCATATCTGACTAAGACCTGACACTTGCCATAAGTTATTTTTGATAATAGGAGAAGTACAAGAACATAATCACAACTGACCTGCAAAATCTAGCCAATCATGAACAAGTCTATCAATCAACTGGCATGAGTTGGCTGATTACCTATACTTCAGTTAGAGATGAAAGACAGGAATAAGAAAGTCCTCGTCAGCACACACAAAAAAGAACAAGACACTGATACAGTGACATAAACAACTACAAAATGATGATTTCACTGAGATTTTAGAGTACAAAGCCTGGGGAACAAAAATACAAAAGAAAAAAATGAAAACAAGCAGTCACAGTTAAAACAAACCAATGAAAATGATGAAGACAAGACTGGAAACAAAAGTTGCAGCTTTAAGAAGGGGTGATGACAAGTAATGAAATGAGCTGAACTGCTGTTGTTACAATACAATAAGGAAATCGGCAAAAACTGAAGGTGAAATTTTCAGCTTTGCAAAATACAATCACAAGTGACAGAATGGATGTGGGAAGAAAGCCTTCATCAGAGCAGAAAATCAAAAAAGACTTGAATACAGTTACATTAAAAAACAACAATGAAGTCACATAACAGAGGTATTAGAGATATACCACCACATCTTTTGCTGCTCCTACTCCACCACCACTGAGGCTCCTCCTCTGCAGCTGCTGCCCCTCCTCAGCGATCATCATTTGCTGTGCATCTACTCTGGTGTGGATCAGGAACAGATCTGTGTACGAGAGGTCTTCATTATGCCTCCGCCTCCCACAGTTGTCCTGTAGGGTTGCTTCTTCAAACCTGATTTTCATTCTTTGACAAATTTTGGCATTCTAGTAGGATGTAGTTTGAAGTTTTTCACTGTTTTGTTATAAAAACCATTCCTGAGCACTAAATTGCTTAGTTGTTGTTTGCACCATTTTATTACCTAAAGTCATTGTACACACTCACCTAAGTTCATTGTACACATTTAGACATTGTGAAATCATGTTGTCTTTGTATTTTATCTCTATAATATGCTGTTTATATTTGCGGCTTCAGTATAATTCCATGTATTTAGAAGCCCATCATGACTGATTTTGTTTAGTGATGTATTATTGCTGCAGCCCTGCATTTTAAATACAGGGTGTATTTTTAATGACTGTGCAGTGTTTGAAAATATTGCTGGTCCAAGTTTTGTATTTATCTATTATGTTGCATGAACTTTACAGAGGGTGAATACAAAACTTGGACCGGCTAATATTTTAAAACACTGCACGGTCATTAAAACTACACCCTATACTTGTTATAATGCAGTCAGTGCCCTGTTCAAGTAAATTGGCTTCTTGACTTCTGCGTGGTTTAATTGAATATGTAAAAAAAAAGGGATTAAAAAGATATAAGCAAGTAACATAGTACAGGACTCTCTTACACGCCCTGGGGTTATTTAGGTATATGGTGGTGGTCCCATACTGGTAACAACCGATCATCATTCAGTATGTGACGGGATCTGTATTACTACAGCTCTGGCTTCCCAGGATATTTGTCTAGTACCCATATTAGGCTAAGTTAACACAGGACCCCAGGTCAATTTAAAAAAAAGAACCAATCAGCTTCAATGTGGATTTGTACACATGACCACCATAATGGCAGGCACCATATTGCTAGCCACCATATTGCTAGCCACTGCACTATCATGGCTGCCTGGTTGGATATGTACTTTTACAGTTTGATACATTTCTGTGGAAAGTCTGTTGATACATCTCTGTGGAAAGTCTGTTGATACATCTCTGTGGAAAGTCTGTTGATACATCTCTGTGGAAAGTCTGTTGATACATTTCTGTGGAAAGTCTGTTGATACATCTCTGTGGAAAGTCTGTTGATACATCTCTGTGGAAAGTCTGTTGATACATCTCTGTGGAAAGTCTGTTGATACATTTCTGTGGAAAGTCTGTTGATACATCTCTGTGGAAAGTCTGTTGATACATCTCTGTGGAAAGTCTGTTGATACATTTCTGTGGAAAGTCTGTTGATACATCTCTGTGGAAAGTCTGTTGATACATCTCTGTGGAAAGTCTGTTGATACATCTCTGTGGAAAGTCTGTGGAACAACTCTGTGGAAAGTCTGTTGATACATCTCTGTGGAAAGTCTGTTAATACATTTCTGTGGAAAGTCTGTTGATACATTTCCATGGTAAGTCTGTTGATACATTTCTGTGGAAAGTCTGTTGATACATCTCTGTGGAAAGTCTGTTGATACATCTCTGTGGAAAGTCTGTTGATACATCTTTGTGGAAAGTCTGTTGATACATTTCTGTGGAAAGTCTGTTGATACATCTCTGTGGAAAGTCTGTTGATACATCTCTGTGGAAAGTCTGTTGATACATCTCTGTGGAAAGTCTGTTAATATATTTCTGTGGAAAGTCTTGGGATACATCTCTGTGGAAAGTCTTGGGATACATCTCTGTGGAAAGTCTGTTGATGAATGTGACAAATTTTATTATGGGGTGGATGTAGTTTTCTTGCTGGTGATTTAAAAAAGAAAAGGACAATTAAAATGAGGAACAAAACTTTTGGTAACTATTCCAGGTTGCATTATAAAAATAAATTGTTTTTGTTGTACGAGAATAAGTTAATAAGTAAGTCACAAATGGCTGTAGAAAAATAACTAAATATGATAACAACTTGAAACCAGTTTATTTTTATACATATATTGTCCCTTTATTTCTCAACATAATTTCCACCAACATTGATGCACTTATCCCATCGTTTTATTAGTCCTCCAAAACTGGCTTCATAGAACTGCGTGCTCTGTTTTCTGAACCACGTTTTCATTTCACATTCAGCTTTAGACATCTCTGTGGAAAGTCTGTTGATACATCTCTGTGGAAAGTCTGTTAATATATTTCTGTGGAAAGTCTTGGGATACATCTCTGTGGAAAGTCTGTTGATACATTTCTGTGGAAAGTCTTGGGATACATCTCTGTGGAAAGTCTTGGGATACATCTCTGTGGAAAGTCTGTTGATGAATGTGACAAATTTTATTATGGGGTGGGTGGATGTAGTTTTCTTGCTGGTGATTTAAAAAAGAAAAGGACAATTAAAATGAGGAACAAAACTTTTGGTAACTATTCCAGGTTGCATTATAAAAATAAATTGTTTTTGTTGTACGAGAATAAGTTAATAAGTAAGTCACAAATGGCTGTAGAAAAATAACTAAATATGATAACAACTTGAAACCAGTTTATTTTTATACATATATTGTCCCTTTATTTCTCAACATAATTTCCACCAACATTGATGCACTTATCCCATCGTTTTATTAGTCCTCCAAAACTGGCTTCATAGAACTGCGTGCTCTGTTTTCTGAACCACGTTTTCATTTCACATTCAGCTTCGACGTCACTCGCAAAATGTCTTCCGCCAAGTTGGGTTTTCAGTGGACTTAGCCCCTAGCGATTTCCCGTAAAGCGGTGTATAGCTGGGTAGAAAACGTTACGAGGGCGAGTTAATAAGTAAGTCACACAGTTCTGTGGGATGGCAGATAAATGAAAACAAAGCACACAGTTCTATGCAGCAGGTTTGGGAGGACTGATAAAATGATGGGATAAATGCATCAATGTTGGTGGAAATTACTTTGAGAAATAAAGGGACAATGCATGTATAAAAATAAACTGGTTTCATGTTGTTATCATAGTTAGTTATTTTTCTACAACCATTTGTGACTTATTTTTTAACTTACCCTCGTATTTCCCAGTGTGATTCTTTTGTTTTGTTCGTAGCTTCCTTCACCTGATATGCATGTCTTCTCTTGCCAAGTGAATAAGTTGTTTTGTTGAATTCTTGTAAATTAAAGTTTCTTTGTGTAGTTATCTCTGAGGATATCCTAGACTACTGAGTTTACTGTCTTGTAGTTGATCTTTAAAAGCTGTGCTGGATTAGAAATTGTGTTGTTTTATTTTTAAATAGAAAAATGCAGAAATAGTCCCTTTATTTATAGAAATGTTACTCAAAAGCGGTGTGATCTGTAGAAATGTTACATTAAAAGTTCCATGATGCATATAAATGTTACACTGAAAACTGTGCTATTCATGAAGCTTTCATTCACTCTTCATTCACTTTAAAAGCTGAGCGATCTGTAAAACTTACATTAAAAGCCCCATGGTTTGTAGAAATGTAACGTTAACATAGGAAAGGGGTAGGAGATATGATTATGCTGTCAATTTAGACTTAAGTATAAACTAGATTAAAAACTGTAGCAGCTGATGTAA
The DNA here is from genome assembly GCA_014155875.1 of Cepaea nemoralis. Lineage (NCBI taxonomy): Eukaryota > Metazoa > Mollusca > Gastropoda > Stylommatophora > Helicidae > Cepaea > Cepaea nemoralis. The sequence goes on from JACEFZ010015548.1 coordinate 515,651, forward strand.
TACAGTTAAAATATTGACAGCCAGGAATAACCACATTTAAGATAAGCATAGTTTGCGACATTTATTCCGGTTCCGTTGTACTCTATGGTACACCCACAAAATATAAATGCATAATATATGTGATTTTTTTCTTCAGTCATGTTGTACTTTTTCATATATTCTCATGCTTCTTATATTGTTGTGACACCCATATATTCCTAATATTTAGAAGTCATGTGATAATATGTAAACTTTCACAATTGGTGAAGGCTGATTGATGTTTTTTAAACAGACCGAAAGGCATACCCCATCTTGTATCTCTGGTTTCTTCTTCTTCGTTCATCCGGAGTTTTTTTTTCGGATGTGATTGCGTTGTGCCTGTTTACAGCAGAGCTGCGTTCTTGCGCCGTTAGGCCGACACATCCGACTTCTGCGGGCATTTGTTGACCGGGTTAACCTTCCCGGGGGTATCTCTGGTTTAGATTTCTTTGACTTAAAATTTGCAGACACCACATCACATTTTTACTGATAAATACCTTCATATCTGATGTTCTTTTGATAAGAAGTACCTTTAAATTACAGTTGCTATTGTTAAAATTATCTTCAGATCACATTTTAAATCAAACATACTTTCACTCTATATGCTGATAAGAAATACCTTCACACCCCACACTTATTGGTTTTAAAAATAAGTATCTTAAAATTATGTTTGCTATGGCTAGAATTACCTTTACATCACATTTGCTGTTGCTAAAAATATGTTCACATTGCATTTCCAGTTGATAAGAAATGCCTTCACTTTTTATGTGTAGTTAATAGGAAATATCTTCACATAACATTAGCTATTGATAAGATGTACCATCACATAACATCTGCTATTTGTAAGAAATACCTTCATGGCAGTGGCAAATTAATGAACTAAAACTTGCCATGAAATCACAAACAGCCATAAAATGCTGGGGTTGACTGTGATGTCATGGAAAGGATATGAAACATAACTAACTTTCATGTTTGCTATTGATAGACAGTACTTTGACATTACATTTGTAATCAGGAAGTATCTTCACATCACATTATAGTTGATAGGAGATATCTTCAATCTTTAAAAGAAATAGCTTCAGAAATAAAACATCACCTCTTAGCAGTAAAGAAGGTTTTAGGTTCTATACAGGGCTACTACTTTTGGTTCACAAGTGCAATTTTCTCGGAGACTCCTGGGGGTCATCGCTGGAGCTGTGGAGTTTGTGCTTTGTGTGACGCTTTCAGCAGGCTACCCTGTAGAAAGAGACCTAGCCATATGTGGAAAAACTCAGTGCAATTAAGTCGATCCTGTCAACTTTTAAGACTTTTAAGTGCTTAGTGACATACGAGGGGCTAGCCATAAGTCTTTACCCTGACTATGAAGGAGTGGAAGAAGGATGTTGAAACTTAGAATATTCAGAGCTCCTCATCTTGGCACTGTGTGTGTGAAGTATGCATTTGTTTCTTCAATGGGTTCTCTCGCTATGGTGCACGGTGTAACATACCTTGTTAGCTGAAACTGCTGCCCCAATGATTTCTCAGAACACTGAAGAAGTCAGAGGTTAGGGCTGTGATAAAATTCCAGAGGTTACATGGAAAAACACCACATTAGCCCACATCTGCCACTTTGGTATTGGACAACTTAGACATAACATCATATGCCCTATATGCTTTATGGCATGGAAGTGGACTTTACTTTATTTTTAATAAAATCTGGCCATTATTTTTCATTTGAAAATAATGTACAAAAGAAGCTTATTGGAGTAGTTAGTTTGTTTATTACTGTATATACCTGCATATCATAAACTGGAATATGAAAATAATCAATAGTGTATGTTAGAAATATTATGCTTATAACAGAACAATTGTTCCATCACGTTTTGTTGGGAGTCTGATTATGAATTGTTCATCATGATAAGATATCTTGGGTTTTGTTGGGAGCCTGATTATGAATTGTTCACCATGATAAGATATTCACAGATGTAATGGTCAAATCTGGATGGTTTATTTTAGCTGATCGTTAATGGCTGTAAATTGGCATGAACATCCACTTGCTAAATTTATACTCTATTTTCTCTACTGCACTTTGTATTGTCCATTCCACTTACTACACTGTCAATCTCTACAGTCCATTCCACTCAATGTACTCTCTACACTATATTAGTTCACTCGTTCTGCTTTCTCTACTCCACTCTTTACATGTCACTACACTTACTACACTCCAATATCAACTCTCTACAGTGCACTCCAATATATATGCTCACCACACTTTATTAATCTACTCCACTTTTTGTGGTTTTAGGTTAAGGATCACTTTCAATACACTCAGATATCCCCATAAGTGCCCCAGTCTCCACCCTTAGATCCACCAGGAGTACCTAAGCACAGTGCACCAATTCCATAAATCCTACACGGATCTAAATCTGTGTATAGCAGAATCCCACACTCTATAAATACTCTTGCTGCGGGTAGGTTGTCTAAGTTGTCAAATGTAGCCTGGGCCAATGACCTTTTCTGATTATCTTTTTGAACTTCAAAAAAAAAAAAAAACTGCCAGGGCATTGCTAATGTGTGCTGTATGCACATGAGTCTTTCCAAATTGTGTGTCTTTGTCCAAGCTGCCCTATCCTTAGCTGTCTCATGCAGCTCTGTCCATGTCCTCACCATATCATCCACTTCTTTTCTCCATGTGTCTTCCTCTAACTTTTTTCCTGTAGAATCCAGACAAAGTACTTTCTAGTTTGACTATTGTCATGTTTTCTCACTGCATGCACCATCCAGTGCCAGCACCCTTTCTTCACCTCTTAGTTCCCTGGTGTTTGTCAACTTCTTTTCAAAGACCGCAGATTGGTGATTCTATCGTAGCATTTCAGTCCTTCTGTTCTGTACAGGCATCAGCTAGTGAATGCTTATACTGTATTTGTAATTGTTTTAATTGTTCCGTGTGTTTCTGATCCATACAGTAGTACTCTCTCTCTCTCTCTCTCTCTCTCTCTCTCTCTCTCTCTCTCTCTCTCTCTCTCTCTCTCTCTCTCTCTCTCTCTCTCTCTCTCTCTCTCTCTCTCTCACCCCCTCTCCCTCCCTCCCACTCCCCCTTTTTGTATTTTTCATCTTGTCTCTGTTTAAAAACCTTTGTTTTTTTCACATTCTTGGGCCCTCACCTATGTTTCATTCTGTCTACAAAAGCTTAAACTTGAAAGTCAGTCCCAATAGCCAGTCCTGCCATTGGGTGCATGTAGTGTTAGGGAATCATATATTCTAGGCCATGACATAATGCGTTGGTGTGCCTGGTTCCCTTACTAAACAGTTTTCATCCCAGACAATCTCCCCAAAGTCATGAACATTTCTTTTCTCCTCACCAAAACCTAGCTGCATGAAACTACTTTATGATTTCAACTTATTGTAACAAATGAAAAGAGCTGTCCAGTTTTGACCAAACATTTTATTGTTGACATTGTTCTGTTAGCTTATCCTTTTTGTTTCTGAAGAATTTTCATTTGTATCCCACAAACAACAGAATTAGACAATGAAGAAGACCTATCCAAAAAGCGGATCAAGCGGATCCTGACCACGGACCTGCCTCAGTACTTTGCTCTGGTGACCCGAGTGACCCGAGTGAAGCAGGAGAGCACTGTGATCGGCATGGAAGGAGGTGTCCTCAGTTCCAACGTGGTGCCCCAAGTCCAGGCAGTGCTGCCAGAAGGAACTTTGACCAGGCCCATCCCTGTTGGTCTTCAGGTGAGAAGAAGTCTTGTGAGAAACATGGCTTGTTAGTCAGTCAGCAGTTAACATGCTATTCATCCATCAACTGCAGGTCCACATGGCCAAATGGATAGGAACGTGTGTTCTTAAACATCCGGTGTGCTGATGCCGAGGTAAGCGGTTCAACCCCTACACCGGACAGCTGGACTAAAATTTTGACCTGTTGTCTTTGACTTGGGGACATTAATTACAAGTACCTCTGAAGTCGGAGTGGGTTCGCCTGATGGCGAGGGACACTGTTAATAGGGAAAACTAACCCACATGCAAAATTCAGTCCATCATTACTATAAATAGTGTGTGTGGACTGCTTGAGTTCAAAGCGAGCGAGCTGGCGCCCAACAAAAAAAAAAAAATCCATCCACTGGCCTATCTTATGCAGATCTGTTGGTCTTCAGGTGAGAAGTCTTGTGAGACACATATGGCTTGTTAGGTCAGTCAGCAGTTAACATGCCATTCATCCATCCACTGGCCTATCTTATGCTGGAATTTACCCTTATAGCAGTCTTTCACAGTTTCTTTCTGAAGTCAACAACCGACATCACACTTGGGACATTCCCATATGCGCTCCGTCCTCATCTTCAACAGGCTGTGAAGAGTCCCAATACTAATGGTACACCTGGTACTAATGGTTGACCTGTTTATCAGTAACCTTGTCACTGATCATCATATCTCTTATCTGTCTATCTCTAACCCATTTATCTCTAACCCATTTATCTCTAACCTATGTATCTCTAACCTGGTTATCTGTAATCCATTTCCCTTTGATCTTCACGTCTGTCTTATTGATGGCTAATCTATATATCAGTAATCCATGTGCTCCTACTACATACATCACTATTTATGCTCAGGCACAACCAATTGCTCCAGAACTGGTTGCCAAACTGTTGGGCAACCGTGTGGCAGTTAGTCCGATTGTCACGATTGAGCCCAGACGACGCAAGTTCCACAAACCCATCACGCTGACCATCCCAGTTCCCCGAGCCGCCCAGAAGGGGATGATCAACCAGTATGGTGGAGACCGACCAACCCTGCGTTTGCTTTTCAGCCTTGCAGGTAGGTTGTCAGTCTTAATTATGTTATCTTATTCTTGCCACCACCATCATCATTATCATCACAACAATAACCATTACCACCATCACCATTATTACCACCATCATCATTACCATCAAAATCACCACCATCATTATTAAAATCATCATCAAAATCAATACCATCATTATTATCATGAAAATTACCACTATCATCAAAATTACCTCAATCATTACCATCATCATCATCAAAATAACAACTGTCATCATCAAAATCACCACCGTCATCATAATCAAAATCACCACCATCGTTATCAAAATCACCACCAACATTATTATCATCAAAATTACCTTTATCAAAATCACCGCCATCATTATTATCATCAAAACCACCACCAGCATCACTATACGATAATCTCCACCATTGTCATCACCATCTTCATCACAACCATCATTATCATTTTTATATCATGTAGGACATGGGACTGTAGTGTCATTCTGTATGACTGAATGACATATAAGTAAAGGAAAGTATACTTAATGTTGCTATATGAGCTTATGTAGCAGAGGTTGAAATGGAAACCATTTTTAACAAGATGGGGTATATTTTATCCCCCTCCTCAGTTTATCACAAGAGATAAATTACATATATTTTATCCCACTACTTATCAGACAAGATAAATTACATTTGATCCCTGCCTCCCTACTAATGAGACAAGGTATATTACTATTTTTGGGACTCGGTTTTTTTAAAACCTGTGAGACAAGATAAATTACATTGTGCTCACACCCTCTTAACTTGTGAGACAAAATAAATTACATTTTATCCATGCCTGCTTATTTTATCAGACAAGATAGATTACTTATGAGATGATACTACTAATAGTATGCTTGTAGTATGAAGTCCCGGATTGTACATACTACAGTAACATAAGCTATTCTACAGCTGTCCTGTCTTCACCAACTCTACTAACCGTGCACTGGTATCTCTTGGTACACTAGACCAACACTTGGTTATGTTGCCTAATGCTTGGGTCATCCCAGAATAAACTTAACTCAGGCTCCTCACATTTACTTAAGAACCTTTTTATAAACAGAACTAAATCTACAAAATGTTCCTGTTTGTTTGCTGTTGTTGGTAAATTACACATAGTTTTCTTTCCCGGAAGGCTAACTCATCAACAAATGCCTGAAAAAGTTGGATGTGTCTGCCGAAAGGTGCAAATATCGCAGCTCTGCTGTAAACAGGCAAAACGCAGTTAGTTCAAAACACAGCAGAGGAAGTTTACTTTTACTTGATTTGCATAACATACTCTAGGAAATTCAAAGAGAAGTTTCTGGTTCAATCCATTTAATGTCTTTAAAAACAAAACTGAAGTTACTGTTTCATTCCATTTGTTTATCATCATTTAATTAAGTTCAAACTAAAGTCACTGTTTCACTTCATTTGTTTAACATCTGTTTATTAAATACAAATGAAATTTACTGTTTCACTCCATCTGTTTAACATTGTTTTATCAAACCCAAATTAAAGTTACTGTTTTACTCCATTTGTTTAATATCCTTTTAACAAACCCAAACTAAAGTTACAGTTTCACTCCATTTGTTTAACATCCTTTTATCAAACCCAAACTAAAGTTACTGTTTCACTCCATTTGTTTAACATCCTGTTTAAAATCTGTTCTATAGTTACTGTTCTCTGTATGGTTAACATTCTTTTGGTAAATCTAATTTAAATTTATGGTCACTGTTTATGATACATCCTATTTGTACATTGATATTTCATGTCTGTTAAATTTTAACATCATTTTTGTTAGATACTTGAATTAACCGTTAGATTTGAATTAGTTGACATTCTTTGCTTAAATCCAGGCTAAATATGCTGTCACTGTTCACATATATTCCTTTCATAGATTTAAGCTCAACTTACAGCATTGTATTACTCTATTCACTCCGTTATTTAGCATCCTGTCACTCCGTTATTTAACATAATTTCACTCCATTATATAGCACCAGTTCACTCCATTATATAACATCATTTCACTCCATTATATAACATCATTTCACTCCATTATATAACATCCCACCACGCCTTAATATAATATCCTTTCACTCCGTTATATAACATCCTTTCACTTCATTATATAACATCCTTTCACTTCATTATATAACATCCTTTCACCCCATTATAACTTCTTGTCACTCTACTATATAATATCCAGTCACTCCATTATATAACCTGTCACTCTATTATATAACATCCTGTCACTCTATTATATAACATCATGTCACTCCATTATATAACATCCTGTCACTCTATTATATAACATCCTGTCACTCTATTATATAACATCCTGTCACTCCATTATATAACATCCTGTCACTTCATTATATAACATCCTGTCACTCTATTATATAACTTCCTGTTACTCTAGTATAACTTCCTGTCACTCTATTATATAACATCCAGTCACTCTATTATATAACATCCAGTCACTCCATTATATAACATCCTGTCACTCTATTATATAACATCCTGTCACTCTATTATATAACATCCAGTCACTCTATTATATAACATCCTGTCACTCTATTATATAACATCCTGTCACTCCATTATATAACATCCTGTCACTCCATTATATAACATCCTGTCACTCCATTATATAACATCCTGTCACTCCATTATATAACATCCTGTCACTCTATTATATAACATCCTGTCACTCTATTATATAACATCCTGTCACTCCATTATATAACATCCTGTCACTCCATTATATAACACCCTGTCACTCCATTATATAACATCCTGTCACTCCATTATATAACATCCTGTCACTCCATTATATAAAATCCAGTCACTATATTATATAACATCCAGTCACTATATTATATAACATCCAGTCACTCCATTATATAACATCCTGTCACTCTATTATATAACATCCTGTCACTCTATTATATAACATCATGTCACTCCATTATATAACATCCTGTCACTTCATTATATAACATCCTGTCACTCCATTATATAACATCCAGTCACTCTATTATATAACATCCTGTCACTCTATTATATAACATCCTGTCACTCCATTATATAACATCATGTCACTCTATTATATAATATCATGTCACTTCATTATATAACATCCAGTCACTCTATTATATAACATCCTGTCACTCTATTATATAACATCCAGTCACTCCATTATATAACATCTTGTCACTTCATTATATAACATCCAGTCACTCCATTATATAACATCCTGTCACTCCATTATATAACTTCCTGTCACTTCATTATATAACAACCAGTCACTCCATTATATAACATCCTGTCACTCCATTATATAACATCCTGTCACTCCATTATATAACTTCCTGTCACTTCATTACATACCATCCTTTCAACCCAACATAACTTCTTGTCACTCTACAATATAACATCCAGTCACTCTGTTACATAACATCCAGTCACTCCATTATATAACATCCTTCCACTCTACTATAAAACATCCTGTCACTCTATTACACCATGTCACTCTATTATATAACATCCTGTCACTCTATTAAATGACATCCTGTCACTCCATTATATAACTTCCTGTCACTCTATTATATAACGTCCTGTCACTCTATTATATAATTTCCTGTCATTCTACTATATAACTTCCTGTTACTCTAGTATAACTTCCTGTCACTCCATTATATAACATCCTGTCATTCCATTATATAACTTCCTGGCACTCTACTATATACTTCCTGTCACTCTACTATATAACATCCTGTCACTCCATTATATAACTTCCTGTCACTCTATTAAATGATATCCTGTCACTCCATTATATAACTTCCTGTCACTCTACTATATAACTTCCTGTCACTCTATTATATAACTTCCTGTCACTCTATTATATACCTTCATGTCACTCTACTATATAACTTTCTGTCACATATAACATTCTGTCACTCCATTATATAACTTCCTGTCACTCTATTAAATGACATCCTGTCACTCCATTATATACCTTCCTGTCACTCCATTATATAACTTCCTGTCACTCTATTAAATGACATCCTGTCACTCCATTATATACCTTCCTATCACTCCATTATATAACTCCCTGTCACTCTATTAGGGGGACGATGCATCAATAACATTAGATATGCAGATGATACAGTCTTGATTGCAGACAATGAACAGGACCTGCAAAATTTAGTAGATGCGATTGTTACACACAGTGAACAACTAGGGTTAGAATTAGATTGTAAAAAGACACAGATTATGGTCGTCACTAGGAAGGACGTAATACCACAATGTAATATACAAGTAAATGGGAATATTCTTCAACAAGTGAGTAGGTACAATTATCTTGGAACAGTAATAACATCTGATGGGAGATGCCTTGAAGAGATTAGAACAAGAATCGCCATGGCAAAAGTAGCCTTTAGCAAGATGAAAAACATATTGACCAATAAAAAGATGTCAATTGAAACGAGAAAAAGAGTGTTGAGATGCTACATAGAACCTGTACTTTTATATGGATGTGAAGCGTGGACAATGAGTAGTCAGGCTGAAAAACATCTGATGGCTGTAGAGATGTGGTTTCTGAGGAAAATGCAAAGAATACCATGGACAGCCAGAAAGACCAATGAACAAGTCCTTCAAGAAACAAATGAAGATCGTAAATTGATTAGAGAAATTAGACGTAGACAGTCAAAATTCTTTGGGCATGTTATGAGAAGAAATGGATTGGAGAATTTGGTGACAACTGGTAAGATCGAGGGGAACAGACCAAGGGGAAGACCTAGAAGCAAGTACCTGGATGGCTTGGCCTTGTGGCATGGTCGAGACAGAAACACGGAGCTGATCCATGACTCTGGTGATCGAGTGAGATGGCAGAACATGACCGCCCACACTTACCGGCATGGCACATGATGGATGGATGGATGTCACTCTATTATATAACTCCCTGTCACTCTACTATATACTTCCTGTCACTCTACTATATAACATCCTGTGACTCCATTATATAACTTCCTGTCACTCTATTAAATGATATCCTGTCACTCCATTATATAACTTCCTGTCACTCCATTATATAACTTTCTGTCACTCTATTATATAACTTCCTGTCACTCTATTATATAACTTCTTGTCACTCTACTATATAACTTCCTGTCACATATAACATTTTGTCACTCAATTATATAACTTCCTGCCACTCTATTATATAACATCCTGTCACTCTAGTATATAACATCATGTCACTCTATTAAATGATATCCTGTCACTCTATTATGTAACATCATGTCACTCTATTATATAACTTCATGTCACTCTATTATATATCTTCATGTCACTCAATTATATAACATCCTGTCACCCTGTTATATAACATCCTGTCACTCTATTATATAACATCCTTCCCCTCTGTTATATAACATCCTTTCACTCCATTTGCTTGACATCCTGTGCTGCATCTAGGTAACAGCACTCACAGCCGAGGTAAAGATGTAGTTCTGTCATTCACTGTTTTCTTTGGAAGTTTGCATTCTGTTCATTGTGGCCTTACTGTCAGATACGTCCATCCAGGAGGTGGACACTAGAGATGTAGCTGCACAACCTGCATGTTTAACTTTGCTGTTTGTACTCTCACTGTGTAGCTGCTGCAGTGAAGATCTGTTCCATGCACACAATCACATATTTCCTACAAATTAGTTACTTGCGTATCCTTCTCCAGATTTGGCAAGCAACCCCAGTGTATTCTGGCTGTTTGTGATTTCTTGGCAAGTTTACGTTCAGTAGTTTGCCATTGCTTTCTGAACGACTGGCACTCATGCCTATGTATGGGGACCAACGCAAGACGGTCTGCTTCCAAATCGCCTTGCGGCTGTGTTTTGAATGTAGTATGCAGGATTACAAATTGCTTTCGTAACCTCCTTCAGCACAGAGCTGGTTCCTACAAATTAACAAGTTTAAAATGTAAGCATGCAAAAACAAGCCTTGTAATGCACAAAGAACAACACATGGATGTTATATTAAGACACATTATTAAGAAGCAAATCGATGTGGGTATTATTAGATCTACGAGGGTAAGTTACGAGGGTAAGTTAATAAGTAAGTCACAAATGGCTGTAGAAAAATAACTAAATATAACAACTTTAAACCACTTTATTTTTATACATACATTGTCCTCTTATTTCTCAACATAATTTCACCAACATTGACGCACTTATCCCATCATTTTATCAGTCCTCCTAAAACGGCTGCATAGAACCGAATGCTCTGTTTTCTAAACCATGTTTTCACTTCACATGCAACTTCGACGTCACTCACAAAATGTCTCCCGCCAAGGTGGGTTTTCAGTGGACTTAGCCCCTAGTGATTTCCCGTGAAGCAGTGCATAGCTGGGTAGAAAAAGTTACGAGGGTGAGTCAATAAGTAAGTCACAAAGTTCTGTGGGATGGCAGGTAAATGAAAACAAAGCAGTTCTATGCAGCTGGTTTGGGAGGACTGATAAAATGATGGGATAAATGCATCAATGTTGGTGGAAATTATGTTGAGAAATAAAGGGACAATGTATGTGTAAAAATAAACTGGTTTCAAGGTGTTATCATAGTTAGTTATTATTCTACAGCCATTTGTAACTTATTAACATACCCTCGTAGTGGCAGTGTGGCTGAAAGGTTGAGATAGTAAATTTCCTGTGTGCTGTTGGCGGTGTATGGATTTATTTCCTACAAGTTAGTTGGACTTAATAATTGACTTCTCATTCAGAAGGCAATGGCAAACTACTGAACCTAAAATTATCTAAACAATCAACATAGGGTTATAATCACATTGAGCAGGGAGTGGCCAGCAGGGGCCACGGAAGTGGAAATCCAGCAACTAATTCAGGATAATGCTCGCTCGGGTGATGTGATTATCTACACAGATGGTTCGGTGTCGAGAGGTAGGAGAAGTGCCTGGGGGTTCATAGCAAAAGCTAATGGCTGAAGTTTGGTGCAGGACATCTAGCTTAAGAATGGAGGTGGAGGCAGTCACTGCAGCTTTCCACTGGATCGAGAATACGATACACACACACATCGTGATTGCAACTGATTCAGAAAGCATGCTGAGGAAGGTGAGGACAGGCATGCTTCGTGCTGAGTGGCTTGCTTCGCTTCGGAGGTCACGGGTGGCAAGCATCGCCTGGATCTTTTCTCCGGTGCATGCCGGTGTGCTGGGGAATGAACAGGCGGACAGATTGGCTGGCTCTGCAAAATACGGTGGAATATTGATGCATGACAAGGCAGATGTGGTTGCGGCCTTGTGTGAGCATGTGTACACCTCGGAGGAACAAATGGATCATCATGGTCTGGCAAGAATGAGGCAGCGAAGAGTGACGAGGGGATCTGGCCGATGCTCGATGCTCAGAGGAAAGGCGAGACGGACATATAATCAGAACGCTTCTGGTACTAAAGGTGTTGGAGTTCTTCGCTGGCTGCTGAGGATGGGGACAGAGCGCCTATGGGAATGCCTCGAATGCTGTGATGTCCGTTCCTAGATCAATCAATCAATCATAGGGTTGACTGCAGTGTCCTGCAAAAGACATGTGACATTAATAACTAGATCACTTATCAAAACCTCATGGGGAAAACACAAAATTCATGAGCATATCAGCAGTAGAGATGGAATAGAAGCATTTGCTTATGTGTCAAACTACTTGGCAGGAGTGGCAGAGAAAGACAGAATAATGTATGTGGAAAGTGTAAGCACTTGAGCAGCAAATCATATAAACAACAGCTTCATTGAAATATTTGATGATGGAGGAGTGGCGAGTCAGGATCATCAGTGTCTCCTCCAGATCAGATAAGTAAGAAAGAAATACAGACCACAAAGAATCCATCCTGCCAGCTGTTGAATGTCCAATACTTCCTTGGTCTGGCCATGTTACCTGCACAGATTCTTTGTTGAAAGCTATTCTTCAGGGTAGAGTTGAGGGAAGGTGTTGAAGTGGCAGATAGAGGACAGCCTAAAGAACGTAGCCATTCTGTAGCATGCCTACACTTAACTCTGAAGACCTGGAGCAGTGCAATCTGGCATATTTGTATACAATCTGCCTATAATTATTCCAAAATTCTTGTGATCATCAGTGCATCACGAATCGCAGATCAAAAACACACAGGGACATATCCACATCATTATAAGAAAAAGACATCCACACCACTATAATAAGAGGACATTTACACCGTTATAACAAGAAGATATTCACACTGTTCTTACAGGAAGATAACATTATAATAAGAAGATATTTACACCATTATAGAACAAGACAACATTATAAGAAGAGGATAATCACACCATTATAACAAGAAGACATCCATAGATCTCTGATGGTGTTACATATTCTTGCCATTATAGCTGAATTATGCATGTTTTAGTTCGAAGGAACACAGTGACTTGACTAACAGTTGTAGAGATTTCTAACCGGGGCATTATCTCAGCATGCTTGCTTGTAGATAGTTGACTTATTTACAGTCATTTGCTAATAACTGGTGTCTGACTGACTGACTGACTTATGTTCTACTACTGACAGGATGGGGCCATCGTAGTGTGGTGACATGACTAACAGTTGTAGAGATTTCTCATTCTGGCATTATCTCAGCATGCTTGCTTGTAGATAGTTGACTTATTGACATTCTGCTGCTCATAACTGGTGTCGACTGACTTCCTTATGTTCTAATACTGACAGATGGGGTAAGGGGGGGGGGGAGGGGGAGGGTGGACCATGTTGCAGTGAGTTGCATACTTGATACTGGTGCAGTGGTCATATCTTTGAATCCCCTTCAAGTCAGTGATTATTTTCATTGACCTGGATTCCCAGGTTGACCCAGTCTAAATTGGGTACCTGGACATTTCCTGGGAGGTCAAGATGGCTGCTGCGATATTGACCATATCATCCACCGAACACTGATTGGTCTAAACATGTGGGGCTGGCACCATGACCCAATGCCCCTAGTGCAGTTAAAAAGTATACTCTACTGCATGACAAAGAGAGCAGTTTTTGTTGACCAGTTGAGAACAACTTGGGGATAAACTCTCTGTACATCTGTCTGTTTCATTTGGCGAGCTTCTTAGTTTTTATGTTTTTTTTTTTTTACTACAAAGTGCTTGACCATAGCCAACCCTCTTTTCCAATACCACATTGTGGACATACAGTGCTGACATGTGGTGCTTACTTCCGTTTCTCCCTGGGCTTATATCAAAGGAAGCATGATGTGTAAATTATGACATACCATCGTTTGTTTCTCTGTCACAAATCTGTGTCTGGCATGTATTTCTTTCTCACCTCAAGTTTTCTATTTCGCAGTCTTGTTTTTTGCTCATTCAGTTCACCATCTCCGTGGGACTGTGTGTGCATGCACATGTCTTATCAGAAGGAATCACTTTTATGTCTGCACAATGGTGTATTAACTTGTGTGTTTTCTGTGAGGCTGTTACAGCAGTGTATAACCTGTGTGGTTTTTGTGAGGCTGTTGTATGTATCAATGTTAGTTTGCAATTTCAATGGTGATCATGAGAAATGAAACAGGTTCAACTGCAGTAAATTTGTGAACATACGTAGAATAAATACAACAAAAATGGAAGATGGAACTGGCTGGTTAGCTTCCCAAGATCACAATCACAAGTGACAGAATGGACTTCCAGAATGGACTGAAAACGTCACACAAAGTATAAACTCTGCAGTACCAGTGTCGACTCCCAGAAGACTGAGAAAACTGCATTCAGGATCTGAACAACATGGCCCAGAATCCAACCCACAACCTTTGGAGTGTGAGACAGACTGCGTAACCTCTCTGCCACAGAGACTCCCACGGAAAGTGGAATTGGTCAGTGACCCAGCTTCCAGGTAGTCACTTATAACTGTGTTCTGGTCAAGCTGGCCAGTTTCATTTTCCATGTTTGTTGATTTAGTTAATTAGTTAGTTAAGTTAGTCGTGGTTCCAACTTCATGGCAAAGGATAGCCCCATAATACTCCCTTCCTGTGCCAGTGAATATCACACAAAATGCTCCTCACTGCCCCATGTGACAAGTGGAACTGACAGGAGTCTCGACACAGGTATACATGCTAAGGCTGCTGCCAAAATGTCAACCCAAAAGTCCACCACAAAAAATACAGTTTATCGTCAATGGAAGCGGCAGTCACTAGAAAACCAGCAGCCACACATTACTGCATAAGGCAAACCCAGTTAGTTATGAAATTGCCGTCCGCCATTTTTCTGAACAAGTAGTTCATGATACAAACAAAGCAAACAGATGTAAGAGCACTCCACATGAAATCCACAGCTCAGAGTGTCAATCACACTTAACTGAGTAGCTGGGCGACAGAACGATACACTATCAGTCCAACATGAGGAAAGTGCGTAAGTGAATCGTAGTCACGAGCATAAAACTCCAGAAACCTTAACATCTCAACCGCCTATCCTCCATGTTGGACTGGAAGTCCTTTTGTTGATTTACTCCGCATCATTGGCACAGTGGTTAGTGAACATGCTTTCCAGTCCAGCATTCTAGATAGCATTCTCATTAGCATAGGCATTTTTACTAGCAGACTGCCTCATCTAAGGATACCAGAGTTTTGTTTGGGAAGATAAAGGAAGCCAGGATGATACTGTCAAGTGAAGCCACCAGCAGGGGAACTGGACACCTCATCAGATTATGTCCAGAATATGTGAAGGCCAAACACTTCACACCTCAAGGGCAGTTTCTTCTAAGGGACTACCTCTATGTTTAGTATACTGCTGGTCAACATATGTGGGGGTTTGGTCACTGGTTGCATAGACCTCACTGTCATTATATGGTTCCTTTAATTTTACTTTCTATGTGTATGTGTCAGCATATTTAATTTATGTAAATTGTGTGTGTATGTGTGGAAGGGGAGGTGAGAGAGAGATGTTAAAGCACTAGTGGAGCTTCTCTCCTCTCCCTCGAGGTGTGTGGCAGGGTCCTGTATTTGACTTTTCACTTTATATACCCACATCACCTCAAGGTGTGTGAAAGGGTCCACTACTTTTTACTTCATATAGGTGTATAAGAGTTATACATTTACAGTAAATGTAATGTAAAACTAAATTTATCAACTTCAAAAGTTACTATTGTAATCTTGAACAATTGCTATTCTGAATGTGAAACATAATGGAAGCAAAAAAGATATTCACAGAGGAAGGACAATAGCAAAAATAGAGCAAAACAGTATGGTCAGCATTACAGAAACACAATGACAAACTTGAGGAAACAAAAGGACAAACTTGAGGAAACAAAATGACACTTGAGGAAACAAAATGACACACTTGAGGAAACAAAATGACACACTTGAGGAAATGAACTGACAAACTTCAGGAAACAAAATGACAAACTTGAGGAAACAAAATGACAAACTTGAGGAAACAAAATGACAAACTTGAGGAAACAAAATGACAAACTTGAGGAAACAAAATGACAAACTGCAGAAGCAGTAACCTGTCTGTTTTAGACATCTCGTCCATAGTGATAACTGTAAGATCTCTATGGAAGGAGTTTGAAAGAGGGTTATAAAAATCATTAATCTGTGTAATGACCTGTCACATGAGAAGTGAAACTTAATGACATTGTACATACCTGTTAATTATCCACAGCTGACCCGAACCCAGCTGTATGGGAGGATGTAACAGAAAGCAAACCCATGACCTTAGTGGATGACTGTGTGTCCTTCACCACAACCGTCTCTGCCAGGTAAGATCGCCTGCGGGCATTGTTAGTGTTAGTTAGCTATCAAATCATCCTCATTGAAGGTCAGCATATGGCCGAATGGATAAGGGGGCTTGCTCTTAAACTTCTGGTGTGCTGTTGCCGAGGTAGCGGGTTAAACTCCTACACTGGTCAGCTGGACTAAAATATGGACTTCTTATCCCTGACTTGGCCGGTCTCCCTGGCCGAGGTGTTAGCAGCTTAGTCCGTAACCCTGAATACTCTTGTGGTTGACGTGAGCGCACGAGAATTGGAAGCGGTTCGAGTCATGCCAGTGACTTATGAGAGTATGGAGCCGGTCGCTCAGAAAGTCGTGGCTTGCTGATGAGCGTAATCTAGCCTAGGAATCAACATACAGCTGAAAGATGCTGATGTTGACCGCAATATCCTGAAACAGGATGGAAACACGGAAAAAAAATCTCTGACTTGGGGTCGTAAATTACAAGTACCTGAGAAGTCAAGAGTGGGTCAGGGACACAGGTAATAGGGAAAGCTAATCCACATGCAAACATCAGTACAGTGCACTCCCCAGTAGTGGCAACTACTGATAGTAGTAGCATGTGACTTAAATTCAGCTCAAGTAAACAAACCCCCCCCCCCCAAAAAAAAAAACCAAACCCAGTGTAGTAGACCATCATGTCTTTTACCATCTCCTGCAGCTCTCACCATGTTGTCCCCATATTAGTCATCTCTGTATCTAATTCTCTCTACCATGTTGTCCCCATATTAGTCATCTCTGTATCTAATTCTCTTTACCATGTTGTCCCCATATTAGTTATCTCTGTATCTAATTCTCTCTACCATGTTGTCCCCATATTAGTTCATCTCTGTATCTAATTCTCTCTACCATGTTGTCCCCATATTAGTCATCTCTGTATCTAATTCTCTCTACCATGTTGTCCCCATATTAGTCATCTCTGTATCTAATTCTCTCTACCATGTTGTCCCCATATTAGTCATCTCTGTATCTAATTCTCTCTACCATGTTGTCCCCATATTAGTCATCTCTGTATCTAATTCTCTCTACCATGTTGTCCCCATATTAGTCATCTCTGTATCTAATTCTCTTTACCAGGTTGTCCCCATATTAGTCATCTCTGTATCTAATTCTCTCTACCATGTTGTCCCCATATTAGTCATCTCTGTATCTAATTCTCTTTACCATGTTGTCCCCATATTAGTCATCTCTGTATCTAATTCTCTCTACCATGTTGTCCCCATATTAGTCATCTCTGTATCTAATTCTCTTTACCAGGTTGTCCCCATATTAGTCATCTCTGTATCTAATTCTCTCTACCATGTTGTCCCCATATTAGTTATCTCTGTATCTAATTCTCTTTACCAGGTTGTCCCCATATTAGTCATCTCTGTATCTAATTCTCTTTACCATGTTGTCCCCATATTAGTCATCTCTGTATCTAATTCTCTCTACCATGTTGTCCCCATATTAGTCATCTCTGTATCTAATTCTCTCTTACCATGTTGTCCCCATATTAGTCATCTCTGTATCTAATTCTCTCTACCATGTTGTCCCCATATTAGTCATCTCTGTATCTAATTCTCTTACCATGTTGTCCCCATATTAGTCATCTCTGTATCTAATTCTCTCTTACCATGTTGTCCCCATATTAGTCATCTCTGTATCTAATTCTCTCTACCATGTTGTCCCCATATTAGTCATCTCTGTATCTAATTCTCTTTACCATGTTGTCCCCATATTAGTCATCTCTGTATCTAATTCTCTCTACCATGTTGTCCCCATATTAGTCATCTCTGTATCTAATTCTCTCTACCATGTTGTCCCCATATTAGTCATCTCTGTATCTAATTCTCTCTACCATGTTGTCCCCATATTAGTCATCTCTGTATCTAATTCTCTTTACCATGTTGTCCCCATATTAGTCATCTCTGTATCTAATTCTCTCTACCATGTTGTCCCCATATTAGTCATCTCTGTATCTAATTCTCTCTACCATGTTGTCCCCATATTAGTCATCTCTGTATCTAATTCTCTTACCATGTTGTCCCCATATTAGTCATCTCTGTATCTAATTCTCTCTACCATGTTGTCCCCATATTAGTCATCTCTGTATCTAATTCTCTCTACCATGTTGTCCCCATATTAGTCATCTCTGTATCTAATTCTCTTTACCATGTTGTCCCCATATTAGTCATCTCTGTATCTAATTCTCTCTACCATGTTGTCCCCATATTAGTCATCTCTGTATCTAATTCTCTCTACCATGTTGTCCCCATATTAGTCATCTCTGTATCTAATTCTCTCTTACCATGTTGTCCCCATATTAGTCATCTCTGTATCTAATTCTCTCTACCATGTTGTCCCCATATTAGTCATCTCTGTATCTAATTCTCTCTACCATGTTGTCCCCATATTAGTCATCTCTGTATCTAATTCTCTTTACCATGTTGTCCCCATATTAGTTCATCTCTGTATCTAATTCTCTTTACCATGTTGTCCCCATATTAGTCATCTCTGTATCTAATTCTCTCTTACCATGTTGTCCCCATATTAGTCATCTCTGTATCTAATTCTCTTTACCATGTTGTCCCCATATTAGTCATCTCTGTATCTAATTCTCTTTACCATGTTGTCCCCATATTAGTCATCTCTGTATCTAATTCTCTTACCATGTTGTCCCCATATTAGTCATCTCTGTATCTAATTCTCTTTACCATGTTGTCCCCATATTAGTCATCTCTGTATCTAATTCTCTTTACCATGTTGTCCCCATATTAGTCATCTCTGTATCTAATTCTCTTACCATGTTGTCCCCATATTAGTCATCTCTGTATCTAATTCTCTTACCATGTTGTCCCCATATTAGTCATCTCTGTATCTAATTCTCTTTACCATGTTGTCCCCATATTAGTCATCTCTGTATCTAATTCTCTTTACCATGTTGTCCCCATATTAGTCATCTCTGTATCTAATTCTCTTTACCATGTTGTCCCCATATTAGTCATCTCTGTATCTAATTCTCTTACCAGGTTGTCCCCATATTAGTTAATCTCTGTATCTAATTCTCTTACCATGTTGTCCCATATTAGTCATCTCTGTATCTAATTCTCTTTACCATGTTGTCCCATATTAGTCATCTCTGTATCTAATTCTCTCTCCATGTTGTCCCCATATTAGTTATCTCTGTATCTAATTCTCTCTACCATGTTGTCCCCATATTAGTCATCTCTGTATCTAATTCTCTCTACCATGTTGTCCCCATATTAGTTATCTCTGTATCTAATTCTCTCTACCATGTTGTCCCCATATTAGTCATCTCTGTATCTAATTCTCTTTACCATGTTGTCCCCATATTAGTCATCTCTGTATCTAATTCTACTTTACCATGTTGTCCCCATATTAGTCATCTCTGTATCTAATTCTCTTTACCATGTTGTCCCCATATTAGTCATCTCTGTATCTAATTCTCTCTACCATGTTGTCCCCATATTAGTTATCTCTGTATCTAATTCTCTCTACCATGTTGTCCCCATATTAGTCATCTCTGTATCTAATTCTCTTTACCATGTTGTCCCCATATTAGTCATCTCTGTATCTAATTCTCTCTACCATGTTGTCCCCATATTAGTCATCTCTGTATCTAATTCTCTTTACCATGTTGTCCCCATATTAGTCATCTCTGTATCTAATTCTCTCTACCATGTTGTCCCCATATTAGTCATCTCTGTATCTAATTCTCTCTACCATGTTGTCCCCATATTAGTCATCTCTGTATCTTATACACATCTTACCATGTTGTCCCCATATTAGTCATCTCTGTATCTAATTCTCTCTACCATGTTGTCCCCATATTAGTCATCTCTGTATCTAATTCTCTCTACCATGTTGTCCCCATATTAGTCATCTCTGTATCTAATTCTCTTTACCATGTTGTCCCCATATTAGTCATCTCTGTATCTAATTCTCTTTAACCATGTTGTCCCCATATTAGTCATCTCTGTATCTAATTCTCTTTACCATGTGGTCCCCATATTAGTCATCTCTGTATCTAATTCTCTTTACCATGTTGTCCCCATATTAGGTCATCTCTGTATCTAATTCTCTTTACCATGTTGTCCCCATATTAGTCATCTCTGTATCTAATTCTCTTTACCATGTTGTCCCCATATTAGTCATCTCTGTATCTAATTCTCTCTAACCATGTTGTCCCCATATTAGTCATCTCTGTATCTAATTCTCTTTACCATGTTGTCCCCATATTAGTCATCTCTGTATCTAATTCTCTTTACCATGTTGTCCCCATATTAGTCACTCTCTGTATCTAATTCTCTTTACCATGTTGTCCCCATATTAGTCATCTTCTGTATCTAATTCTCTTCTACCATGTTGTCCCCCATATTAGTCATCTCTGTATCTAATTCTCTTTACCATGTTGTCCCATATTAGTCATCTCTGTATCTAATTCTCTCTACCATGTTGTCCCCATATTAGTCACTCTCTGTATCTAATTCTCTTTACCATGTTTGTCCCCATATTAGTCATCTCTGTATCTAATTCTCTCTACCAGGTTGTCCCATATTAGTCATCTCGTATCTAATTCTCTCTACCATGTTGTCCCCATATAGTCATCTCTGTATCTAATCTCTCTACCATGTTGTCCCCATATTAGTCATCTCTGTATCTAATTCTCTTTACCACTGTGTCCCCATATTAGTCATCTCTGTATCTACATTTCTCTCTACCATGTTGTCCCCATATTAGTTCATCTCTGTATCTAATTCTCTTTACCATGTTGTCCCCAATTAGTCATCTCTGTATCTAATTCTCTTTACCATGTGTCCCCATATTAGTCATCTCTGTATCTAATTCTCCTTTACCATGTTGTCCCAATATTAGTCATCTCTGTATCTAATTTCTCTTTCACCATGTTGTCCCCATATTAGTCATCTCTGTATCTAATTCTCTTTACCATGTTGTCCCCATATTAGTCATCTCTGTATCTAATTCTCTCTACCATGTTGTCCCCATATTAGTCATCTCTGTATCTAATTCTCTTTACCATGTTGTCCCCATATTAGTCATCTCTGTATCTAATTCTCTCTACCATGTTGTCCCCATATTAGTCATCTCTGTATCTAATTCTCTTTACCATGTTGTCCCCATATTAGTCATCTCTGTATCTAATTCTCTTTACCATGTTGTCCCCATATTAGTCATCTCTGTATCTAATTCTCTCTACCATGTTGTCCCCATATTAGTCATCTCTGTATCTAATTCTCTTTACCATGTTGTCCCCATATTAGTCATCTCTGTATCTAATTCTCTTTACCATGTTGTCCCCATATTAGTCATCTCTGTATCTAATTCTCTTTACCATGTTGTCCCCATATTAGTCATCTCTGTATCTAATTCTCTTTACCATGTTGTCCCCATATTAGTCATCTCTGTATCTAATTCTCTTTACCATGTTGTCCCCATATTAGTCATCTCTGTATCTAATTCTCTCTACCATGTTGTCCCCATATTAGTCATCTCTGTATCTAATTCTCTCTACCATGTTGTCCCCATATTAGTCATCTCTGTATCTAATTCTCTTTACCATGTTGTCCCCATATTAGTCATCTCTGTATCTAATTCTCTCTACCATGTTGTCCCCATATTAGTCATCTCTGTATCTAATTCTCTTTACCATGTTGTCCCCATATTAGTCATCTCTGTATCTAATTCTCTTTACCATGTTGTCCCCATATTAGTCATCTCTGTATCTAATTCTCTCTACCATGTTGTCCCCATATTAGTCATCTCTGTATCTAATTCTCTTTACCATGTTGTCCCCATATTAGTCATCTCTGTATCTAATTCTCTTTACCATGTTGTCCCCATATTAGTCATCTCTGTATCTAATTCTCTTTACCATGTTGTCCCCATATTAGTCATCTCTGTATCTAATTCTCTTTACCATGTTGTCCCCATATTAGTCATCTCTGTATCTAATTCTCTTTACCATGTTGTCCCCATATTAGTCATCTCTGTATCTAATTCTCTCTACCATGTTGTCCCCATATTAGTCATCTCTGTATCTAATTCTCTTTACCATGTTGTCCCCATATTAGTCATCTCTGTATCTAATTCTCTTTACCATGTTGTCCCCATATTAGTCATCTCTGTATCTAATTCTCTCTACCATGTTGTCCCCATATTAGTCATCTCTGTATCTAATTCTCTCTACCATGTTGTCCCCATATTAGTCATCTCTGTATCTAATTCTCTCTACCATGTTGTCCCCATATTAGTCATCTCTGTATCTAATTCTCTCTACCATGTTGTCCCCATATTAGTCATCTCTGTATCTAATTCTCTCTACCATGTTGTCCCCATATTAGTCATCTCTGTATCTAATTCTCTCTACCATGTTGTCCCCATATTAGTCATCTCTGTATCTAATTCTCTCTACCATGTTGTCCCCATATTAGTCATCTCTGTATCTAATTCTCTCTACCATGTTGTCCCCATATTAGTCATC
This sequence comes from Cepaea nemoralis, assembly GCA_014155875.1. Lineage (NCBI taxonomy): Eukaryota > Metazoa > Mollusca > Gastropoda > Stylommatophora > Helicidae > Cepaea > Cepaea nemoralis. The sequence goes on from JACEFZ010015548.1 coordinate 538,724, forward strand.
TCTGTATCTAATTCTCTCTACCATGTTGTCCCCATATTAGTCATCTCTGTATCTAATTCTCTCTACCATGTTGTCCCCATATTAGTCATCTCTGTATCTAATTCTCTCTACCATGTTGTCCCCATATTAGTCATCTCTGTATCTAATTCTCTTTACCATGTTGTCCCCATATTAGTCATCTCTGTATCTAATTCTCTCTACCATGTTGTCCCCATATTAGTCATCTCTGTATCTAATTCTCTCTACCATGTTGTCCCCATATTAGTCATCTCTGTATCTAATTCTCTTTACCATGTTGTCCCCATATTAGTCATCTCTGTATCTAATTCTCTCTACCATGTTGTCCCCATATTAGTCATCTCTGTATCTAATTCTCTCTACCATGTTGTCCCCATATTAGTCATCTCTGTATCTAATTCTCTCTACCATGTTGTCCCCATATTAGTCATCTCTGTATCTAATTCTCTTTACCATGTTGTCCCCATATTAGTCATCTCTGTATCTAATTCTCTTTACCATGTTGTCCCCATATTAGTCATCTCTGTATCTAATTCTCTCTACCATGTTGTCCCCATATTAGTCATCTCTGTATCTAATTCTCTTTACCATGTTGTCCCCATATTAGTCATCTCTGTATCTAATTCTCTTTACCATGTTGTCCCCATATTAGTCATCTCTGTATCTAATTCTCTTTACCATGTTGTCCCCATATTAGTCATCTCTGTATCTAATTCTCTTTACCATGTTGTCCCCATATTAGTCATCTCTGTATCTAATTCTCTTTACCATGTTGTCCCCATATTAGTCATCTCTGTATCTAATTCTCTTTACCATGTTGTCCCCATATTAGTCATCTCTGTATCTAATTCTCTTTACCATGTTGTCCCCATATTAGTCATCTCTGTATCTAATTCTCTCTACCATGTTGTCCCCATATTAGTCATCTCTGTATCTAATTCTCTTTACCATGTTGTCCCCATATTAGTCATCTCTGTATCTAATTCTCTCTACCATGTTGTCCCCATATTAGTCATCTCTGTATCTAATTCTCTTTACCATGTTGTCCCCATATTAGTCATCTCTGTATCTAATTCTCTTTACCATGTTGTCCCCATATTAGTCATCTCTGTATCTAATTCTCTTTACCATGTTGTCCCCATATTAGTCATCTCTGTATCTAATTCTCTTTACCATGTTGTCCCCATATTAGTCATCTCTGTATCTAATTCTCTCTACCATGTTGTCCCCATATTAGTCATCTCTGTATCTAATTCTCTCTACCATGTTGTCCCCATATTAGTCATCTCTGTATCTAATTCTCTCTACCATGTTGTCCCCATATTAGTCATCTCTGTATCTAATTCTCTCTACCATGTTGTCCCCATATTAGTCATCTCTGTATCTAATTCTCTTTACCATGTTGTCCCCATATTAGTCATCTCTGTATCTAATTCTCTCTACCATGTTGTCCCCATATTAGTCATCTCTGTATCTAATTCTCTCTACCATGTTGTCCCCATATTAGTCATCTCTGTATCTAATTCTCTCTACCATGTTGTCCCCATATTAGTCATCTCTGTATCTAATTCTCTTTACCATGTTGTCCCCATATTAGTCATCTCTGTATCTAATTCTCTTTACCATGTTGTCCCCATATTAGTCATCTCTGTATCTAATTCTCTTTACCATGTTGTCCCCATATTAGTCATCTCTGTATCTAATTCTCTTTACCATGTTGTCCCCATATTAGTCATCTCTGTATCTAATTCTCTTTACCATGTTGTCCCCATATTAGTCATCTCTGTATCTAATTCTCTCTACCATGTTGTCCCCATATTAGTCATCTCTGTATCTAATTCTCTCTACCATGTTGTCCCCATATTAGTCATCTCTGTATCTAATTCTCTTTACCATGTTGTCCCCATATTAGTCATCTCTGTATCTAATTCTCTTTACCATGTTGTCCCCATATTAGTCATCTCTGTATCTAATTCTCTTTACCATGTTGTCCCCATATTAGTCATCTCTGTATCTAATTCTCTTTACCATGTTGTCCCCATATTAGTCATCTCTGTATCTAATTCTCTCTACCATGTTGTCCCCATATTAGTCATCTCTGTATCTAATTCTCTTTACCATGTTGTCCCCATATTAGTCATCTCTGTATCTAATTCTCTCTACCATGTTGTCCCCATATTAGTCATCTCTGTATCTAATTCTCTTTACCATGTTGTCCCCATATTAGTCATCTCTGTATCTAATTCTCTTTACCATGTTGTCCCCATATTAGTCATCTCTGTATCTAATTCTCTTTACCATGTTGTCCCCATATTAGTCATCTCTGTATCTAATTCTCTCTACCATGTTGTCCCCATATTAGTCATCTCTGTATCTAATTCTCTCTACCATGTTGTCCCCATATTAGTCATCTCTGTATCTAATTCTCTTTACCATGTTGTCCCCATATTAGTCATCTCTGTATCTAATTCTCTCACCATGTTGTCCCCATATTAGTCATCTCTGTATCTAATTCTCTTTACCATGTTGTCCCCATATTAGTCATCTCTGTATCTAATTCTCTTTACCATGTTGTCCCCATATTAGTCATCTCTGTATCTAATTCTCTTTACCATGTTGTCCCCATATTAGTCATCTCTGTATCTAATTCTCTTTACCATGTTGTCCCCATATTAGTCATCTCTGTATCTAATTCTCTCTACCATGTTGTCCCCATATTAGTCATCTCTGTATCTAATTCTCTTTACCATGTTGTCCCCATATTAGTCATCTCTGTATCTAATTCTCTTTACCATGTTGTCCCCATATTAGTCATCTCTGTATCTAATTCTCTCTACCATGTTGTCCCCATATTAGTCATCTCTGTATCTAATTCTCTTTACCATGTTGTCCCCATATTAGTCATCTCTGTATCTAATTCTCTTTACCATGTTGTCCCCATATTAGTCATCTCTGTATCTAATTCTCTTTACCATGTTGTCCCCATATTAGTCATCTCTGTATCTAATTCTCTTTACCATGTTGTCCCCATATTAGTCATCTCTGTATCTAATTCTCTTTACCATGTTGTCCCCATATTAGTCATCTCTGTATCTAATTCTCTTTACCATGTTGTCCCCATATTAGTCATCTCTGTATCTAATTCTCTTTACCATGTTGTCCCCATATTAGTCATCTCTGTATCTAATTCTCTTTACCATGTTGTCCCCATATTAGTCATCTCTGTATCTAATTCTCTCTACCATGTTGTCCCCATATTAGTCATCTCTGTATCTAATTCTCTTTACCATGTTGTCCCCATATTAGTCATCTCTGTATCTAATTCTCTTTACCATGTTGTCCCCATATTAGTCATCTCTGTATCTAATTCTCTTTACCATGTTGTCCCCATATTAGTCATCTCTGTATCTAATTCTCTTTACCATGTTGTCCCCATATTAGTCATCTCTGTATCTAATTCTCTTTACCATGTTGTCCCCATATTAGTCATCTCTGTATCTAATTCTCTTTACCATGTTGTCCCCATATTAGTCATCTCTGTATCTAATTCTCTTTACCATGTTGTCCCCATATTAGTCATCTCTGTATCTAATTCTCTCTACCATGTTGTCCCCATATTAGTCATCTCTGTATCTAATTCTCTTTACCATGTTGTCCCCATATTAGTCATCTCTGTATCTAATTCTCTTTACCATGTTGTCCCCATATTAGTCATCTCTGTATCTAATTCTCTCTACCATGTTGTCCCCATATTAGTCATCTCTGTATCTAATTCTCTTTACCATGTTGTCCCCATATTAGTCATCTCTGTATCTAATTCTCTCACCATGTTGTCCCCATATTAGTCATCTCTGTATCTAATTCTCTCTACCATGTTGTCCCCATATTAGTCATCTCTGTATCTAATTCTCTTTACCATGTTGTCCCCATATTAGTCATCTCTGTATCTAATTCTCTTTACCATGTTGTCCCCATATTAGTCATCTCTGTATCTAATTCTCTTTACCATGTTGTCCCCATATTAGTCATCTCTGTATCTAATTCTCTTTACCATGTTGTCCCCATATTAGTCATCTCTGTATCTAATTCTCTTTACCATGTTGTCCCCATATTAGTCATCTCTGTATCTAATTCTCTTTACCATGTTGTCCCCATATTAGTCATCTCTGTATCTAATTCTCTCTACCATGTTGTCCCCATATTAGTCATCTCTGTATCTAATTCTCTTTACCATGTTGTCCCCATATTAGTCATCTCTGTATCTAATTCTCTCTACCATGTTGTCCCCATATTAGTCATCTCTGTATCTAATTCTCTTTACCATGTTGTCCCCATATTAGTCATCTCTGTATCTAATTCTCTTTACCATGTTGTCCCCATATTAGTCATCTCTGTATCTAATTCTCTTTACCATGTTGTCCCCATATTAGTCATCTCTGTATCTAATTCTCTTTACCATGTTGTCCCCATATTAGTCATCTCTGTATCTAATTCTCTTTACCATGTTGTCCCCATATTAGTCATCTCTGTATCTAATTCTCTTTACCATGTTGTCCCCATATTAGTCATCTCTGTATCTAATTCTCTTTACCATGTTGTCCCCATATTAGTCATCTCTGTATCTAATTCTCTCTACCATGTTGTCCCCATATTAGTCATCTCTGTATCTAATTCTCTTTACCATGTTGTCCCCATATTAGTCATCTCTGTATCTAATTCTCTCTACCATGTTGTCCCCATATTAGTCATCTCTGTATCTAATTCTCTTTACCATGTTGTCCCCATATTAGTCATCTCTGTATCTAATTCTCTTTACCATGTTGTCCCCATATTAGTCATCTCTGTATCTAATTCTCTTTACCATGTTGTCCCCATATTAGTCATCTCTGTATCTAATTCTCTTTACCATGTTGTCCCCATATTAGTCATCTCTGTATCTAATTCTCTTTACCATGTTGTCCCCATATTAGTCATCTCTGTATCTAATTCTCTTTACCATGTTGTCCCCATATTAGTCATCTCTGTATCTAATTCTCTTTACCATGTTGTCCCCATATTAGTCATCTCTGTATCTAATTCTCTTTACCATGTTGTCCCCATATTAGTCATCTCTGTATCTAATTCTCTTACCATGTTGTCCCCATATTAGTCATCTCTGTATCTAATTCTCTTTACCATGTTGTCCCCATATTAGTCATCTCTGTATCTAATTCTCTCTACCATGTTGTCCCCATATTAGTCATCTCTGTATCTAATTCTCTTTACCATGTTGTCCCCATATTAGTCATCTCTGTATCTAATTCTCTTTACCATGTTGTCCCCATATTAGTCATCTCTGTATCTAATTCTCTCTACCATGTTGTCCCCATATTAGTCATCTCTGTATCTAATTCTCTTTACCATGTTGTCCCCATATTAGTCATCTCTGTATCTAATTCTCTCTACCATGTTGTCCCCATATTAGTCATCTCTGTATCTAATTCTCTCTACCATGTTGTCCCCATATTAGTCATCTCTGTATCTAATTCTCTCTACCATGTTGTCCCCATATTAGTCATCTCTGTATCTAATTCTCTCTACCATGTTGTCCCCATATTAGTCATCTCTGTATCTAATTCTCTCTACCATGTTGTCCCCATATTAGTCATCTCTGTATCTAATTCTCTCTACCATGTTGTCCCCATATTAGTCATCTCTGTATCTAATTCTCTCTACCATGTTGTCCCCATATTAGTCATCTCTGTATCTAATTCTCTCTACCATGTTGTCCCCATATTAGTCATCTCTGTATCTAATTCTCTTTACCATGTTGTCCCCATATTAGTCATCTCTGTATCTAATTCTCTCTACCATGTTGTCCCCATATTAGTCATCTCTGTATCTAATTCTCTCTACCATGTTGTCCCATATTAGTCATCTCTGTATCTAATTCTCTCTACCATGTTGTCCCCATATTAGTCATCTCTGTATCTAATTCTCTTTACCATGTTGTCCCCATATTAGTCATCTCTGTATCTAATTCTCTCTACCATGTTGTCCCCATATTAGTCATCTCTGTATCTAATTCTCTCTACCATGTTGTCCCCATATTAGTCATCTCTGTATCTAATTCTCTTTACCATGTTGTCCCCATATTAGTCATCTCTGTATCTAATTCTCTTTACCATGTTGTCCCCATATTAGTCATCTCTGTATCTAATTCTCTTTACCATGTTGTCCCCATATTAGTCATCTCTGTATCTAATTCTCTCTACCATGTTGTCCCCATATTAGTCATCTCTGTATCTAATTCTCTTTACCATGTTGTCCCCATATTAGTCATCTCTGTATCTAATTCTCTTTACCATGTTGTCCCCATATTAGTCATCTCTGTATCTAATTCTCTCTACCATGTTGTCCCCATATTAGTCATCTCTGTATCTAATTCTCTTTACCATGTTGTCCCCATATTAGTCATCTCTGTATCTAATTCTCTCACCATGTTGTCCCCATATTAGTCATCTCTGTATCTAATTCTCTTTACCATGTTGTCCCCATATTAGTCATCTCTGTATCTAATTCTCTCTACCATGTTGTCCCCATATTAGTCATCTCTGTATCTAATTCTCTCTACCATGTTGTCCCCATATTAGTCATCTCTGTATCTAATTCTCTTTACCATGTTGTCCCCATATTAGTCATCTCTGTATCTAATTCTCTTTACCATGTTGTCCCCATATTAGTCATCTCTGTATCTAATTCTCTTACCATGTTGTCCCCATATTAGTCATCTCTGTATCTAATTCTCTTACCATGTTGTCCCCATATTAGTCATCTCTGTATCTAATTCTCTTACCATGTTGTCCCCATATTAGTCATCTCTGTATCTAATTCTCTTTACCATGTTGTCCCATATTAGTCATCTCTGTATCTAATTCTCTCTACCATGTTGTCCCCATATTAGTCATCTCTGTATCTAATTCTCTCTACCATGTTGTCCCCATATTAGTCATCTCTGTATCTAATTCTCTTTACCATGTTGTCCCCATATTAGTCATCTCTGTATCTAATTCTCTCTACCATGTTGTCCCCATATTAGTCATCTCTGTATCTAATTCTCTTTACCATGTTGTCCCCATATTAGTCATCTCTGTATCTAATTCTCTCTACCATGTTGTCCCCATATTAGTCATCTCTGTCTCTTATACACATCTTACCATGTTGTCCCCATATTAGTCATCTCTGTATCTAATTCTCTCTACCATGTTGTCCCCATATTAGTCATCTCTGTATCTAATTCTCTTTACCATGTTGTCCCCATATTAGTCATCTCTGTATCTAATTCTCTTACCATGTTGTCCCCATATTAGTCATCTCTGTATCTAATTCTCTTTACCATGTTTCCCCATATTAGTCATCTCTGTATCTAATTCTCTTTACCAGGTTGTCTCCATATTAGTCATCTCTGTATCTAATTCTCTTTACCATGTTGTCCCCATATTAGTCATCTCTGTATCTAATTCTCTTTACCATGTTGTCCCCATATTAGTCATCTCTGTATCTAATTCTCTCTACCATGTTGTCCCCATATTAGTCATCTCTGTATCTAATTCTCTTTACCATGTTGTCCCCATATTAGTCATCTCTGTATCTAATTCTCTTTACCATGTTGTCCCCAATTAGTCATCTCTGTATCTAATTCTCTTACCATGTTGTCCCCATATAGTCATCTCTGTATCTAATTCTCTTTACATGTTGTCCCCATATTAGTCATCTCTGTATCTAATTCTCTTTACCATGTTGTCCCCATATTAGTCATCTCTGTATCTAATTCTCTTTACCATGTGTATTTACTTCCCCTCTAATTCCTTTGCTGTGTGGGTTCCAGATGATGGATTTTCTCAGTTAGAAAACCTGCTAGCATGAGCATAAGTCAGTAAGTCACAAAATTGTATGTGAACACAATTATTTGTGATGCAGACTTGAAAACTGTTTATCATTGTACATAGATGTCTCCTGGTTGTCTCCATGAGCAATGACATAGTCCCATCGCTTTATCAGTCCCCCAATACTTGCATCATAGAAGTATGTTCGTGCTGCCGGAGGCATGTTTGTGTGCACACCACATGCATGCCACAAACTTTTCTGTGTAACTAACTACAGATGGACACAAAACTGACCATGGGAAGGCAGAGGTTAAATGAAATGAAAACCTAGGCACAATACCAGCACACAAATAAAAGTAGAAATGTTGAGGACATTAAGAACAAAATAATAGCTTTTGAATTCGATACAGAAACATTCTTGAAATACTGTGGATGAAGCTCAAGACACAGACATTCACTAGGGCATGTTTCCTTAGCGACTCAATGAACATGATCAAGAGGATAGAGGAGGGGTCGATCCGAAGAGAATGGTTGCTGCCTCTGGAGCGGTCCTCGCTGGCAAAGATTAGTTTCATCTTCGTGCCAGGCATGCGGGAGTACAAGGAAATGAGCGGGCTGACAAGCTCGCAGGTGAAGCTACTGTGGAGGGCGGACGCGCCATGGACCAGGCTGACATCTGAATGCTCTACGAGAAGTAAGACTTTGCGTGAACCAGTGATGACTGTGAATCTACAACCATGGCCAGACTGCAAGAACAGCAAATAAAAAGAGGGGTGGCCAAACATGAACACTACGCAGGAAGCCAAAGAAGATTGATAAACCAACACAGAACTGGCGTCGTTAGCCGCTACACGCTGCAGGATTTGCTGAGGAGGGGATCCGAGCACTTATGGACTGAATGGTTCGATGTGCAATGAGGATGATCTGTCGATTCACAAACTAACTTGGATAAAGGTAAAAATTATACAGGCATAATACAAAATCTGAACAAGGAAGAAAACTGCTCATAAACAGTATTATGTCTCAGGAACTTGAGTACTTCGATCCCCATCAAACGTCACAATGGCTTGGAAAGAACTTGATGAACAGTTCCATGGTTCCTGGAAGTTCCATGGTCCCTGGGCTTGATGAATGTTGTGGTGTACCCAGAATACTAAAGACCCCCTGGGCATGACATATGAAGTAGGGGAACTGACAAAGGATTGAGAGTCTGTCCAGTAGGCTGTGATGAGAGCAGCCTTGCTACATCATGATGATGATGACTTACAGTTCACACCAGACCACCACCTGTATCCTCTCGGAGTCTCCTGACTGTTGCCCTGAAAATGTGTCCTCATTTAAGAGAGTTAACCAGGTAGCAGTCTATATTTTAAATCATTGATCTATGGTTCTTGTTACCAGGTTCTGGCTTATAGATTGCCAGAATGTGTCAGAAGCTTCTCAGATGGCTTCGATCCTCTACCAGGAGGCAGTCACAGTTCCCTACATGGCCAAGTTTGTAGTTTTCGCCAAACGTGACTCCCCAGAAGAAGGCAAGCTGAGGATCTTCTGTATGACAGATGACAAAGATGATAAGACTCTGGAGAAGCAAGAGAAGTTTTTCGAGGTGGCTCGTAGCAGAGATATTGAGGTGAGTATGTGATGCTTGTATGTGAGTGAGAAGTATGTTCTTTAATTGACAATATTGCTGTGATATCTATGTTTTTACCCAGTACACAGTAGATTACAATGACTTTGTGTAAGAGAGGATCTCTTGAGGGTGGGTTGTTCCAACATTTGTGCCTACACAAAGCATTCTAATTGGATAATCTACCCCTTACCAAGCTCTGTGGTGAAAGGGTTACGAAGACAATTCATAATCCTGCATACCCACAGCTGTGTGCAATTTGGCAGCAGACCTCCTTGCATTGCTGTTCACACAATGGTATTAGTGCCAGTCATTCAGAAAGCAATGGCAAACTACTGAACCTAAACTTACCAAGAAATCACAAATAGCCAAAAAATGCTGGGATTGACTGCAATGTCCTGTAAAGGATATGCAACTAACTAACCCTAACCCTATACCACAAGGTGCTTCAGGGGCTAATGGAGGAGACGATTCTTCTAACATTTTCTAGTGCTAGAGTTGGCCCTATCTTACTACCCTGGAGATGCAGATTGATTAGCCGGAGAGGGAGGAGGAGAAATTCAATTCAAACACACAGCAGCAGCATATGACAACATCAAATCTGTCTCTCCTCCTCTCTCCCCCCCCCCAAAAAAAAAATCAAAAAAATCAGTCAAAGTTTTAGAATCCGTATAGTAAATTGAGTGTGGACTTCTGAAGAACCTGGTGAAGACATGCACAACTGAGAAAGACTATAAAAATTCATTGAGAGCAAGTGTTGCAGTTCACAGGGAAGTTAATGCAGACAATGTAGACTAGATAGTTTACTGTACAGTGACACGTAGGACAGAAATGGATATTGCAGCTGAATAGCTTTGATCAGTTTGTGTGAAAAGAGTATACAAGTATAATGGAAAAGTTCATTATGGTTACAGTTTTTTTTTGGTAGAGTGCCAGTGAACAGCTTCATTATGATTACAGTTTACATGGTAGAACACCACTGAAGAGGTTCATTATGATTACAGTTTACATGGTAGAACTCCACTGAAGAGGTTCATTATGATTACAGTTTACATGGTAGAACACCACTGAAGAGGTTCACTATGATTACAGTTTACATGGTAGAACACCACTGAAGAGGTTCATTATGATTACAGTTTACATGGTAGAACACCACTGAAGAGGTTCATTATGATTACAGTTTACATGGTAGAACACCACTGAAGAGGTTCATTATGATTACAGTTTACATGGTAGAACACCACTGAAGAGGTTCATTATGATTACAGTTTACATGGTAGAACACCACTGAAGAGGTTCATTATGATTACAGTTTACATGGTAGAACACCAATGAAGAGGTTCATTATGATTACAGTTTACATGGTAGAACACCAATGAAGAGGTTCATTATGATTACAGTTTACATGGTAGAACACCAATGAAGAGGTTCATTATGATTACAGTTTACATGGTAGAACACTACTGAAGTGGTTCATTATGATCAGAGTTTTTGTGGTAGATTGCCAGCAAGGTATATGCTAACTAATGTGGAAGTCCAAGGTTTGGTTCCCTGTGGAGTATCTCACCATTCCTAGTGAAGCAAAGCACCATTGTGTGTGTAATTCTGTTGGTTTAAAAAAAATTAATTTAGTCTTTTGTATTCCACGAACAAACAAATTCATAGGTTCCGAAGCTTCTGCCATTAGGTGTTTAAAGTCCCCATTGTGCAGACAGAAAGACTTAATAGTTAATCTACGATTACTTTAAGGATAACAAATGCTCCACATTCAAACAGTATTAGTGACTATATTTGTTATGTTTTTTCAGCTAGTATGCATTAACTTCATATGATATCTACAGTAAGCACCTGACGAGATGCAGTGAAATATACCAGGCAATAAATCTTGCAACCTCGTGTTTGTGGCTTCTGTGTTTACATTTAAACTGGCGGTTTCTATGGTGAAGTAGTTAAGCCAATGCCTTGTGCCCAGACAGTTGTGGGTTTATTTTCTGTGTCCATCATGCGGTTCATGAGTTTGGCTTTTTTGGAGAGCCCTTGGGGATCAGGTCTGTGTGAAGCACTCACCTGCTCAGAGGAGAGAGCTGAGCTAAATGGGATAAAATCTAATGAAATAAATAAGTAAATCCTCCTGCCTTTCAACTCTGTGCTTAAATTAACAGAAGGAATGCATTGCTTTTAACTTGATGCTTTATTGACACAGTGTCTTGTATGTTGATTGATGACTATCGTATTTAACTGAATGCAGGTTTTGGAAGGCAGACCACAGTTTGTGGAGATGGCTGGCAATCTGATCCCAGTCACGAAGTCTGGGGACCAGCTCCATGTGAACTTCAGGCCATTCAGGGAGAACCGCTTGCCCTGTACTGTCAAAGTTCGAGATCAGGTAGGAGGGCTGTCTTTATGGGATAATATAAGGGTATGTTCTCCAGTAGGCTTTGATAAGGTTTATGTGTGATTGAGGAGTATATGGTCAAGCAAAATTTGGAGAAACATCATCGTCATGCCATTGGTACCTTGCCATCTTGACAGACGATAGTTTGTAAGACCTGAGATGGAGTTATTCCTCTCCAGAGCACAAAGCCTGGAAATATAGAGACCATGTGTTGCACATGCAGATGATCACTCTCACGGCCTGGCTAGTTCACTCCAGAGGAAAAGCAACACCAATACATCTGGAACAAGACAAGCTGCAGAAGCTTCTGGATCAGCAAAGCAATGCTCTAACTTTCCACCTGTCTGAGCTTCGATCTTAGACCAGCTGCCAATCATTGCTTAGAGCCTGGTCTGCCCTGCCATAAGATATTGTCTTTAGGTTGCATTTCCTCGCACTAGGGTCAGGCTTGTACCCTCCCATTTGCACTCCTCCGCTCGAAGCCGTTGGTACAATGTGGGTTGTCAGGTTTGGTAAGCACCGCCCAACATTCGGCACTAACAGAAATTAGGTAGTACCATCTACTATCATACTGTAGCTCTCCCAGGAATGCTACCTGGTCAAAAAAGCATGTTAAAAGTCGGATGTGTTGGCGTACAGGTTTCGGCCCAAGGCCGCATAACTTAGACACGACGCAATCACATCTGAAAAAACACTCCGGATGAACGCAAAGAAGAAGAAGATACTGTAGCTCAGTCATTCTCTGACTTACACGGTCACCAGTCGTGAATAATTGACGAAATATGATTTTCTAGACATCTGTAAAAGGTAAGTTTGCCATTGCTTTCCTTCTTGGCAGTAACCATATAGGTCTATGATCATAACCATTTTCTCTGCAAAGATACCCTCTGCCTACTGTTATGAAATTGGAGACCATAATCTACAACTATCTGTTGACTGCTCTTCAACTTCATCTACCACTTCACCATAGCTTCATGTAACCTTAGTCAGGGGGCTAAACGTGTACTCCACCTTGCCCAAGGATGTCCCTTAGGCTAGCGGAGGGAAGGTGGCACCTTGCTTCTCCTTTGATAAGGGATACCCTATCTATCACCCTATTTTGGAGAAACAGGTTGAAGACAAAAAGATGTGTTTTTTTATTTAGCTGTCGTAGCTAAAATAAAAACAACACACACCTAACATCATAAGCACAGGTGAAGTGAGGCTCAGAGACCTGTCAGTCTCAGTTCTCCCACTTTCTTCACTGACACCAGTAGAGGTTTACAATTGTTGTCATTGTGGTTTGTGTTTTAAGCAGGTGTTTTCTCAGATTAACACCAACGGGGTTTCATTGCAGGTGCCTCTCTGCTCATTATGTGCTTCTTTCTTATAGCAATGTATTCTACTGTCACTAACCTCTTCCAGGCCAAAGTATTCGCAACATTCATGTCAGGAACCATATCTCAGCTGCCTCCACAAACAAACAAACAAGTCCAATAGCAGAAACCTGCTGTCAGCATGTGCTATGTTAGAACCATCACATTCTGTAGGCCTAGTCATTAGTCGCGGTTCCAACTTCACGGCAATGGGTTGTCTCCATTATGCTCTGTTCCTGTGCCAGTGAATATAACACAAAATGCTCCTCACTGCCCCATGTGACAAGTGGAATAGACAGGAGTCTCGACAAACCAACAGCCCATGCAGGTACACTATGCATAATGCTGCCACCAGAATGCCAACACAAAAGTTCTCCACGAAAAGTACATTTCATCATCGATGGAAGCGGCAGCCACTAAAAAACCAGCAGCCACACATTACTGCATAAGGTAATCCAGTCAGTTCTGCGACAGGCCTGCCGCCATTATTCTGAACACGCAGTTCACGCTATAAACAACCACGGACAGGTGTCAACGCATTTCACACAAAATTCACAGTTCACAGTGTCGCGCCACGCACTCATCTCAGTAACAGAGCGATAGAACCATGCTCTACCAGTCCAACATGAAGAAAATGTGTTTAAAAATAAACTATAGCCACAAGCATAAACACTCCAGAGGCCTTAACAGCTCAAATGCCTATCCACCATGTTGGGGACTGGAAGTCCGTAGGCCTGAGTGCACCGAGGAATAGATGGCCAGTCTCTCCCTTCTGTAACAAACCACATGAGCTGACTTCGAACCCTTGACCTTCCACACTCATGTCATTGTTAGCGTAACATTCTAATCATTACACCAACACACCCGCTCCACTGCCTCCTGGCTCGTCCTAATTTGTTTATGTGCATTCCATGATTGACTGCCACATAGCAGAACAAGTTGGATATGACATGTCAATACTTCCTTTCAGACACTCAATGTAAGTTGTATATTGTATGTTAAATATTTTGTTTGTCAATAAGTATTTACTTCTCACGCAGGAGCAAGAGGCCAGCGCCCGCATTGCCTTCATGAAAGAGCCCAAAGTACAAAGAGGAGAGGCTCCACAGACTCCCATCTGTAACCTCAACATTCGCCTTCCAGATCTAGTGTCGGTGAGTAACTTCCAGTTCTCTTTAGTGCTACTTCTGGTGATAAAACCCGGGGCAATGAAGTCGATCCTCAATTTTTTTAAATTAGTTCGCCTCATCATCATCATCATCATCATCATCATCATCATCATCATCATCATCATCTTCATCTTCATCTTCATCATCATCTGCCACAACAACCTTTACTTGTTCTTGATAACAATGGGCACTGATTGTCTTCCATGCCAGCCCATCCAGTATTTTCGTCTCTTATCAACTGGCCTATAGTACCCTTAATCTTCTTCACTGTCACAACTTTCTCCAGTGTAGCACATAATGATGATATTAAGGTTCATTTTTGTTTATGGGTGGTATGTGTCATGTGATGTTTGTATGTGGCCTACAATTGTATCAATGTCGTATCCTGATGTTTGCACCTGGACTACAATTGTATCAATAAACTGTTTGTGTCTTATGTTATTTGCATCAGTCTCCATTTTTATCTTTGAACTGTCTGTCATATTTACATCTGGCCTAATTTTGTCTTATCTGTCATGTCATGAAATTTACATCTAACTTTTATTTTTATCAACGATTACATCTGGCCTGCATGATTATCTGTGAACTGTATCTATATTGTAATGTTTTCTGTTTGCTCTCCATGTTTATCTGTGAATTATATCTGTATTGTCTTGTTGTCTATGTTTGCCCTACATATTTATCTGTCAACTGAATCTGTATTGTCATGTTGTCTATGTTTGTCCTACAAATTTATCAACTGAATCTGTATTGCCATGTTGTCTCTCTTTGCCCTACATATTTATCACCTGAATCTATGTTGTCTATGTTTGCCCTACATATTTATCTATCAGCTGAATCTGTATTGTCATGTTGTCTATGTTTGCCCTACATTTTTATCTATCACCTGAATCTGTATTGTCATGTTGTCTATGTTTGCCCTACATATTTATCTATCACCTGAATCTATATTGTCATGTCTATGTTTGCCCTACATATTTATCTATCAACTGAATCTGTATTGTCATGTTGTCTATGTTTGCCCTACATATTTATCTATCAACTGAATCTGTATTGTCATGTTGTCTATGTTTGCCCTACATATTTATCTATCACCTGAATCTGTATTGTCATGTCTATGTTTGCCCTACATATTTATCTATCAACTGAATCTGTATTGTCATGTTGTCCATGTTTGCCCTACATATTTATCTGTCAACTGAATCTGTATTGTCATGTTGTCTATGTTTGCCCTACATTTTTATCTATCACCTGAATCTGTATTGTCATGTTGTCTATGTTTGCCCTACATATTTATCTGTCAATTGAATCTGTATTGTCATGTTGTCTATGTTTGCCCTACATATTTATCTGTCAACTGAATCTGTATTGTCATGTTGTCTATGTTTGCCCTACATATTTATCTATCAATTGAATCTGTATTGTCATGTTGTCCATGTTTACTCTACATATTTATCTTTGAACCATACATATGTTATCATGAATTGTATGTTTGGTCTACATTTTCAGTCTGAATCAGGAGAGCTTAACGCAGACAAGGCTGCTGAATTTCGTAAACGTCATGACTTCCTCCGTGGCCAGGGTCTTGGTGAGTACAGGGGGTTCTCTGTCTATCTATAATCTATCTCTCTCTTCATGCTTTTGTCTATCTCTGTATCTCTCTCTCTCTCTCTCTCTCTCTCTCTCTCTCTCTCTCTCTCTCTCTCTCTCTCTCTCTCTTTGTCGCTCTCTTTTTGTCTATGCCTCTCTTTCTCTTTCTCTTTCTGTCAATGTTTCTATCTCTTTCTCAGTCTATCTCTCTTTATATCTGTCTCTCTTTATCTCTTTCACTCACTCACCCAGCCCCTCTCTCTGTCTCTCTCTTTCTTTGTCTGTCTCTCTCTTTGTCTCTGTCTCTCTCTTTTTGTTTCTGTCTGTATCTCTCTCTCTCTCTCTTTGTCGCTCTCTTTTTGTCTATGCCTCTCTTTCTCTTTCTGTCAATGTTTCTATCTCTTTCTCAGTCTATCTCTCTTTATATCTGTCTCTCTTTATCTCTTTCACTTATTCACCCAGCCCCTCTCTCTGTCTCTCTCTTTCTTTGTCTCTCTCTCTCTGTCATTTTCTTTCTCTTTTTATATCTGTCTCTCTCTTTTTGTCTGTCTCTTTCTCTTTCTTTGGCTCTCTCTCTCTCTCTCTCTCTCTCTCTCTCTCTCTCTCTCTCTCTCTCTCTGTGTGTCTTTCTTTCTCTCTTATATTTTGCCTATCAGTCTCTCTTTCTCTCTTTTTGTATATGTGTCTCTCTTTCTCCCTCTCTCTCCCCCTTGTCTGTCTGTCTGTCTGTCTGTCTGTCTGTCTGTCTGTCTGTCTCTCTCTCTCTCTCTCCTCTCTCTCTCTCTCTCTCTCTCTCTCTCCTCTCTCTCTCTCTCTCTCTCTCTCTCTCTCTCTCTCTCTCTCTTATTGCTGATGTTACACAGTGTGTCCTATCTTATGAATTGTGCTTTCTGTACTCTGCAGTAAGAGACCCACCCATATATGCAATGAAGTTGACCCTGTAAACCCCTATAAACCCTGTTCTCTGTCAGTCACATGACACTGTCCATGTCCGCAGTTATTCAAGACTCAGTGCACCGAGCGGAGATGAAACTTTCGGACGTGGCAGACGCACTGCAGGGAGACTGGGTGGTGCTGGCTCAACAGCTGCAGATCTCCATCTCTGACATCAACCACATCAAGAACGACTACAACACCGTCGGAGATCAAGCTCTGGCGATGCTTCATCTGTGGATTCAGAAAAACCCGGACAGAGTCACTGGTATGTAAGAATAAGATGACTTCCTTATATGAGTAACAAGTTAGTCAAGGGGCATGTTTCCTGCCATGAGGTTTATTGGTGACATGGTGCTAATCCCATCTGTATAGAACTTTCTGCAATTGTTGGATGATGTGGTTAGTATCATGCCGGCTGCCTTTACTTCCTGGAAGATTTCTTGGTTCTTATTTTAACTTGAGTTGACCTGGGTGGAAGCCCAGGTCAGTGAAACAAATCACCACCTAGGAAAGGATTCATTTCGATCAGCACTGGGCAGACATGCAGGTTTCCAAGTTTTTGTGCTATGGCACCTTGCTCTCCTTGGTGTATTAGCTACATATTGTAGGTAGTCGCAGAAGGTTCTGTCATATGTATCTTCTTCCTGTTCTTCTTCCTCTTCTTCTTCTTGCGTTTTCTCTTCTTCTTCCTTTTTCTCTTCTTCTTCCTTTTTCTCTTCTTCTTTTTCTTCTTCTTCTTCTTCTTCTTCTTCTTCTTCTTCTTCTTCTTCTTCTTCTTCTTCTTCTTCTTCTTCTTCTTCTTCTTCTTCTGCTTCTGCTTCTTCTTCTTCTTCTGCGTTTATCCGCAGTGTTTTTTTCAAATGTAATTATATTGTGCCAAGTTTATTTGCGCCCTTATGCCGACACATCTGACTTCCGCGGATGTTTGTTGACCAGGTTAACCTTCCCGGGTGCTCTTCTTCTTATTCTGCTGCCTTCATTTATCACTTGTTGGGGCATAGGACCTCATCCAATGATTGGTTGGATCTGGCAGCTGAAGTTGTCTATGGGGTGGGGTAACCAGCCGCAAGACCAAGCCTACTTGGTCCCTGTCATCACGGCCCACTGCAAACATTCCCCATCATATAAAGTTTCCCTGCCTCATGCATTTTCATACCCAAGTTGTCTTCAATGTCCTTCGTTCTCCTTCGTGCAGGTTGACCCCAGCCCCTTCTTCCAGAAATCATGTCTTCCATCACTTCTTTCCAAACCACTGTTATTTGTATATGGCCAATGTATTCCAGTTTCTAAGACATGATGTTTATGAGCCATTTTACTTCAGTGTTTATGTCTTGTAGAATTGTAGTATTTTGTCTTCTGTTTGGTCTACAATATCCTAAGAATTTTTCTGTAACATTAAAACTCCAATTTACTTCTTTGATGATTACAAAAAAGGGTCCATAACTCACATCCATATGTTTGCCACATGAAAGCTGCATGTTCTCAAAGTGTTTATTTTCTGTAGTTTTAACATAGGCTATTAATTGTGTTTAACTTCAGCATTGCTTATGGCCAGTCTATGTCTGAACAGTCTTTTCAACACTTACCATTGTTGTTGATTACGGAGCCATGATATTCAAAGTTTGTGACATGTTCAGCTTCTGTATTGTTGATTGTGATTTTTGGTGTGTGACATGTTCTTTTTCTGTATTGTTGATTGTGATATTTGTTTGACATGTAGTTTTGTCTGTGGACATTATTATCTTTATTTTTTAAGTTGATTCGTTGGAAATTAAAATTATTTATGTTAAAGTTGAATTAAACATATGTGGTTTCTATTATTGGTCTAAATGACTGTCCCACAGATAACCAATTAGAGAATGCTCTACGTAGAATCAACCGTGATGACATTGTCAAGAAATGCATCCATAATGTGGTCAAAGTGGAGGATGAGGAGGAAGCAGCAGCAGCCAGAGCAGAGATAGAACAGTCAGGTGAGTATGTAGTATAGCCACAGTAACAGTTCTCTGAGGTTTCTCATTGACTTTGTTCTCATTTCTGTCTGTGGCATCTCCATTGTCTTTGCCCTCATTATTCTCATGGATGCTATAATTTGCTTTGTGACCATTTTCTTCTGTGGTATTTTGATTTACACTGTTCATATATCTCTCTCTATCTCCCTCTCTGGTAATTTCATGTACTTTGTGTTAATTTCTCTCTCTCTAGCTGTCTCTGATATTTTCATGTGCTTTGTGTTAATTTCTGTCTCTGATATTTTCATGTACTTTGTGTTAATTTCTATATCTGCCTCGGATATTGTCTTTGTGTTTATTTCTCTCTCTATCTCTGGTGTTTCATGTACATAACATTAATTTATGTTTTTATCTGTCTCTGGTCTTTTCATGTACTTTGTGCCTATTTCTCTCTCTATCTCTGATATTTTCATGTACTTTGTATTAATTTGTGTCCCTGGTCTTTTCATGCACATTGTGCCTATTTCTCTCTCTATCTCTGGTATTTCATGTACACTACATTAATTTCTCTCTTTATCTGTGTCTGGTATTTTCATATACATTGTTTTAATTTCTCTCTCTATCTATCTCTGGTATTTTCAAAACAATGTTTTCTGCTAGTGAGTTTGAATAATGAAGACACAAACTATAGGTTTCACAATTTATTGCCTGCCATATTTTGCTGCATCTCGTTAGGTGCATACTGCAGAAGTCACATGACATAATTCATCGACTTTTACAATAGCACACACCCTACTGGTGATTGGTAGAGACAATGCATTGTGTGTGTTGTGTAACACACACCGTGGACACATGTTAAGATTTTCTGATGCAGTTGTGATGAATAGTAGGTGCTATTGAAACAAAAAGACATGGCAGTCAGTTTAAAATTACAACTACTACATGACATTATTGTGTGATAATTAAGTCTGACCTGAGAGTTAGATCTGATAGGCATTTGGATTCCTTCCGACCAGCGAACCAATCAGCTGCTAAGTGACCTTATTATGTGATAATTCAGTCAGACTTTATGAATTACAACTGACAGGCTTTTAGATGCCAGTGAACCAACCAGCAACTATGTGGCATAATTGTGTGACAATTCAGTTATATTCTCTTTTGCAGGTTACAATGCATTCAAAGCCGATAGGAGCAGTGCCAGAGACACCTTCAAACGAGACATGTCATTGGACGTCCAGTACGATGAACAAGACATCATTAAGGTGAGTTAACAAAGTAATATTAATTAATATGAAATACCTTCTCACATCTAAACAACTTGGTTTAAATGTAAGAGTAGTCAGGTGTTAGAAATAGTCAATAGTGTGTGGTGCAGAAACAGACAGTGAACAAGGGGAGTGAGGGATGAAGTTAGATTCTCAAAATGTGGTTGTATCATCCCTGTATGAACCCCAGTCAGCCCTGCAATCCCCACATCTACTTGGCGATGTGCTGCATGTACTCTGTCAATCACAGAAGGTCGACCTCAACCTGCTGATGTGTGAGTGTGCTGACTGCAAGAGATTGTGCTGCATGTACTCTGTCAATCACAGAAGGTTGACCTCAACCTGCTGATGTGTGAGTGTGCTGACTGCAAGAGATTGTGCTGCATGTACTCTGTCAATCACAGAAGGTCGACCTCAACCTGCTGATGTGTGAGTGTGCTGACTGCAAGAGATTGTGCTGCATGTACTCTATCAATCACAGAAGGTCGACCTCAACCTGCTGATGTGTGAGTGTGCTGACTGCAAGAGATTGTGCTGCATGTACTCTGTCAATCACAGAAGGTCGACCTCAACCTGCTGATGTGTGAGTGTGCTGACTGCAAGAGATTGTGCTGCATGTACTCTATCAATCACAGAAGGTCGACCTCAACCTGCTGATGTGTGTGTGTACTGACTGCAAGAGATTGTGCTGCATGTACTCTGTCAATCACAGAAGGTCGACCTCAACCTGCTGATGTGTGAGTGTGCTGACTGCAAGAGATTGTGCTGCATGTACTCTGACAGTCCCAAAGGTCGACCTCAATCTGCTCATATGTGTGTGTGCTGACTGCAAGAGCGTGTGCTGCATGTACTCAATAGTCCCAGAAGGTCGACCTCAATAGCTTATGTGTATGACTCCTCCTCCTCCTCCATCATCATCATCATCATTCCTCATTGAGGAACTGATCCTCAACCAACTCACTCCAAACTGTCCTATGTGTTGCTGTCTCCTGCAGCCCATGTTATCTCTGTATTATTCATTATATTACTTTCACAGGGGCTAAATATACACCTGGCTAGACAACAAACACACCAGATTTCTTTTGCATGGGTAGTTTGTAGGTTGTGAATTCTTGCAACATTCAGTTTTAACTCTTGAAACTAACAGTTTTAACTATTGACATGCATTAGTGTTCAGATCGTTTTTGTTTCTTGGTTACTAAGATTTGGTAGTATACCATTCCAGACAACTTCTTACAAGCTCCGTCTCTCTCGGCATAGGTTGTACAGTGAAGATGCTGATTTTTCCCGCAATAGACTGCTTGTGGGCCATCAGATTCGTCCTCTCAAATGTCCTTCCTTGCTGGAGCCAAGCTTGTATTCAACACTCCAGCATCCTTCCATATGTTATTTCATCTGATATTGCATCTTCCACTAGCAGTTGTTCCTAAATAGTTTTGAGAATGTCTGTCTTGTGCCTAAGGGGGCTGCGTGGTCTTGAGGCATGGTGTCCGCCTCGAGTGCTGGAGGTCCCGGGTTCAAGCCCCGGTGAGGACCAGGCTTTTTTCACGTGGACTTCTAGTAAAAAATTCACCTGGTCTCTGGGTAGTGAGATCGGACGCCCGTGTATTGTTGCGCACGTAAACAAACCCATTGGCAGTTGGAAATCGAAAAAGAGTAGCCTAACGGCGCTGCCCAGGCAAAATTTCAAGTTAAAAATCTACCCAAAGTATTTCAGGATCCTCGCCGGTGCTACGGAGTTTGTGCACTGAGCTCAGTTTCTCCAGACTCAGGTTTGAGTTAGGGGGAGAACGGAGCACTTATGGGTTACACCCGTGTGCTGTGATGTTAATCCATCGACTAAACTAAACTAAACTGTCTTGTGCCTCCCAGCTAATAGTGCTCTTATAGCCAACAGAACTGCCCACTCTTGATCTAACACCGAGTTTGACTGGACAGTGTAAGTCTTGTAAGTCTAGTCCTTGAAAAGGGTATGTATTTATTTCTCATGGCTGTGGGAATGTGGTTTCTGAGGTGAATGCAAAGAATACCAGGACAGACAGAAAAACCAATGACCAAGTACTACAAGAAACAAATGAAAATCTTAAATTGATTAGAGAAATTAGACGCATACAGTCAACATTTTTTGGACATTTTATGAGAAGAAATGAATTGGAGAATTTGATGACAACTGGCAAGATTGAGGGGAGGAGAACAAGGAAAAGACAGAAGTAAATACCTGGATGGCTTGACCACATGGCATGATTGAGACAGAAACACAGAGCTGATCCATGACTCTGGTGATCAAATGAAATGGCGAGTCATGACCGCCCACGCTTACCGGCAAGACACATGGTGGATGGATGTATTTATTAGAGTGAGGTTGATTTGGAGGCTTTCCTCTTCACCTGGTACCCAAGTATCATCTTCTTGGGGACTGTTGAACAGCTGTCGTTCCCTTATCAAAAGTGAGAAACCAGTGGGGTTTGCAGGACCAGTGCTGGAACTTCACACCTGCAGAGAGGTGTATAAGCTGTAGGCACAGCACATTTCAACATCGCACAGCACAATATAGGCTGGCCCAAATTAGACCTTAATTGGTCATTTGTAAGGTATTTATTTCATTGTCAGTGATTTTTGGTTCTTTAATAAGTGGGCAACACATGATCTCTATAATTCAGCCCAGGCTTTGTGATATGGAGCAGTTATTAAGCCGTTTGTAAAGCACAATATAACAAACTATCATCTGTCAAAATGGCCAGGTGCCAGTAATCAGTTTTCTGAGTTAGTAACTTGTAATATTACCATTGAAACAACTCATGACCACTACCACAATCAGCCAAGTTTCGGGTGTGCTGCTCGTTCTTCATCACTGTTGTATTGTTATATAGATTGTTTGGTGTCTGCTGTTTCCATTTGGTGATGCCCAGGTGGATACCTTCTTGGATGTTGTTGAAACATTGTATTTGCTGTCATCAGTTCTTTGTCCTCTTGAGGACAGTATTGTAAGGCAACTCTTTCAGGGGATCCTCATGATCCTGTACTGATCATTCGGTAGTAGATTGAATACCTAGACTTTTCAGACAAGGGCCATAAAATGTGATTTTACATACATGTGTGCCCTGAGCTAATAGGCTATGAGTTTGCTTGTACCTAAGTATAATGTATAGAAGAAGAGATTAATGGATAATTTCAAGGTGTGATGAAAATGATAATTGAGATCAATCAACCAGTCAGTAAGTCAACCAGTCAGTTAATCAATGAGTTATGCAATCAACCATTCAGTCAGTAAGTAAACAAATCAGCCATTCAGCTAACTGGTCAGTCAACCAATCAACAAATCACTTAGTCAATCATTTATTCAGTCAGTCAACAAATCAATCATTCGGTTAACCAACCATTCAACCAATCAACCAATTAGTTAATTAATCAACTATTCAGTCAGTCAACTACTGAGCCATTCAGTTAAGTGACCAGTTAATCAAATCAGTCTAGCAATCATTCAATCAGTCAGTCAACAAAACAATCATTCAGTTAACCAGCCAGTCAGTCCAGTCAGTCAGCCAATCAACTCACGAATCAATCAATCAGTGTTTGCTTTAAAAATGTAAAACAGCAATTACAGCACATACAACTGACATTGCACAAACAAAATAATTTCCTATGATGTTCTAATGATATCTGCAGCAAGTTTTCCATAAGTAAATTGTAAGAAGTATCATTAGACACATTCTGACGAAAGCATTGAGAAATTGTTCTCTTATGGGCCATCGTCGGCAGTGTATAATGCCTTTTTTATGCCTTGCTTACACAAGTTAACACTCTTCATCACACAGAACCTGGGTGACATCCAGGTGAGAGATATCTTAGTTTCCATATAGATCAAATAAACAAAAGAAGTGTGAACATTCACTTTTGTGTTCTTCTCCCTGTTCATTCTACCACACCCTCTTTCCCAGTGTTGGCATGGTTTGTTTGCATGGTATCTTTGTTAGACTATATTTTTGTTTTCAGCTTTGCTGTTAGTTTTGGGATAAAGTAGGACCTTGTGGTTTTGTAGTTCTACCCCTGGGATGTTGAGTAATATAAGACCTTGTGGGTCTGTACTTCTACCCTGAGATGTGGAGTAAAATAAGACCTTGTAGTTGTGTAGTTCTACCCCTTGAGATGTGGAGTATAATAAGACGTTGTGGTTGTGTAGTTCTACCCCTTGAGATGCGGAGTATAATAAGACCTTGTGGTTGTGTAGTTCTACCCCTTGAGATGTGGAGTATAATAAGACCTTGTGGTTGTGTAGTTCTACCCCTTGAGATGTGGAGTAAAATAAGACCTTGTAGTTGTGTAGTTCTACCCCTTGAGATGTGGAGTAAAATAAGACCTTGTGGTTGTGTAGTTCTACCCCTTGAGATGTGGAGTAAAATAAGACCTTTTGGTTGTGTAGTTCTACCCCTTGAGAAGTGGAGTAAAATAAGACCTTGTTGTTGTGTAGTTCTACCCCTTGAGAAGTGGCGTAAAATAAGACATTGTGATTGTGTAGTTGTACATTTTTGCCCTAAAATGGTGGGTATAATCAGATTTCATAGTGTTGTACTTTTACAATAAGATTTTGTTTCTGCACTTCTAATTTGGGATGTTGTGTAAAATACCTTGTAATTGTGCACTTCTACCCCTGGATGTTGAATAAAATAAGACAGTGTGATTTTGCACTTTGAGTAAAATAAGACCTTGTTTCATTCTTCGTCCTTTGAATGTGGAGTAAAATAAGACCTTATTGTTTTAAACTTCAGCTTTTAAATGTATAGTAAAATAAGATCTTGTGATTTTGAACTTCTACCCCTGGATGTCGAGCAGAATAAGATCTTGTTATTTTGCACTTCTACCCCTGGATGTCGAGTAAAACAAGATCTTGTTATTTTGCACTTATACCCCTGACTGTGGACTAAAATAAGACCTTAGTGTTTCATACTTCTGCCTTTGAATATGGAGTAAAATAAGACCTTATTGTTTCATACATCTGCCTTTGAATATGGAGTAAAATAAGACCTTGGTGTTTTATTAAACTTCTGCCAGTGCAGGTCCGCAAGGACGAATGGATAAGAACATGTGTTCTTAAACATCCAGTGTGCTGATGCCGAGGTATGCGATTCAGCTCCTACACCGGATAGCTGGGCTAAAATGTTGACCTGTCGTCCTTGATTTGGGGACATTAATTACACGTACCTTTAAAGTTGGAGTGGGTTCGCCTGGTGGCGAGGGACACTGTTAATAGGGAAAGCTAATCCACATGCAAAATTCAGTCCATCACTACTATAAATAGTATGTATGGCCTACGCTTGAGTTCAAAGCGAGCGAGCGAAAAAAAAAAAAACAACAACAACAAAACTGCCTTTGAATATGGAGTAAAAAAAGACCTTGTAATTTTGTACTTCTACCCCTGGATGTCAAGTAAAATAAGACTTTAGTGTTTATACTTCTGCCTTTGAATGTGGAGTAAAATAAGACTGATTGTGTACTTCTACCTTAAGATATGGAGTGTAATAAGATTTCATGCTTCTGTCTTTGGATGTTGAGTAACATAAGACCTTGTGATTGTGTACTTCTACCTTAAGAAATAAGTATAATAAGGTGTCATGGTTTCATGCATCTGTCTTTGGATGTGGAGTAGAATAAGACTTTGTGATTGTGCACTTCTACCCTGCTGTAATTTGCAATGAAAACTAGTGTTAAAGTATCACATAGAGTCCCTATCATTGTATGCATGTAAAACCTGGACTATAAGCAGGCAAGCTGAGGCATGTCGAATAGCAGCAGAAATGTGGTTTCTGATGAAAATACGAAGAATATCATGGATGATAGAACAACAAATAAGGCATTCTTTAAGAAGCAGATACAAACCCCGAACTGATCACAGAAATTGGACGTGGACTGTCAAGATATGTCTGGCATGTTATGCGAAGAAGTAAAGTTTAAAACTTAGTGACAGCTGACAGATTTGATGGGAAAGGAACAAGAGGAAGCTGGTGGTCACAGCCTTTATTATTGGGCCCTGTGACATCATTGGGACAAGAACACAGACCAGATCTGAAACTGATGATTGTGCCAGATTAACAAAAACAATCAACGGGCCAATGATTGTCCTGTACACCTTGAGGGTGTAGGATATATGGTGCTAGTACCACATTTGTATAGACCAATGGGCACTTGATGGGTGATGCTGTCAGTATCTTGGCAGACACCTTTACTTCCCAGATCATTTCCTGATACCAACATTAGGCTTGGGCAACCTGTGAGCCCAGGTCAGTTGTAAACATTCTGCCTTGATAGGGATTTGAACAGATGACAACTGGGCCAGCAGGTGAATATGCTAGCCTCTGTGCTACCTCAGCTCCCAGTCTGTGAGGTGGTGAGCCATTATCACCCAGACTTATTGGCATGACACTTAATGATAATGTCTTCTACTCTGGAGCTTGAAGGTAATCAAACAGTGGGAGTCTATGTTGTGTTGTTAGGTGACTGTTTTTGTGCCATGGAGGTGGTTTAGTCACAGAAGTTTGGTCACAGGTGCCTTGTCATAGATCAGTGTCCCTGTATGTTGTCGGTGTCCCTATGTGTTGTCAGTGTCCCTGTGTATGTTGTCAGTGTCTCTGTGTATGTTGTCAGTGTCCCTGTGTATGTTGTCGGTGTCCCTATGTGTTGTCGGTGTCCCTATGTGTTGTCAGTGTCCCTGTGTGTTGTCAGTGTCCCTGTGTGTTCTAGGTGCCCCTGTGTGTTGTCAGTGTCCCTGTGTGTTGTCAGATCTCCCTGTGTGTTGTCGGTGCCCCTGTGTGTTGTCAGTGTCCCTGTGTGTTGTCGATCTCCCTGTGTGTTGTTGGTGCCCCAGTGTATTGTCAGTGTCCCTGTGTGTTGTCAGTGTTCTCTGTGTCCCTGTGTGTTGTCAGTGTTCTCTGTGTCCCTGTGTGTTGTCAGTGTCCCTGTGTGTTGTCAGTGTCCCCGTGTTTTGTCAGATCTCCCTGTGTGTTGTTGGTGCCCCTGTGTGTTGTCAGTGTCTCTGTGTGTTGTTGGTGTCCCTGTGTGTTCTCAGTGCCCCTGTGTGTTGTCGGTGCCCCTGTGTGTTGTCGGTGCCCCTGTGTGTTCTCGGTGTCCCTGTGTGTTGTTGGTGCCCCTGTGTGTTCTCGGTGTCCATGTGTGTTGTTGGTGCCCCTGTGTGTTTTCGGTGTCCCTGTGTGCTGTTGGTGCCCCTGTGTGTTGTTGGTGCCCCTGTGTGTTGTCGGTGCCCCTGTGTGTTGTCGGTGCCCCTGTGTGTTGTCGGTGCCCCTGTGTGTTGTCGGTGTCCCTGTGTGTTGTCGGTGTCCCTGTGTGTTGTCGGTGCCCCTGTGTGTTGTCAGTGCCCCTGTGTGGTGTCGGTGTCCCTGCGTGTTGTCGGTGTCCCTGTGTGTTGTCGGTGTCCCTGTGTGTTCTCTGTGCCCCTGAGTGTTGTCGGTGTCCCTGTGTGTTGTCGGTGTCCCTGTGTGTTGTCGGTGCCCCTGTGTGTTGTCGGTGCCCCTGTGTGTTGTCGGTGCCTCTGTGTGTTGTCGGTGTCCCTGTGTGTTGTTGGTGCCCCTGTGTGTTCTCAGTGGCCCTGTGTGTTGTTGGTGTCCCTGTGTGTTCTCGGTGTCCCTGTGTGTTGTCGGTGTCCCTGTGTGTTTTCGGTGCCCCTGTGTGTTGTCGGTGCCCCTGTGTGTTGTCGGTGCCCCTGTGTGTTGTCGGTGTCCCTGTGTGTTGTCGGTGCCCCTGTGTGTTGTCGGTGCCCCTGTGTGTTGTCGGTGCCTCTGTGTGTTGTCGGTGTCCCTGTGTGTTGTTGGTGCCCCTGTGTGTTCTCAGTGGCCCTGTGTGTTGTTGGTGTCCCTGTGTGTTCTCGGTGTCCCTGTGTGTTGTCGGTGTCCCTGTGTGTTTTCGGTGCCCCTGTGTGTTGTCGGTGCCCCTGTGTGTTGTCGGTGCCCCTGTGTGTTGTCGGTGCCCCTGTGTGTTGTCGGTGCCCCTGTGTGTTGTCGGTGCCCCTGTGTGTTGTCGGTGCCCCTGTGTGTTGTCGGTGCCCCTGTGTGTTGTCGGTGTCCCTGTGTGTTGTCAGTGCCCCTGTGTGTTGTCGGTGTCCCTGTGTGTTGTCGGTGCCCCTGTGTGTTGTCGGTGTCCCTGTGTGTTGTTGGTGCCCCTGTGTGTTGTCGGTGCCCCTGTGTGTTCTCGGTGTCCCTGTGTGTTCTCGGTGTCCCTGTGTGTTGTCGGTGTCCCTGTGTGTTGTCGGTGTCCCTGTGTGTTGTCGGTGCCCATGTGTGTTGTTGGTGTCCCTGTGTGTTGTTGGTGTCCCTGTGTGTTCTCAGTGTCCCTGTGTGTTCTCGGTGTCCCTGTGTGTTCTCGGTGCCCCTGTGTGTTGTCAGTGCCCCTGTGTGTGTTGTCAGTGCCCCTGTGTGTGGTGTCAGTGTCCCTATGTGTGGTGTCAGTGTCCCCATGTGTGGTGTCAGTATCCATTTGTTGTCTGTTCCTGTGTGTTGTCAGTGTCCCTGTGTGTGGTGTTAGCATCCATGAGTGGTGTCAGTATACCTATGTGTCTTGTCAGTATTCTTGTGTTTTGTCAGTATCCATGTATGTGTTGTCAGTATTCCTGTGTGTGGTGTCAGTGCCCCTTTGTGTGGTGTCAGTATCCCTGTGTGTGGTATCAGTATCCCTGTGTGTCTTGTCAGTGTCCCTGTTTGTGGTGTCAGTATTCTTGTGTGTTGTCAATGTCTCTGTGTGGTGTCTGTATTCCTGTGTGTTCTCAGTGTCACTGTGTCTCAGAAATGAGGAAATGACTAGCATTCTAAATCCTCTCAATAATTATCACTTTTAATCTGGTGTCGGACGTTGGAGAGGGGAAAGAGGAGAGCTCTGAAACACTGCCTTCATGACAAAGATACTTTGGTTCCAGGTTGGAGGACAAGTCGCTACAGCAATCTCATTTTTATATAAACACGCCCTTGTCTTCTACTTCTGTGTTCCTCTTTTGAGGGAAGTGTGATATACCTAGTTATCCACCTCACAGGTGTTTCTTCTTCTTCTTCTTCTTCTTCTTCTTCTTCTTCTTCTTCTTCTTCTTCTTCTTCTTCTTCTTCTTCTTCTTCTTCTTCTTCTTCTTCTTCCTCTTCTTCCGCACACTTTAAATTTGTCTATAACTGCAATGTTGTCTCTTCTAGGAATTTCAGTGTCTTGTTTTGTACACTTAGAGGTCCATAGAGTTTATCTTCAAGGTTCGCTTTCTCTAGACAGATTCCGTTCATGGTAGTGGGCTCTATCTGCCCATGCATGACCTTATCAAACTCAAATGACCTGAACACTAGTGCATCAGTCTTAACAGTTACATCTCAGTCTCCCAGAGTATTCGCCAGCCATCAAAACCAAACTAGCTGGCTATTTATACTCACTAACTACCAGATTTTCACACACGTCTTGGCAGAATTATTTTATTGACATTGTTTAACAAGCAGTGTCTTTAATTAGCAGTGATTTTAAAAATTCCAGTCACATGTGTTTCTTATCTATAAACAATGTGGATGTGGCTTAGTTGACAGAATTATTGCAACTGCGGAAATACAACACTGTCATTTGCTTATACTAGTTAATGAAATCAATGTGTTAGAAGCTGTTGCATGAAAAGTTTGTCTCCAGTGTCATATCATGTGTTAGACTGCTGGATAAGTTTGCCATTGCCTTCTGACTGAGAAATCAGCACTTGAGCCCAATTGACCAGTGTAGTCATCGATCAATTTATGGGTACTTTTGTTACTTTAGCAATACTTTATTACTTTACGGGGTGTCTCCCGTAGCGTAGTGGTCAAGCCGTCTGCCTTGCGCTCCAAAGGTTGTGGTGTCAGTGTCCCTGTGTGTGTCAGGGTTCGCTTCCGGGCTACATCTTTCGGTTCACGAGTGCATTTTTCTTGGAAACTCCTGGGGGGTCGTTTGCTGGATCTACGGAGTCTGTGCTTTGTGCGATGCTTTCTGCAGGTTGCACAGCAAAAAGAGACTGAGCCATATGGGATAAAACTAGGGGCAGTGAAGTCGATCCTCTCGACTTTTAAGACTTTTTGTTGTTGTTACTTTAGGGCTACTTTTGTTACTTTAGGGACACTTTTGTTACTTTAGGGACACTTTTGTTTCTTAGGGGTACTGTCATTACTCTAGGGATGCTTTCGTTACTTTAGGGATACTTTTGTTACTTTATGGGTACTTTTGTTACTTTATTGGTACTTTTGTTATTTTGGGGGTACATTTGTTACTTTAGGGGTACCTTTGTTACTGTATAGGTATGTTTGTTACTTTAGGGATACTTTTCTTACTTAGGGGACCTTTTTCTTGTGATGTATCTTTTTATTTGAGGGATGTGTTTTTTGCTTGTAATTAACTGTAAATGACACCTTTAAGTTAAGAGTATGCTTGAACTGATGTTTCAGGAGTCAGAATCTTTAGCAGAGGACAGTCCTACAAGTCATAAAAGCCTGCCTGAAGATGTGTCCTATGAAGGTGAGTACCTTAGCTGTCAGTTAGTTCACTTGTCTCTCCTGGCTCTTGTAATTTGGATTGGTTATTAGATGAGAGTTTACTCATTGCATATATAACATCTTTTGACAGAAGTTTTGTCCCTCCCTTGTGAGCTCACAGGATTCTCCTTTTCAGATTTATTTCTGGGCAGACTAGTGAGGTATTATGGTGAAGCTGCAGAGGTGTTGTTTTATAGAAGAATGGTGAGAATGCCATGGATGGATAACAGTTGTCATGAAAATATCTTAAAAGAAGTACACTCATAGAGAGAACTGGTTACCCATATCAGAAGAAGGCAGGCCACATTCTTAGGCATATCACAAGAAGGGAGAAGCTGGGATACATCATGACGATGGGGAAAGTTTGAGGGGAAGAGGTTAGACAGTTTGTCCTTATGACATGGAGGAACATTCTATCAGAAATGACAGGTAGATGATACAGGTAGCATGGACTGTCAGAAGATGATTGTTTTACATGCTGTGGTGGTATAGTGACCGGGCACTTGCCTGTTGGCTCTGTCTTCCTGAATTTGAATCTCTCCCTAGGTAGGGTTTGTTTCTTAACCACATTCCACAAGAGAGGTAAATTACAGGCATTCTACAAGGGCTGTACATGAGTGAAAACTGGCTCTAGAAGGCATCATGTCCCAGATTTTGCTCTGTTATGGGATGTTATGTGGAGTCATGGACAACATTATGGGATATTATGTGGAGTTATGGACAACATAATGGTATGTTATGTGGAGTCATGGACAGCATTATGGGATGTTATATGGAGTCATGGACAACATGGGATGTATGTGGAGTCATGGACAACATTATGGTAAGTTATGTGGAGTCATGGACAACATTATGGTAAGTTATGTGGAGTCATGGACAGCATTATGGGATGTTATATGGAGTCATGGACAACATGGGATCATGTGGAGTCATGGATAACATTATGGGATGTATGTGGAGTCATGGACAACGTTATGGGATGTTATATGGAGTCATGGACAACATGGGATGCATGTGGAGTCATGGACAACATTATGGGATGTATATGGAGTCATGGACAACATTGGATGTTATGTAGAGTCATGTACATTATTAGGGAAGTCATGGACAGATTTCAGGTATGGAAAGTAGTGACCTGCTTGTAATTGTCTCATGTGTGCCTCCATATCTGTAAAATACTAACATGTCCTGCCATGTCTGCTCTAACTCAGGTGGTAGAATGTAATCAGGCTTGGTGTCAACTAACCTCAACTGTGATCTCTTGTAGCGCATATATCACTACTGTGTGTTCCTCTTGTGTTTGTCCAGGGTTTCATCTCTGCGTGTGTGTGCATGCATGAGAGAGAGAGAGGGAGAGAGCTACACCACAATACTTCTGTGTGTTTATTTCATATGTGAGAGGGAGGGGGAGAGAGAGAGGTAGGAAAGAGAGGGAGGAGACGAGAGAAGGTAGAGAGATTGATTGATTACCAAATGACTTGTGTATGGCTGTGAGATAGATCAGTCAGATTGGGTTCTAGAGTTATCTCTCCAGGTTTCTTGTAGCTAGCTGATTTCCCACAGTTAACAGTGGCAGGTCATGAACTGGTCGGCTACAAGCATTCATGTGTCAGCGTGTGTGTCATAGACATTTGATCTGTCTGTCTCTGTCTCTGTCTCTCTGTCTGTCTGTCTGTCTGTCTGTCTCTCTCTCTCTCTCTCTCTCTCTCTCTCTCTCTCTCTCTCTCTCTCTCTCTCTCTCTCTCTCTCTCTCTCCCTCTCCCCGTGTAAGGAGTGAATATATTTCCATGGACCTTGACACGCACAGAGAGAGAGAGAGAGTGAGAGAGAGAGAGAAAGAGATACATTTAATACATTGCTACTAAGACACATGTACAAACATACGAACATACTGAAGTCTAATAACCTATGAGGCATAATTGATGTGTACTCTTTATTGATAGACACACAGACACATACAGGGAGGGAAGGGGTGGGGATTGGGAAGGGAGAGATTAATACATACAGACATTTATTTACATATGCATAAACATCGAAAATATGTTGTTGTTCTTTTTAATAGGTGATTATATTAAAAAAGGGTAACCCATTATTTATAGCAGTATAACAATACCTATATATGTATGTGGTTATCATAATATTTATGAACATAATTGTGTACAGAAAAAGGGGGTTAGAGACGCTAATACAGTTAACATACATACAGACATACATTTGTATACACACCAAATTATGAAACCCTGTTGCCTACAGCACCACAATAGTAGCAAAGTAACATTAAAAAAAATATCAAAACAACAACATAGAAAACATCAGAGAAATACACTGCTACAGGTCTCTCGTGTCTAAATGAAAACAAAACACTAATCCCCGACCAATCATCAGAGCCAGCATACCGCCCTCACTCGGTCAGTGAGGATGTGGTAGCAGTGGCGGTCGACAGCCGCCGGCCTCAGGCTGAGGCTCAGAAATCTCCCCAAGAGGGGGAGGAAGAAATCCGCCAAAAGAAAGAGGCTTACGCGGACTTGATTCAGCAGCTGGAGAGCTTCAACGACATGCAGGAGTATCACTCTGGTCGGCGAGGTATTTCTGGGAGCTTTCAGCACTGTTTGTGTATTAGTATCACACCTTGCTTGTGTTACACGGTGTGGTTTCGTTCTAAATTTTATGTTGTAGTTCTTCTAAATATTATGTTGTAGTTCTAAATCTTCTGTTGTAGTTCTTCTAAGTTCTTTAAGTTCACATTTGTCGCTTGCCAAAACAATGGATACATTCTGTATCTTACGTTGTAGTTTTTCTAATTATTATGTTGCAGTTCTAAATCTACTTTTTGTTCTTCTAGGTTCATATTTGTGGCTTGCCAAAAAAAAATGGATACATTTTAAATATTATGTTGTAGTTCTTCTAAATATTATAATTTAGTTTTAAATCTTATGACGTTATGTTGTAGTTCTTTCAAGTTCTTTAAGTTCATATTTGTGGCATGTCAAAAACATTGGATACATGTTATATCTTATGTTGTAGTTCTTCTAACTATTATGTTGTTGTACTTTGGGTTACACCCGTGTGCAGTGATGTTGATCCATCGACTAAACTAAACTAAACTAATATGTTGTTGCTCTAAATTTTATGTTGTAGTTCTTTTAAGTTCTTTAAATTCATATATGTGGCTTATCAAAAACAGTGGATGCATTCTAAATCGTATGTTGTAGTTCTTCAAAGTTCTTTATGTTCATATTTGTGACTTCCAAATACTAGCTGTTACACTGCACTTGGGGGTAAATGTTTCAACAGTATAGTTTACACAAAATCATTGGTGTAGTTTGTGGGCGTAGTTAGAGCAAGGGGAAGACCACGTAAAAGATGGAACATTTGGTATCAAGAATAACTTTGGGGAAGTGAATACCAACTTATAAAGAGCATTAGAAGGAGTTCATTAAAGATCTGTACAACTCCTCCCATTTCACATTGGTAAATGGAAGAGGAAGAAGAAGCAGAGGAGGGGGAAGAAGAAGATGGAGAAACTGAAGATGAAGAGGAGGAAGAAGAAGAAGAAATGGATTGAGGTTAATAAAAGGTTGCCTTTTGACCAGACCAAATGCGGCTAAACTGTGGGTTGTGTTTGTAGAAGCCCGCCTTAGACGAGTCAACGAAACGTGTGGCTATGGTTTGTAAAGGGCCGCCTTCACTGCACCCGGATTCCACCATAAGAGCTCGTCTCCTTCTTTAAACAACCAAGGAGAATCTCAGCACAGTGCACCAAGACCCTATCACCCGTGAGATACCAGCGCGTGTTCGCCAGTCACGCATACTATAACTAGCCCGTTGTGGATAGTTTTCCAATTTTGAGATATTGCCAGGGCAGGAGCGTGTTCTGCCTCCTCTTTGTGATTTCTAGCCGCCGGGGGATTTTAAGCATTTGTGATCTGCATCTGCAATCTGAGTAGAGAAATTAGACGTAGAAAGTCGCTGTGTTTTTAGACACGTTATGAGAAGAAATAAATTGGAGAACTTGGTGACAACTGGCAAGATTGAGGAGAAAAGAACAAGGGAAAGGCAGAGAAGTAAATTCTTGGATGGCTTGACCACCTAGTATGGTCGAGACAAGAACACTGAGCTGATCCACGACTCTGGTGATCGCGTGAGATGGCGAAACATGACCGCCTACACTAATCGGCATGGCACATGATCATTATGATGATCAGTAACGGCCAGCTCCAGGTTTTTCGCCCTAGTCTATGAAATCTAGGCATTATACTCAAACAACAGATGAAAACAGGTGTAAACGAACTGAATAGAATGCACATGAAGAAGTATCTTTGTTTGTTTCATCAAATGGCATTACAACTAAAACTCTGAGCATATGTATAAAATGTAGTATTTGGGATTTCAATGCAGTTGCCTGGGTTATTTAATCTCGTGGTTTATTTTATGAAGTTGTAATGCGATGCGGCCTTTTTAAAGTTGCTTGTTGTGTTATTTTCTGTTGCTTATTGTTTTAATTTTATTTTGATCTCGTGTGTTTATTTGCACGCGAACTATGCTGTTGCTGGATTATTGCACTGTTTGGTTGTTGTACCAGTAGTTGGTGTTGCATATCAACTGTTTATGTTTACACAAGATTGTTTTTCTTGCTTGAAACAAATAAGTTTTAAACAAGGGGTTGTGCAGTTTGTTGCCTGGCATAGTTCGCCGCATACCATATCTGGGCATTCTCACAGACTATAAATAGTAATAGTAGCAGCAGCAACGGTAGTATTAGGAGTTGTAGTAGTATTAGGAGTAGTAGTAGTAATAGTAGTAGGACAGGAGTATTAGTAGTAGTAGAAGGAGGGGGAGTAGTAGTAACAGTAATAGGGCAATAGCATTGGTAGTAGTAGTTAAGTTTAGTAGTTGGCAGGAGGCGTGGTAGTAGCAGGACAGCGGTAGTAGTAGCAGGACAGTAGTAGTAGTAGTAGTAGTAGTAATAGTAGTAGTAGTAGTAGTAGTAGTAGTAGTAGTAGTAGTAGTAGTAGTAGTGCAGCAACAATAATAACGCCAGTCACTATTACCCACCCCCTCCTGTAGACGACGCGCCTACAGCGGTCAATCTCCCGCCCACATGAAGTGACAATCAGCGGTGGCGGGTTTTCCGCTCCCGTCTCTGTGTGTTGGGGCGGATTGACGTGGATATTTTATCGACAGTGTTCGTGGTGACTGTTAGAACTGGGTTACCTTCGTAATGAGAATGGCGGTTGTTTTAGTAGGTCGTCGTTATTATCATTTGTCATTACCTAGTTGACCATAGCCGGTCTCCCTGGTCTAGGAGTTACACGACTTTCTCCGTAATCCCGTATACTCTCGTGAGTAACGTGACGTGTGCGAGAATTGGTAGCGGTTCTCTCCGCGTCGATAACTTTAAGGGTATGTAATCCGGTCGCTCAGAATACGATGGCAAACTACTGAGCGTAATCTTTCCGAGAAATCAACTGTTAGCTGAAAGATGCTGATGTTGACAGCGATGTCCTGTAAAGGATATGCGAAAGAAAAAAAAAGTTGACCATATAACGCTATGAGACTATTAACACCTCTATCTGTCATCTTCAGGGTGCATTCATACGGGTATCTTCCCATCTGTCTTTTGATTTGTTGTCCACCCACGTATAATGCACGCAGCCACTCCATCCCTTCCCATCTCCTCCCCAACATCCTTTGACAATGAGTTGTGTGTCTTTATATGGGCGAAGTCGTTAATTGTCTGACCTTGACATGTCGTGCCTACGCAAATCTATCGTTGTCACCGCCCCATTACACAGACTTTTGGGAAAGTAAAATGGCCGTTTTTGCTTAGTCTCAGCTTTTTCACATTAGTAACTTAACAATTTGGGTATTTTCTTTATCGTTTTTCTTGATGGTAATGTTTTGTCGTAATAAATATGTTTATTGTCCGGATTTTAAGTAGTGTCCAGGTGCACTGTATAATAAAACGGTATATTCTTGGTTTTACGTTAGACAGACTGAAAGTTATTCTGATTCAGCGAAGACTGGTTGGTGGTATTGACCCGTTGAGTGGCTAAAAAAGTCGGGTTTTCCTTCGGGAGACCCGGGTTCGAATCCTTGGTAAGGTGTATATTTTTCTTCTATCAGGGCAAAAAGAAAATACTAACCTGCACAGTTCGCGGCGACTGCACTAGCCAGGCGGCCTTAATTCCTCAGGTTCAAGACCCCCCCCCCCCCACCCTACACTGCAAGATACTATAGGCAGTAGAAGACAGAATATCATTGTCGCGTATTGATACATACTGTGTATGAACGCAGACTGGCTGGGTCTGCACCGAGATGTGGGGTATCGGTGCATGATAAGGTGGACGATGTCGGGGCCCTTTTGCGATCTCGTGTGGAAGAACAGTTAAAATATCATGATCTGGAGAGAATGGTTCAACAGGGAGTGGCCAGAGGGTATGGCCGGCACTCAGTACTCCAAGAAAAGGCCAGACGGACACATAATCATATTGCAGCTGGTACCAATATTCTTGGGAACCTTCGCAAGCTAGGTTTAGATGACATGTTTTGGATATCCAAACTAGCTTCATATTTTCGTAGACGAATGGGCACTTGCTAGGTGATGTGATCTTCGTCACGCAGGTCGCCTTCATGTCTGTGGACATTTCCTGGTACTGTTTTGACCTGCGTGTCCAGGTCAGTTTTAAAAAAATAAATAAAAAACCAATCTACCTGAAAGTTAGAAAAAGAATTCTTGCATGTTACATATAACCAATCTTAACATACGGCTGTGATTTCTGGACAAGTAAACAACCGAAGAAAAAAAAAATCCACGGATGTCTTTAAGAAGTGGTTTTTTAGAAGAATGCTGAAAATTAATTGGACAGTCAAAATAAGCAATCAGGACATTTTAATTAAGGGAAGCTGAGTTGCAAAGACAGCTTATCACAAACATCAGAAAAAGGCAGTCGTCGTTTTTTTTGCCCACATTATGAGAAGATTAAAAACCGGAACATGCGACAACCGGAAAGAGAGATAGAGGAAGACAGCGTGAGAAGATTCTTGACAGTCTTGTGTCATGGTAAGAAAGGGAGTCAACACACGAATTGATCAATGCCGTCGGCGATCACAATTTGTGGAGAAGCATGATCGCCCAAGCCAGCCGGAAATGCACTGGATGATAGCCTTGGCGGGGATTTGAACACAGGGCCGGGAGACAAGCGCACTAGCCCCTACGCCACTGCTTTTCCCATTCATGAAAGCATACGTGTGAAATACAGACGACACTGTCAGTCATACTGTGCAACTGAAACTGGGAGACGTCATGTAATATCTGACATGTTACGTAATGATAATATAAATGTGGTATTCAGTCTTGTTGACAACACAGTAGCCAGCAGGCGTCGATTGTATTTCTGAGCTGATCCAGCGCATGTGTTTGGGTGAGCCCAGGAGGAGGAGAGGATTAAAAGCTTTCGGGCATCCCTTACGCGTACAGCAGTGGTAGACTTGTGGCCAGGCCCTCCTGTTAATAACGCATCGATTGGGTCTGTCTTGACATCTGTTGCGACAGGCTCAAAGCGTGTCCTGGTGGAGAGGTGTTGTGTGCTGTGTCTTACGTGCGGATACAGGCCCGTCTTACTTTGTGGTGGTTTTATATGGTGGTGATTACAGGATGTGTGCGCTGTTAGTGGTATCTGTACGGGCTTCACCAAGGAAATCAGTGTCATCGCTTTACATATTCACCCGTGTGTGTTTAGCTATAATTGTCATGATCATCATGTGGCGTGCCGATTAGCGTGTCGGTCTCTGTACTGTTTGCCATCTCGCACGGTCACCATGTTCTTGGATCAGCTTTCATGTCTCAGTTATGAAATTTGGCCAAACCATTCAGGTATTTATCTCTTCGGCAACCTAATCTTCTTTTCCCATCACTTTTGCCAGTTGTCACCAAGTTTTGAAGTTTATTTCTCGTCATAAGGTGCGTCTAATTTCTCCTATGAGTTTAAGATTTTCATTTATTTGTTGAAGGGTATTCTCATTCGTTTTATATGTCTATCCATGATATTCTTTGCTTGTGTCTGAGATATCACATTTACACTGCCCCCCCCCCCCCCCCATTAGATGTCTCTCGGGTTGTCTGCTCATTGTCCATGTTTGACATGCATATAATAGTTTAGATTCTGTACAACACTTCAACACTCTTTTCCTCGCTACAATTGTCAGCTTTTTATTGGTCTGTATGTTTTCTACCTTGCAAAAGGCAAAGGCTATATTGTCCATAGAGATTCCTATTCTAATCACTTCAAGGCACCGGTCATCAGATGTGATACTGTTCTGGGATAGTTGTACCAACTCACTTGTCTAAGTATTCTACCATTTACTTGGATGTTACATTGGGGCATTTCGTTCTTCACAATTACAGTAATTATTATTTCTTCTTCTTCTTCTTCTTCTTCTTCTTCTTCTTCTTCTTCTTCTTCTTCTTCTTCTTCTTCTTCTTCTTCTTCTTCTTCTTCTTCTTTACACACACATCAGACTTGTGTGGCAATAGCATCTTTGTTTCCCTTCGTACTTCTTGCTAGCTGACAATGTATAATCAGTAAGTCGTTCGTGTTAACCTCTGCTGGCGTCACGCCCTTGTAATGCTGGCTCATTATACTTTGTGATTTTACTCCGTAACCCAGTCTGTCGCGTTTACACATACTAGCTTGTGCGGTGCACGTCATTATAATGGTTGCCTTACACGCCCGTATAACTGTGTCACTGGGAGACGGGTGTAATAGATAGGTAAGTGGCAGTCACGATGACATAATGGTTGCAGTGTTTTCCTGGAAAGACAAGGTCCTGGTTCAGTCCCCAATAGAGCAGGATTACATCTTCCACCAGGACAGCTCAGGGCTCGACCTAGCCTCATACAAATGGGCAAGAAGCAATGTTCAGGTGTTTCTTGGAACTAGAAAGGAAAGGCAGCGAGGATGGGAATTTGACACCCAACCTCGTGTAGTGGCCTAGAATATGTGAAGACCGAACTCTTCTCACCCAGCCAGCAGTAGCGGTTATCAGTCCACCTTTAACTTTTAACTGATTCGGCGCCGAAGGATAATATATCGCCATATGTGACCTCTTATTTTGGACAGAAGGGCGATATATTGCCATATATGGTCAGCATGTTATTTGTTGTGTTTCGTGGTATCTTCCGCAGTTTCAATACTCGGTGAACGGAAATTTACATTATAATACCTATCCATTTGATTGTGTACCATGTTTGGTCCAAACTTACGTTTTGTTTGGCACTGAATCAGTTAATAGATAAATAGAAACGGACAAGAAAACGCGTCGGTCACGCGCGTACAACTATTGTGCTAGCGGATTCAGCTATTAACAGAGTGCATGCTCATACATCGGGGCATCAAACAGATACAGCGAGTGTCGCTACACGACTAGCTGTAGACGGTTGTATCTCCACGCTACACATGTGTAATGCGATTGTGTATTGTGCTGAGTGTCGTTTGAGCTTAGCTGTGACGTTGGCGAGGGGATTGTAAGAAAGCACGCATGTCCTACTCCACCCTTGTGAGGATTTACCTTGAGTTGTGGTTACCGCTGAAAGCAGCTGTCCTCCATCGCTGGGGTGAGTATATAGATACCCGTGTACGCATTGTGTTTATGCAGACGCAGGTTAAGTGATATAGGCGCCGCTGAAACAAACTTTTTGTACACAGACTGTGTCACATGGACACTAGACAAGCGTCCGTATATAGCTACAATAGGCACACGTCCATACATAGACACAGTAGACAAACGTCCATGCATAGGCAATGTAGACAAACGCCCATCTACAGACACAAGACAAGCGCTGTTGTACGTCTTACAAGTTCATTCAGTTTGTTCTTTCATGTGTATAACGTCAACAGTGTATGTGTAGATGCATGGATTAGCACCGCTCGTGCGTTGTCTGGTGGTGAAAAAAGAGAGGGAGGGGCAGGTAGTTCCATAGCAGATGATATCGCTGGGGTGTGAAGTGTTACTACTGGCACGTGGCCGTCTTTGTTACATTGTGCTTAAAAATAGACATACTAATTTCTCCACAAATACAAAGTCGGCTAAATTATAGTCCAGGTGTTGCTTATGCAGCATGATCCATCTCTCGGCCTGTCTAGTTTACTCCAGAGGAAAGGTAACACCAATAAATCTGGAACAAGACATGCTGCATACAAGTTGCTGGATCAGCAAAGCAATGCTATAACTATAACTGTCCACCTGTCGGAGCATCGATCCTAGACCAGTTGCCCACCTGGTGTGCCCTGCCATGACATTTAGTCTTTAGGTTATATTTTCTCGCACCAGGGAAGGCTTGTACCCTCCCAATTTTGCTCCTTCGCCCGAAGCCGTTGGTACAATGTGGTTTGTTGGGTTTGGTGAGCACCGCCCAACATTCGGCGCTAACAGAAAGCAGGTAGTACCATCTACTGTTATATGGTAGCTCAGTCACATCTAACTAAGACGTGACTTACAAAAGTGGGTTTGGCAGTGAGAGACATCACAGACTGCCGTGACCAGAGACCTGGTTAAAGTGTTAGACCCTCGTATATACTTCTTCTTTTCCCGTTTATCTCCCATAAGTGAGGGGGGGGGGGGGGGGGGGTTTCTTCGCCGCTTTTCCTTCCCATACATTTCCCATACATCTTTGAAAAGGTATCAGGTATCACATTTTATGTGGCTGGGTGCTGACTCATCATCATGAGGCGTTAATACATCTCCTTAGATATGAGCCCTTTGTGTTCTGGATCAGTTCCGTGGATGGTATTCCTTCATGCCACCGTAAACCTGTTCGTTCTTGTTTTGCCATCAGTAGCCGGATAACGGCCTGGTGTCACCTCTGGCTGGTTCATGGCTGCCCTTGTGGGCGATATTGTCTAAGACATCCATTCACAGCGTTAACGGTATTCGACATGTGTGTGCATGATTTCTTGTGGTGCTAATGTAGTGTGTTTCCCTTGATTTCCACATCAACAAAGGGAAATTTTACCCCTGTTTTTAACAGAAATTCCGAGCTATGTCCGATTGTCAAGACGCAAGTGAATGCCCTACTCTGTTAGTTGCAGAGTTGCGTTTTCTAAACCGCTGTGTGCTTACCATCCTGTACCACGGCTTGACAGGCAAAACAATAGTCATGTCTTTGCTGAGAATTGAACCTGGCTGTCATAACCAACCCCCCCCCCCCCCCCCATCATTACGGCTCGTCCGCTTGGTAGGCAAGCACACTAACCACTATGCCGCCCCATTGTGTTAGGTTTTGATATAGCACACATTTGACATATTGGTTCTAGTTGTTTTACACCACCACTTCCCGTCTGCCACTTCATTCACCCCCAG
Organism: Cepaea nemoralis; assembly: GCA_014155875.1. Classification (NCBI taxonomy): domain Eukaryota; kingdom Metazoa; phylum Mollusca; class Gastropoda; order Stylommatophora; family Helicidae; genus Cepaea; species Cepaea nemoralis. The sequence continues at coordinate 580,780 of JACEFZ010015548.1, forward strand.
AACACCACTTTCATTCTGAACATGTCGCGCCACACGAAGTCGGGAAAGGAAAGTCAATGGCCTGTTAACACACTGTTGGGCGCATCAGGCATATGCATATGCTGCTAGACTCATGTTGTTAAATAGCTCAATCGGCACTCGGGTTTTTTTAAAATTTTTGGTCAGTTTTGAAAATCCGCCTCCATGGTGAATTGTATTCATGACCACCAGGCCATCAGCTAAACGCCAACCTTTGACTGTAACATACATTTCCTTGTGATATAAATCTACTTGCGCTGAGGTAAAACTATATGCGCACATTTGTCACTTGTAATTGTGTTCTAGTACAGCTTAGGCACAGCGCAGCTCAATGTTGCATTTGTGTACATTATTGTCTTTGTGGTGTACTATGTTTTCTGTATATGCATTGCTTTTATTTACAATAATCGTAATGGCTCTTGTTTAATAACAGACGTAATCGTTTATTCCAGGCTGTCTTTCATATATAAAAATGTATATATGTATGTTGAAATGTCTTGGTTTCATTTAGGTACATACCTCAGAAGTGTAGCCTGATGGCGAGGGACACTGTTATTTTTTTTATTTTTTTTTTCACTTATGCCGTTAGGCGTCGTGGGGAGGGGTAATTAAAGTTCTGGTGCCTGTGTCTAGCTCCTTTCCTCCAATTTCCTCCATGAATCTCGAGCAGAATGTTAGGATCAAGTAAATTCCCTACCGGTTTGCTAGACCTGGTCGTAGGTTCGTTATCTATTAACCCTTGTATATTTGCTACTACCACCATGCCACATCCACTGGTCGCCTACTGGCAAGCTTCGAGCGAGGGACACTGTTATTTTTTTTTAATTTTTTTTTTCACTTATGCCGTTAGGCGTCGTGGGGAGGGGTAATTAAAGTTCTGGTGCCTGTGTCTAGCTCCTTTCCTCCAATTTCCTCCATGAATCTCGAGCAGAATGTTAGGATCAAGTAAATTCCCTACCGGTTTGCTAGACCGGTCGTAGGTTCCTTATCTATTAACCCTTGTATATTAACCCTTGTATATTTATTAACCCACCATGCCACATCCACTGGTCGCCTACTGGCAAGCTTCGAGCTGTACTAGCTAGGACTGACCGATGAACATTGAAACTTGCCCTCGAAGTGTACTTAGGTGCCCTCAAGGTGTACTCATCCGGACACTGTTATAGGGAAAGCTAATCCACACGCAAAATTTAAAAATCAGTCCAGCATTACGAGAAGTACAGTGTATTTACGATGCTTGAGTTCAGAGCGAGCGAATTCCCCCCCCCCCCCACCCAAAAAAAAACCCCCCCACAATTCTTCATCTCATTTACCTGCACGATATTGTTGTTGTTGGACATGCAGTTATTGTTCCTGCTTGTCTTCTCGCTCATTGTATATTCTCACATGAAGTTATACACCCTTAGGAGCACCGTTGGAAATTGCCTACATATTTTGGTAGTTTATTAATTCATTTAAATTTATAATTGTTTATGTAATCATTCATTTGTTCGTTTACATATGATGTCACCATGGACATTGTTTTTTTTTAAAATACTGCCTGCAGTCAGATGTGATGGGAGAGAGAGAGAGAGAGAGAGAGAGAGAGAGAGAGAGAGAGAGAGAGAGAGAGAGAGAGAGAGAGAGAGAGAGAATGAATTAATTAATTAATTAATGGGTGCGTGTTTAGGTTACTATTGTATGTTTTACAAAACACAGCATGTATTACGTGCAGAATCGCTGTTTTACATGTATGAGTGGGAAGGCATTCAAATCAAAATCAATTTTTTATATATATATGATTAACATTAAAGCATTAATGTGTTGTAAACAACTACGATATAATAACTATCTAGTGAGGATCATTACGCTATAAATGAACACAGTCAAAACTAGAACATCTTGTGTGGCGTGTAACTTGATGATGATGATGATGATTTATTGATCATGACCTTTAAATTTGTGGTCAGACTCAGACGAGCGCTCGGTCCAGTCTGTCCAGGAGGAAGAGATGGTCAAGTGTTGCCGGACCGGGCCGGATGCACTGGTCTCGTCAGTTACATCGGGATCCTCTTATTCACAATCCCGTCTAGAACAACATTCGGAGCTGACGCTGAGAGAGACTAATACCCTGTCAGGTAGACACAAGCTCTGCATGCTACTGTATATGCCCGCACACGGCGTACTTGGATATTGTGAATTTCTTCGTTGTGTTCGCATGGGTTGTTACGCCGTTTTGAATGTACATATTTATTCTTGGAATATTGGGAAACACATAGTTCAGGTTCCAGTGGTTCTTATAACCCATCCTGCATGCACTTCATAGTATTTTGTGTAACACTGAGTTTGAGGTTTTAATAGTTATTTTCACATTTTCTGCATGGCTTAATTTGTTCATTGAGTAATGTGAACTACTTTGTTATTGATTGCATGAGTGTAACCAATTAACCATACTCATATTTCACATCAGTTTGCTCATTGAAAATAAATTGTGAATCACTTAGCTTTGATGGTACTGGTGACTGTCTATTAATTATGCATGTTTTCATTTCACAAAAATTGTGTTCATAGAATATTGTGAATCACTTAGTTTTGATAGCTTGGGTGATTGTTCATCATGCATGTTCATATTTAACACAAACATCTAAAATGGACAAGTAAATCACACAAAGCCAGCAAATGCTGGGGTTGATTGCAACGTCATGTAAAGGGTATGCAACAAATATTATTTCACAAATGTGTTAATTAAATATCGCAAATCTCTTGGTTTTTGTTTTTCCATGATATGTCTCGCGCTGCAGAGCAGTGGTTCTTAACCGGTGGGGAATTCCGAAAACTTAATTTCACTAGCTTGGGTTGACTATCGATTATGCACGTTTCTTGTTCACAAATATTTGTTCATTGATTATTGTGGATCGCTTAGGTTTGATAGCTCGGCTCTCGGTTACGCCTGTTTTTGTTTTGCACGCCTTTTGTTCCTGTCCCCCAGAACACCACATTCACTCTAAACATATTACGCCACACCAAGTGGGTAAAGGAAAGTCAAGGATCTTTTGACACTGTTAGTCAAGGATCTTTTGACACACTGTTAGTCCAGGACCTTTTAACACACTGTTAGTCAAGGACCTTTTAACACACAGTCAAGGACCTTTTAACACACTGTTAGTCAAGGATCTTTTAACACACTGTTAGTCAGGGACCTTTTAACACACTGTTAGTCAAGGACCTTTTAACACACTGTTGGGCGCTTAGGCATATGGTGCTAGACTCATTTTTTAAATAGATCAATCGGCACTAGGGTGGGTGATGTACTCCGTATAACCTCGGAGCTTACTTCCACAGACATGTTTCCGGGCTGACCGGGGCAAGGTCAGTTCTGAAAATCCTCCTCATGGGAAATTGAAGTCACCCCACCGGGTCGGCAGACGGGCGCCAACATTTAACAATCATGCACATGTTCTTGTGATATATTTAATGTGTGCACACCACGTTTTTCAATGTGAATGTATTCTAGTACAGCTTAGCAATCTACTTCTCGTTTTCACCTATTCACTCCTTGTAGATAATCTATGCACGTAATGACAGGTTGATTTTGTAGGGGTTACTTTACACGTGAAACTAAACCACATGATTCGTTACACGTATAGACTGTCTAGTGCATGTGATTACAGTTCGAATGTACTTATTGTTATTTACATGTGAAACAGGGTCGGCTGTTTGTAATGTTTTAGTATGCTTTGTAGTGCACTTTTTCCATGATTCTTTTCCTGATAAATCTTCTCTATATGAATTTACATTTCCTGAATCTTCTCTATGTGAACTTTACTTTCCCGAATCTTCTCTTTATGAATTTTCTCTTGCTGAATCTTCTCTTTGTGGATTTTCCCTTAATTAATCTTCTCTTCACTAATCGCCTTATGATGAATCTTCTTTTGCTGAATATTCTCTCTATGAATTTTCCTTTGATTATTATTCTCTTTATTAATTTTCTCTTGATGCATCTTCTCTTTATGAATTTTCTCTTGATGCATCTTCTCTCTGTGAACGTTCCTTTGATGAATCGTCTCTTTATTTATCGCCTTATGATAAATCGTCTCTTGATGATTCTTCTCGTTAAAGGCTGTTGGATTGATCACAAAAGGAACGATCTTCAGTCACAACTTTCAGCTTTTGCTGAGAGACCGAACATTTACGAGCTCGTTTCATGTGCAGTGATGTCGATTTTTCATCATAAAAAACAGTATAGATATATCTCATGCACTTTGAACCAGGCGATTGTTGGTTGAATTGCCTGCCCATTTACACGCCCATACACTTAAAACAGCGCAGGTGTTTTACCTGTATCTAAGCCCGGTATAGGAATCAGTTGATAGTAATAGTAGTAAACAAATCTCTCTCTCTCTCTCTCTCTCTCTCTCTCTCTCTCTCTCTCTCTCTCTCTCTCTCTCTCTCTCTCTCTCTCTCTCTCTCTCTCTGTCTGTCTGTCTGTCTGTCTGTCTGTCTGTCTACCCCTTCTTACTTCCCTCACCTTTCTCCTTTCCCTTCTCTCGTCTCCTCTGACCGTGTCTTAATTTTTTCGTCCTTCCTCCTCCCCCATATACTAACAAAGTCAGTCACAGAATCCAAATAGCCGCAAACAAGTCCTTCGTTGCCTGTGACGTCCAAACTGTATGTTAAACGGTTTGAGAAGTGGGCACACATGCTTGCCTCTCCAACATCCATCACATATTTTATTTCAACAACCCTAGTAAATTTGCAATATGAGAACGCACCAAATTAATTGCTACAGTTTACATTATACACATCGCGAAGATCGTCTTACTTTCAGTTATAAAGTTGACATTGAATGTATATATGCTTTAAAAGATACACGTAATACAGACTTGAGAGAGACAGACAGAGACAGAAAGAGAGAGAGAGAGAGCTCTGAATACCCGGTTGGAAAAAGAGTAGACATTAAACGATGCATGAGTCCACACAGACGCGCGCTGACATTATACATAACAAATGCTACACGCACCCACGCAGTAATAACCATACAACGCACAGTTAGGGTAGTTTGGAATTAACCTTGCTGGAGAGATATCTCTTTTGCTTTACCTTAGAACCCGTTCCCCCAGAAAGAGATGCATTTTTCTCACTTGACCCAGTGCTCGGCTGCAGATTCGTATAGTATTGGTTGACCCACAGCCACTCACTCGTGCAACCCGGGCATTCTGTATGCTGAACTCGCTGTTTGTTGTTGTTGAAAAACGTCTCATCGAAATACCTGTATTAACTTATATATATATATATATATATATATATATATATATATATATATATATATATATATATATATATATATAGACACGCACACGCGCACACACAAAAAGGGCGAGTCAATAAGTAAGTCACATAGTTCTGTGGGATGGCAGGTAAATGTAGTTGGTGTTTTCTACAGGTGTCATTAGGTGACAGCATTATCAGATTTATATTCCCATTTGTCAGGTGGCACTAGATGTCTCTTGAGCATGCACAGCGCATACACAAAATGGTGACTGTACTTACGGAGTGTACAAAAAAAGGCAACATGCTGTTGCGCGTTTTTTGTGGGCAAAAGGTCTGCCTGCAAAGGACATTCATAAGGAAATGCTTCCTGTTTATGCTGACAAATGTTTGTCCCGAAAACGGTGCATAGCTGGGTATAAAATCCTTCTTCGCCTTGTGTCCAAAAATTCAAGGTTACGCCATCAGCAGGGAAGACTATGCTGACAGTGTTCTGGGATTGTCAAGGAGTGCTTTTAACCAATTTCAAGAAGAAAGGTGACAATGTGAATTGTGAATCGTACTGTGAAGTTCTATTGATGCTTCATGATGCAATTCGAAGAAAATGTCCAGGACTGCTAACTAGAGGAGTATTGCTTCTTCATGACAATGCCAGACCACATATGGCTCGATTAACTCAGGAGAAAATTAACCAATTAAGGTGGGACGTTCTGGAACATCCACCTTACAGCTCCGACTTAGCCCCTAGCGATTTCCACCTTTTTGGTCCATTGAAAACCAACCTTCGCGGGAGACATTTCGCGAATGATGCCGAAGTTGAATGTGAAGTGAAAACGTGGTTTAGAAAACAGAGCACGCAGTTCTATGCACCGATTTGGGAGGACTGATAAAATGATAGGATAATAAATCCATTAATCCATCAATGTTGGTGGAAATTATGTTGAGAAATAAAGGGACACTGTATGTATAAAAATAAACTTGTTTCAAGTTATCATATTTAGTTATTGTTCTACAGCCATTTGTGACTTACTTATTGACTTCCCGCGTATGTATGTATCCCTCTCTCTCTCTCTCTCTCTCTCTCTATATATATATATAGATATATATATATATATATATATATATATATATATATATAAAACAAATACTTAAACAGTATAAACTGTATGATAATCAGTATTCACAGCTGCAATTCTAGATACATTATAGTACAGCGATACAAACTGCTCTGCCGAACAAGCACGACAGGAGGCTTCTGATCATCAGAATTAGTGCCACTTCCTGCAATGTTTTGGCAATAAATGCCCCCCCCCCCCCCCCAAAAAAAAAAATGAGAGGAGTAGATTGTGAGTTTCATTAGAACACTATTACAAGAAACATAATGGACGTTGCAGCTAAAGCCTTCGTCAGCACAGAACAAACAAACATAAACCAATGCACAACTACACAAAAAACACTACATGAAAATATTAAAGGCAATCATAATTTTGACGCTTTATCTAAAAATATATGGGTATAATATCAATATAACATGTTATATGGTATATAAAACACGATATCTGTAGGCAATTCTATACAAAGAGAATGCTAAACTATGTAGAACGTATGTGGTATATTCCATTTGTAATCCAGGAGTGTTGAACAGGATATTGAAAACACAAATTAATTAATTATAAAATCAAGTGCACATTTTTAACTCTATTTTCGATGTTTCTCACTTGTCCATTTTGAATACTGCCGTGAAGTTAATCACTATTATGCTCTTTAGACAACAATCAACTTAAAATTAGACTTAGCTTAGCTTGCTGTCAAATAGTTTGGCCATGTAACTAGATTACCAACTAACAGTATACTATAACAATCAATGATGTACAGACCAAATGCAACCAGAAGAAGAGGCTGACCATGAAAACGATGGACAGAGGGAATAATAGAGTTTATGGGGGATATCACAAGTATTTATTTATCACCACATCCATTTTTGTCAAAATAGAGATAATAGCATTCCTTCTATATTGTTCAATCTTCCATGACCATGTATGTTGTTTTGTTCAAATGTGTGCGAGGCAGTATGTTTGCTTGTAGTCTGTATTTCTGCCTCTTGGCTTCGACTGGCATGTTCCAACTGTCTTGTTCCAACTGTCTTGTTTTCAGACCACCCTGGTAAGGTCAGACCAGACGACATGTATCAGGAATATGAAGAGGTTCAAACCCCACCCCCTAGTCCCACAGAATGTTTGGACACAGGTAGAGAGCGCTCTCAGTATATTTATCACAACACGTTAAACACCCTGACCAACGCTTCGCTTTTATTTTTGTTGTTGTATTGTCGCTAATTGTTATTGGCATCACCACCTTCACCACCGTCACAATTGTTATTATTATTATTATTATTGGAGGTCTACGTGGTTATTAAACTTCCAGTTCCCTGATGGCAAGGTTTGCGGGTTCAATCCCTACACTGGTCAATTGGATTTCTACCCTGACTTCTTGTTCAGAAAGCATTGGCAAACTACTGCATGTAAAATTTCATTGAAAATCAACCTGAGGTCGGTTTTGATTGCAACATCCTGCGAAGGACTTGTAACATTTTATTACTGTTGTTGTTAGGTACAGGTAGTCCCAAGGCAGCTACTGCTTGTGTGGTATGAGGTGTTAAAGACACTCTGGAGATCTCACTAAAAGCTTTTGGAATTCATCAGGACACTTGGGAGACTGCTGCCAAAGACTGAAATTTGTGGCGTACATCATTATGCAAGGGTGTAGTCACTTGTGAAGCAGCTAGGACTGCAAGAGCTGCGGGAAAAAAGGCTGGACAGAAAAACCACTGCAGGAGATCCTCCTCCTGGAACGTCAAGCATTCTTTGCCCACAATGTCAAAGAACATTTCCAGACAAAATAGGCCTTATCAGCCATCTTGGAACTCACGACTCCTTGCTTTCAAAATCACTTAAAAAGTTGACAGGGTCTACTTCATTGCACCGGATTTTATCTCAAATGGAAACCTCCAAACTTTCAACCCCACTGGATGAAATGAATGGTCATCATCATTCTTGATGGACAGACACCATCATGAGGTGTTAGGCCTTCACATGTTGTAGGCCATGATATAATGACATGAGGTGACCCGGTCCCATTCTCACGGCCCGTTCTTCTCAGAAAATTAGGAGGAAAATTCCCTGGGACCCATTTCAAGAGGCTGGTTTGACACCCCTTTCTCCCCTCTCTCTCTCTCCTCCCCCCCCCCCCCCCCCCACCCTGTACCGCACTGGTTGAAAACAGAAATGTTATCATGTCAGTGCTGGGTATTGAGACTGGGCCACCGTCTTGGAAGGCAAATGCGCCAACCACTGTGGCTGCAACTGCTGCTGGTATTATTAGTTTTGTTGTAGTTGAGGAGTGGCTGGCTGAATGGCTAAGAATGCCGAGTTCTCCTTTTAAAGACCTGGATTTGAATCCTGGGGCAAAAAGAACAGCCTACCTTGCACAGTTTGCAGAGACTGCATTAACCATGAGGCCTTAATTCTTCAGACTTTAGACCCCCTGTCTGACACTGCAAGGTATTATAGGCAGTAGATGACAGTTGTTGTTCTTGTCAGCATAATGTGTGCTCCATCACTATCATCAGTATGTAGTGGTGTCATTATGTTTAAGGTAGTTGGATCTCCTTTACACCACGTCGCAGTCAACCCTGGCATTTTCTGGCTGTTTATATTTCTTGGCAAGTGTCCATTCAGTAGTTTGCCATTGCTTTCTTAACGACCAGCACTCATACAATTGTATGAAAACCTATGTAAGGCGGTCTGGTTCCAAATTGCCCGCAGCTGTGATTCGAACATGGTATGCAGGATTGCAAATTGCATTCGTAACCCCTTGGCTACAGAGCCGGCTTTGTTATGTACTGGTAGAATGAGGAAATTAAATACTTTATGGTAACAACTACTATGTACATTGGTAGTTGTAATGATATTAAAGCGATGGGGGAGTATGCTGGATCTTTATTTGGTTTGTGCCTTGACCTAGTTTTTGCAAATTCCTGTTGCTAAATAATCTGCTCCCCCCCCCCCCCCCCCCCCCTTCCTCCTTTGCACCACGCACACACATGCAAATGTACACACTCATGTACAGATATTTAACAGACACACACAGACTTAAGGTACAACTTGGACATTTGGTTTAGGAAATAAACAAGAAAAAATAACTGGTCACCTAATATCATAAATAGTGTAAAATCTGTAGGCGTCAGCACTCCTATGACAGTGTTTTATGTATTATGATTTAATGCAGAGGTAGAAATAGAGATAGTAAGTTGCTGACTGGAGTAAAAGATGCACAATTTCTTGAAATGGATCACCACTGCAGCCCTGTACCCAGAATAGGAGGCCACTTGTGCATGCTTCTTGTGCTAAGATATTTCAATATTTGGAGATTAAATGTAGGCCTTAAGTTTTCACTGCCGTGGCAAAATTTCTTAAATTGAGAAAAGCCACCACTGTAGAATATCTGTAGCTTGTAAATCTAAATTTTGGATATGGCAGTCAAGAAGAAACCACGTTATTTTTCCATGAATAAGTTTATGGGCAGCAAGGTGTGAAATGGGAAGCTGAGGGATCAACATGTTCACCTCACACATTATGCGATGTGTGTTTCATCTCTGGTAAAACTTTGAGTTTTAAAATCAATCTTAGCCTGTAAACTTGTGACTGCTCTGGCAAGGGGCATGTATTCTTCATTTCTGAAAAAGTCTATGACATACTCCAATAATGGACCAAATACTGCAATGAAGACAAACAAACAACAAGCAGTTTCTAAGCATTCACAAAGCTGAATTTATGATGCAATGATTTGTAAGCTGTGCTTTATGTCAGTCTCCACGGTGAAGGTGGTACTTACGGACGCAATTCGTAATTCCGAATACGATGTTCAAAACACAGCTGCAGGCTGGAAGCAGGTAACCTTACATTGGTTTCCATACAATGGTATTAGTGCTGGTCTTTCAGAAATCAATAGTAAACTACTGAAGGTAAAACTTGCCAAGAAATCACAAACAGCCTAAAAATGCTAGTGACTATTACGTCCTGTAAAGGATATGTAACTAAATTTGTTCTTTGATTGATCAATCTTTATGTTTGAGACATGTTTCTCCTTATGCCAGAGATTATTTACAGACAGAATATGCTTGTATTTTCCTTGCAACTGTAAGCTTTGTGCCTTCTGTGTTTTAACTTTGTTTGCCAGACATACTTGCACCTTGCTTTGTTATGTATTTTTCATGTAGGGCTTAATGCATTTATGTTGAGATTTGCACTGTCATCATTATGTCAACTGATTCTGCTCATCTGTGCTGGAAAATTGAAGGCTTGAGGTATCCTTTCTACAATGGATACATGAGACCTATTCAAAAAGTGCTGGACAATTTTCCAGGAAAAATATTATGACTTACCTGTAGATATGGAACCTTGATCCCCTTCAAAGTACTCTCCTTGGGATTGAATACATTTCTTGTAGCAGTCATGCCCTTGTTGGAAGCATTTCAGGAAGTCTTCTTTGGGAATGGAGTAGGCTGCCAACTCATCTGACAAGGCTCCTTGCCATTTTTGGCTGGTTCCCCATTCTGAACATGTTGATTTTACTTGAATCTTATTTGAGGCATGAAAAGATGCTATATGGAACACGGCTACTATGCTTTACTCTGCTCCCAAAGAGACCTACTTTAAATGCTTCCCACAATAAACAAGGGCAAGTGTGTGCAGTACAAGGAGAGTACTTTGAATGGGATTAGGGTTTGAGATTTCTAGGTGAGAAATTGTATTTTTCCATGTCACGGTTTGATACTTTATGAACAGGCATCATATATAGTTCAGAAATCAATGGCAAATTACTGAACATAAACTTGCCAAGAAATCACCAACAGCCAGAAAATGCTGGGGTTGACTGGGAGGTCCTCTAAAGGATATACAACTCACTCATATGAGAGTGGTGATTGGTGAAGACGTAAACATGTGACTCTTAAATATCTCACAGCCGCTCATGTATAATGTATAGAAGATAACTCTGTCTCTGTCTCTCTCTCTGTCTCTCTCTGTCTGTCTGTCTGTCTCTCTCTCTCTCTCTCTCTCTCTCTCTCTCTCTCTCTCTCTCTCTGTCACTCTCTGTCTCTCTCTCTCTCTCTCTCTCTCTCTCTCTCTCTCTCTCTCTCTCTCTCTGTCACTCTCTGTCTCTCTCTGTCTGTCTCTCTCTCTTTCTCTCTCTCTCCACCCCCCCCCCCCCCCAGTCATTTCTTCGAAGGGAGATCATTTTTAGGTACATGTGCTCAACAAATAAACTATCATGCTTATTGTGGTTGATTTGATTTGATTTTATTTGTTTCCCTTTGTTGCTGAAGCAGTAAAAACCAATGAAGAAGAAATGAAAAACGTGTCAGGGATATTTGAGAAAGACCATTTTTCTGGTGACAGTAAAACCTGGACATCGGTTCAGGAAACTAAGCCAGTCACACCAGAGAGAAGTACTGAAAAGATGAGAGTTCTTAAAGGTTTCTCATACTTCTCCTGACTGTGTTAAACGGCTTAGGGGCCCTGTGCTGTCTGATTACAATGCTTGGCATTTTGTCGTGGGCATTGATGTCAATCCTCTTATGTAGGTTGGTCTATCAGGAATGCAATCGATCGTAACCTGTCATGAAATGGGAAATATTCTCATAGAATCATATGTTCATATATATTTGTATCCGTTTGCTCTCTTTGAACTAAAGCATAGTCTATTCACTTGCTATTACTTCTAGTCAGTCAATCAGTCAGATGCCATCTTCCACAATGAAGGTTGGCTGCAATGGATCTCTAACACTGTCCTTCGCCCTGATTGTACATTCTGTCAGATTGCTGTTCATCCATCTCTTGCTGTTATATTCCCACTTGTATCATTGTCTACCTCTTGCTCGCTTTCCTTCTAGTGTACTGGACTGATTTTTGCGCATGGATTAGCTTTCCCTATTACCAGTGTCCCTCAACATCAGGCGAACCAACTCTGACTTCAGAGTTACTTGTAATTTAAGTACCTAAGTCAAGGACAGGAAGTCAATATTTTAGTCCAACTCACCGATGTAGGGGTTGAACCTGCTACCTCGGCATCAGCACACCGGAAGTTTAAGAGCAGTTCAAGGGCAGGTGCTTTTATTCCATTCGGCCATGCTGACTTCTACATGTTGAGATAACGAGGCCAGTTTGCTTCTTCTGATCTATCATCTCCATCTGCTTGCTATACAAGAGTTTGCTTCTTCTGATCTATCATCTCCATCTGCTTGCTATACAGGGTGTCTCAAAGAGAATATTGGCATTTTCTCCTCCTGTCATTCAACTCTCAGTGAAGTATAAGCCCTCAACCAATCCTGGCCAAACCCCACGTAGACTTGTTCTTGATTGGTGGGATCTTGTAGCTACGGTTTTCTACAGGGTAAGGTAGTCTCAGGCCAACCCTCCTTAGTGGCCCTTTAAACATGCATGGCAGATTCCAATATGACTGTTCTCATAATAGAGGGGTGAAATCTCTCGAGGCTTCAGAGATGTGATTTTTACAAGAGAACTTCCCTGGGTAGCCAAAATGATTAATCTAACAGTTAGTTAATATCCTTTACAGGACATTGTAGTCAACCCCAGCATTTTTTGCTGTTTGTCATTTCTGGTCAAGTTTATGATAAGTACTTTGCCAATGCTTTCTGAATGACCAATGACACTCAAACCATTGTTTTAAAACCAGCGCAAGGTGATCTGCTTGCTAACCACTCTCAGCTGCGTTTCAACCGTGGTATGCGGAATTGTGAATTGCGGTATTGCTATGACACAGAGGCAACATATCACAAACATCAGAAAGAGGCGTCAGAATTTTTGTGCCACATTATGAGAAGAGAAAATATTTATGGAAAGAGAGATAGAGGAAGGCAGCAAGGGAAGGTTCTTAACAGCCCTTTGCCAAGGCACTGAAAGGTGTCAGCAAACATACATTCTGTTTTCTTCTTCTTCTTCGTTCATCCGGAGTTTTTTTTCGGACGTGATTGCGTTGTGCCTGTTTACAGCAGAGCTGCGCTCTTGCGCCGTTAGGCCGACACATCCAACTTCTGCAGATACATTCTGTTTTAGATCATAGGATATGGAGAAGCATGATCGCCCATGCCAGATGGCAAAGCACTTGATGATGATGATAGACAGCTGTTCAAGTTCAGTCCTCAGCTTTGGCAGGGCTTTTTTTTTTGCTTCTGGTGTTGACCAGGTCTGCCTCTGCCTCTCTTCCCCAGGATCATTCCTGTCATCACAGTGTTCTCCAATACCTCTCATCTCATCATATGATCAAAGAAAGCTGTTTGTCTCATTCTTATTGTTGTATATACTGTCCTGGTTTCATTAGCCTCTTTCAGGCAATCGTTGTTAGTTACTCTGGCAGTCCAAGGAATTCACAACAGGAAATAAATCTCTGTTGCTTCCAAGTTCTTCCTAATTTGTTCATTTCCAAGATTCACTGCCATACAGCAAAACAGGTTCTATGTAGCATTTCAGCATTGTCTTTCTTACATTCAATGATATTGACTTATTGCATAAGATAAATTTCATTTTCTGAAATTCAGCTTTTGCTTGCGTTATTCTGTTCTTAATCTCTGTTGTGCATCTTACATCTGATGTTATAATTGCCCCTAGGTTTTTAAAATTATCCACACAGTTAAGAATGTTTTCTTATATTTCAATTTCACATTTTGGTGTCACTTTTTTCTTTGATATTACCATTGTTACATAATGAGGCAAGCACATTGTAGTGATGAAATGTAGACAAGAACAAAATAATGATGCAGTGAGGGCAAGAACACACTGATGACAAAATTTAGGCAAAGAACATGTTATGTTTTATAAGTAAGCACATGGTGATTGTGTAATAAAAGCAAGAACATAATGTTGATGTAATGGAGGCAAAAACATAAGGATGATTCAATATAGCCAATAACTTAATGATGGCATAATGTAGGGAAGCAGATAGAGATGGCATAATGTATGCAAGAACATAATGATGAATTGTAGGCAAGAACAAGGTGATGGCTTAATGGGAACAAGAACATAGTGATAACATAATGTAAGCAAGAACGTAGTGATGATTTAATGTATGCAAGATCATGGTGATGATGTAATGTAGACAATTTCTTTGTGACTACATACCATAGTCAAGAAAATAGTGATGATGTCATGTCTGCAAGAACATAGTGATGATGTAATGTAGGCAGTAACTTTGGAATTACATAACACATGCAGGAAATTGATGATGGTGTAATGCAGGCAAGAACATGGTGATGATGTAATGTATTGAAGAACATAGTGAATGACATAATGTACGCCAGAACATGATGATAACATGATGTAGACTAAAAGATTCTAATTCCAGTGATTGTCATCCACAGATGAACACAATCTGACAAGAGACAGCAACATCGCAGAAGCAGCTACACGACTGGCAGACGAGCAGTATGACTCTGGTGTGTAGACACGTTATTTTAGTTTTGTTACTTTCGCCATGTTTACAGTTCTACACTTCTCATTATATAAGCACATGTGTTTTCCTTTCTAATTTGTAAGTGATCATAATTTTGTAGTGTCTTATGTTTGCATTCATGCATTTCCTAGTTCAGTTTATTTGTCAGCTCTTTGAGTCCCAAGGAATGCATGGTGTGTGTGTGTGTTTCGTTCTTAGACTTGAATCCCAAATATTGCATAATGTGTTCTATTGCATTTTACGTTTGGTTAGAATTGCTAAATATATCTGGCTTCCTCTGTGGTAGCTTCCATTTGGCCTATTTGAAAGTCATACACTCATGATATTTCTTAGTTGTTTTTCCCCCATCTTGGGATCTACTAAGAAATCTGTTGTGGCTAAAAGAGTTAATTTTGTTTTTACATTTTTATTGTTGTCATATTTTGCTTCAATATTCTTACAATAATAGTTTGCTTTTATGAAGGATGAATCTTCATTTTATTCATATGTTGTTTTATTTTATGTTTGTTTTGTATCTCTCAGTTTGTAGATTCTTTGTTTGGTTTGTTTCTTACTTCTTGAAGGGCTTGCTTTTTTTATATCTTGTAACTGCTTTGGAATTTGAAATAAAAATGTGGCCTGTATGATTTAGCTGAGTCACAAACAGTAGTACTTAACATCAGAGATGGCAGGGCAACAGACAGCTGAGGAATGGGACTGGTCACCCCTTTTCATACAACTCCTACTCACCAATATTTTACACCTCTGTGGCAGTGTTTTCAGGGGTAGCATCTTATTTTTCAAGTGTACTTTTGTGTACACAGTTTGACTTCTGTGTTACTGTGTGCGTACCAGCATTGCTTTCCCATTTCTCATTAATAAACTAGTGTTAAGTGGTCTTCACCCAGTGCCATCTCTATAGTGAAGGTCAGCAGTGAGGACTCTTTAACAGTGTCTGTCCTCTGTATGTTCTATTTGATTGTTTGCAGACCGCATCTTGATGCTGTTTGTCCATTTTTGTTTTTTTATGGCCTGTAGCTCTTTTATCCTCAGCTTTGGGTGTTGTCTTCCAATGCATGTTAAAGGGTATTGATGCTGAGATATATGTTCTTGAGCCAAGAGTTCCATCTCTGAATTTGTTGTGTTTGTGACTGCTAGTTGTGATGGTCATCTGTGCTCGAGTGGGGCCCTGGTAACTCAGTGGCCAACGCTTTATCCTCATAGCCCATGTAGTCAGATGTTCTAATCATCATCGCGGCAGATAATTTTTTTTTAAAAATTGACTTGAAACCCCAAACTGACCCAGTCATGAATGAGTACCATGAAATATTCTAGAAAATATAGCTGGCCAGCATAATTTTGTCCACATCACCCATAGAAAGCCAGCGGGTCTGTCAAAATATCTGGCTAACACCATATATCCAGTATGCCTCGTGTGAAAAATGGCCATTTATTTTACCTTGACCTTAATTGCAAAATATTTTATTATATTTCTTTTTTGTGGTTGGTCTTCATTCTAGTACTGAGGGAGAAGTTTTTCAGTCTTCTAATATCAGGTGATGGCATGTGTAGACTGGGAACTTGACCACATGTTTGTGTCTTTGTTTTCCTGGTAATCTTGTTGATATACTTGTGTATCTGTAGTCTAAAACAACTTACAAACAATTGATTCTCAGTTGTAACTTTGTGTAAAGATTCAAGGAAGAGATGCTCTCTGGGTTTTTATGAGTTTAGTAAGAAATTGTTCATGTGTACGAAACGTGTTCAGTGTAATCTTTGCCATTTCTTTGTTGAGTGTACACGTGTGATTTTGACAGTTGTACATATTATGTAGGCAGTTTTACATACAATGCCTACAGTTTCTGTATGTTATCTCGACAGTTTTGTTTATTGGGTAGATGGGTTTAAATTTTGGGTAGACAGGTTTACATTTTGGGTAGATAGGTTTACATATTACATATTCCATATGGGAATAGGCAGCAGAAATAATTTGAGATGGCTTCTGTATAGGAGAACTGGGCATGCAGGGATTAGCCCTAGTGTGCAGTGACATCATTCAACATAACATAACGTATTACATGGACAGTTTTTTATATTTGGTAGACAGTTTACATATTGCTTGGGCAGGTTTATATATTAGGTTGACAGTTTAACTTATGACACTAAGGTGGACAGATGTATCTATAACTTCATCTTCCTTCTATCCTCCATGTATGTTCAAATCTTATCATGCCACTGTTTACCACTTTTTCTCCCATGAATACAAAACTGATTGTTATTTGTTCACTCATGTTCTTTCCACTTCTACCCTGGGGTGTAGAGATACTTAACAGTTTTGTTATATTTTGGCAATAATTACCCCTGTATTGTCATGTTTTGCCGAACCTGGAATCTTGTTAAGTAGCAGAAAATATGACAAATGATGTAACAGTATAACTGATAACATTGAAACACTTGCAGTGAGGTTTCTGTCATTGCCATCAGACAGTGAACACATTTTATAGCTTGCCAGCTTCAAGTCATGCCATGTTTTGTTGTTGATACAACAAAAATGGTGTGGCTTAATAGTGAAGCCATTGAGCAAAGTGGCTGTAGGTCCACTTCAGACTTATAAAATGAAATATTACCTCTGATTTCAGAGTGGGTTCACCTGATGGTGAGGGACACTGTTAATGGGGAAAGCTAATCCACACACAAAATTCAGTCCAGCACTACTTGAAGCATCTTGGATAAAGAAAAGAACAAATGCATCCATACTTCAAGAGCTGAATATTGATGAAGGTTGACTATTAAAGATGATAAAACAAAGAAAATTGAAATATGTTGGTCACTTGAAAATTCATGAAAGTTTGGAGAGAACAATAATGGAGTGTATATTCATGGGAAGAGAGGAAGAAGAAGGTCAAAGAGAAGATGGGTGCAGGATGTGGCAGATGATCTCCAGATGTGTGTCTCGGACACGTGTCATCTTGCTTATGATCGAGAGGTTTTCCGGAAGGTTGTTATGGGAGCGAGGTTCTGCAAAGGACATGCTATTGAATGAATGAATGAACTACTTGAAGTAGTGTGTATTGACTACGCTTGAGTTCAAAGTGAGCGAGCGCCCCCCAAAAAAATGTAAATATGAAATAATCAAAACTGCACTGCACATTCCCACACATGCTCCGTCCCCCTTCCCAGCATCAAGCCATGCCTTGTTTTGTTGTTGATACGACAAAAATGGTGTGACTTATAGTGAAGCCATTGAGCAGAGTGGCTTATTGGTAAGGCATCCACTTCAGACTCATTAAATGAAATATGAAATAAAGAAATTGCACCGGGGACATTACCACACAGACTCCGTCTTCCTTCTTCAGTAGCCAACACCGAGTTCCCATGTTGATGGTAGCAGTGGCAGGTTGATTGAATGTCTGCCTGCATTTTTCTCTACTGGTGGAGTGTCAGCTGGACCTTCAGCTCACTGTCCCTGAATAATCCTCTCCAGCTATGGGTCCACCCCAGACCTGAGAAGTACTAGCTGCAGGATGATTATGTTTACTACAAAGATCCCAAAGATGGTATGGTATACCAATGCTTGATCCTTGGATCATGGATTAAACTTCATGGACAAGGGGGCGAAAATAGGAAGTCTTGTTTGTACATTAAATTCCTTCAGCATGTGGTCATCATAAAGAGTCCACTTAAAGGTTTCTGCAGTGGATATATGATTAAATCACCCACCACGTGAATATTTATATCGTCTTTGATATGGGATACATACATCTGGGATGTTGTCCAGTGCTGGGAGTTTGTGCACTGAGCTGAAAAGCTTCTAATGTGCCTGAAAAAATAGAAGTTGTGAACAGGGATGGATAGTGGCCAGTGTGATAAAGATGGTCCTTGAATTCTGTCAGTGAACTACTCAGTCAAACACTTATTCATTCCCTCAATCAACCACTTAATCAATCATTGAATCAGTCAATCAAGCACTCAGTTAGTCAGAAAGCTTTGAATAAATCAGTAGTTCAAACACTCATTCAACTACTTACATGATCACTGAATCAATAATCAACAAACACTCAACTGAATCAATAAAAACTCAATCAGCCAGTCAACAACCAATCAAATCTTAACGCGTTGAATAAATCAGTCAGTCACTGAATCAACCACTCATGCAACTACTGATTCAATCAAGTAACAAGCAGCTCAATCAAATCAAACATTGAATCTATGAAATGTGTTCACTATCTGACAATGTAATAAGTTCATGGAAACATTGCGTGTGTAATTTTATTTTCAGTTGTAATTACACACTTTTCTACTGCAAACAATTAAAAAATTATCTGCGCTTTGGTAATCAAAACTTCATGACATCCCACACATTACATCAAATCACACACCCCACAGAAATAGATGTGTGGGTTATCAGTTTGCCACAAAGATCCCTATTGTGATTATCATAAATTCATTGCATTCTTATTCAGCTGTAATATTTTCAAAAAATATATCTAATCATTTTATTAGATGTTATTATCATTGTGCTATTGACTATAATGTCCATGGAGGCTATATATGTTGACTATTGACTATAATGTCCATGAAGGCTATATATGTTGACTATTGACTATAATGTCCATGAAGGCTATATATGTTGACTATTGACTATAATGTCCATGAAGGCTATATATGTTGACTATTCAGGATTGTATTTAAACGAGCCAATTTATATTTTTGAGAAATAACCTAGCTAAATGGAATGGTTGTGTGACCATATGCTTTCATTTTTTAAATTTCATTTTATTATTGTGTTTGTATTGTATATGTTGTTGTTTGCTTTGCTTATCCAGTAGTAGTAGAATTAGTTGGCATTATGTTTTGTCCTTAAGAACAGAACTTGGTGGGTTGGGTGATATGAGTGCCTGTCAGGACATAACTGTATCTCTTATAAGCTACATATGTTTATGTTCCCTGTTGTAAGCTAAAGATGTTATTAGTTCCCTATTTAAAAGCTAAAGATGTTGTTGTTGCTTATTATAAGCTAAGGATGTTTTAGTTCCCAGTCATAAATAATAGATGTTTTAGCTCCCAATTGTAACCTACTGATGTTGTAGTTCCCGTGTGCAACCTAAACATTTTGAAGTTTCCAGTTGTAATCTAAAAATGTTGTAGTTCCCAATTGTAACCTAAAGATGTTCTAGTTCTCAATTATAAGCTAAAGATATTTTCGTTCCAAATTATAACTAAAATTATTTAGTTCCCATATAAAGCCTAAACATGTTTCAGTTCGCAGTGATAAGCTAAAAGGTGGTGTATTTCTCAGTTATAAGCCAGAGATTTTTTACTACACTGTTGTGAATTGAAGATGTTTTCAATCCAGCAACAAGCTGAATATTGTCTTAGTCTCCATTTGTAAGCTAACGAAGTTTTAGTCAGTCATTATAAGCTGAACATGTGTGTTCTCCGACTATAAGACAAGACTATCATCTGTATCTATAAGCATTATCTTCAGTTGCAAATGTTTTATTCCCAATTTAAGGTTAAGATGTATTACCCCATAGTAAGCTAAAGATGTAGGATCCCATATAAAGTTAAAAATGTAGTACCCCATAGTAAGCTAAAGATTTAGGATCCTATATTAAGCAAAAGATGTAGTATCCCATATTAAACAAAAGATGTAGTATCCCATAGTAAGCTAAAGATGTAGGATCCCATATTAAGCTGAAGATGTAGTGTCCCGTAGTAAGCTAAAGATGTAGGATCCCATATTAAGCTGAAGATGTAGTATCCCATATTAAGCTAAAGATGTAGGATTCCATAGTAAGCTAAAGATGTATTATCCCATGTTAAGCTAAAAATGTAGGATCCCATATTAAGCTAATGATGTAGTATTCCATACTAAGCCAAACATGTAGTATCCCATATAGAGCTAAAGATGTATTATCCTCAAACATATTAAGCTAAAGATGTATTATCCTCATATTAAGCTAAAGATGGGTTATCTCATATTAAGCTAAACTTTATCTTGAAGCTGAGCTAAAAATATATTATCCTCATATTCAGTTAAAGATTTATTATCCAGTAATATTATCCCCAAATTAAACTAAAGAGTATCTCAAAACAGTACTAAAGAGACGTATTGCCACCGTATAGAACTAGAAGTATATTGACCCCAGTTATCATATTATCTTCAACAACAAACAGCTGGTATCCTCAGTATTAATTCACTTATGTATTCTCCATAAATCTTAAACTACAGTTCTGCAAATCCTTAAAAACTAAACTTACAAATTTACCATCCCCAATGTGCACTAAATATCTTGCAGCAGAAACAGTTGCTAAAATGGCTTATGTAGTCACTGCCTAAAACACAAGCACATAAGATGTAAGTGAAGTAACCATATGTACGTATTGGTGATATCTCATATTGTTGGTGACCAATGGACATTTGAGCAGTGATATGGTATATATTACTCTTGCTGTCTTTGCTTCCCCACATACATCTCTAGTACTCTGTTCAGTCCTATTTAGTGGTGATTTGGGTAGTTAGTGATCACCTTCACAGAACATTGAATATGTCCATAGCTGCTCCAAAACGTATTATACTACTTGTTGAGTGTTGTGCCTTTTATCCAGTGATTTGCATATCGTTGACATTTGTAATTAAGGTATATATGTTTACTGTATTTATTCTTTTCTCTTATGGTGTTTCACTTGGGTATTAGTGTCTTTGCCTTTGATGTTTATATTACACTCATTGTTTTTGTTATTTACTTAACTCTTAGTGTATGTGCTCAAAAACAAAAACAAAAAACTTCAATTTTTACAATCTCATTTCTCGGATTCAATTTCGGTTCATGAGTGATAATCATGAAGAATGTTGCTTTATAATGAAAATTCCATTACATGTCAACACACAAATTGCCAGAAGTAACTTGAAGTACTGGAGTGGAACACCAGCCATATATTTGACTTAATCATGGCTTGTAGAAGTACTGGAGTGGAACACCAGCCATATATTTGACTTAATCATGGCTTGTAGAAGTACTGAAGTGGAACACCAGCCATATATTTGACTTAATCATGGCTTGTAGAAGTACTGAAGTGGAACACCAGCCATATATTTGACTTAATCATGACTTGTAGTGTTGCGACTACTTGAGCCACTTGGGTTCGGTACTTTGGTGTATTTCTAATAGAGCTCCTAACAGAAATCATGTCTCGAAGGAAGGTGAATAACAGATTCATTGCAACCAAAAAGTAGGTCTGGACCAAACAAAAACATATTTCGCAACCTTGCATTTTATTAACCTTGGAGCCACTTCCTGTACCAAAATAATAGTAGGATTTAACATTGAAATATGCCTAGCATCCCAAAATGTGTGGTTTTAAACATTAGTAGGGCGGTAAACAAAATGTTAGGGATACATAGCACCCTGTGATATTTGTGTAATTTTGGTAGAAACCTCTAAGATTTTTATTTCAAAAGCCAGAATTAACTTTTTACATGGTCGTTGTAAGATGTAGTAGCTATATTGTAGGCACACTGAGATATCAGTAGTCTTTCTGCTCTATACATCTTTGTTTTCTTTGTGTTTTTGAGTCTGATGTATATGCAAACACTATGCTATATTGCTTCCAGTTTTGCTTGCCATATCATTGTGGTGTAGATGTGGTTGTGTGTGTGTGGTTTAGCTATCACTAGTAATAATGATGTAATATGGGGGATGTGTCTGGAGTTCTATGGGATAGCAACAAGTAGGATGATTTGGAGTGAGTTTGTTGAGGATGTGTGTCTCAACAGAGGATATAGAGTGAAAGAAGAAGTAGTAATAATGAAAGTAGTTATAATGTTATAAAATGGTATAAGTCAAAACAGCCTGAAAAATATGGTGTGGATGCCCAGGTAACATTTTAAATGAAGATTGGGTGGTTGTTTGGTTGACTGCTGAATCCTCTGAGAGACTGAAAGTTATAACTAACAGGAGTTGTCGTCAAAATAAGATGCACACAAACAGGCACACATACAATAAGGAGCATTCACTCATAAAGGTTTTTCGTAAAATCTAAAATATGTTATTTGTTCATTACTTTCGTAATTTGTCCTCTTCTGTGCTTGAATGTTGAGGTAATAAGTTTTATCCTCTTCTATGCTAGGATATAGAGGTAGTAAGTTTTGTCCGTTCCTTTCAACATGTCATCTGTGATTGGCTGTTCTTCATATGTACCAATCAACATGTCATCTGTGATTGGCTGTTCTTCATATGTACCAATCAACATGTCATCTGTGATTGGCTGTTCTTCATATGTACCAATCAACATGTCATCTGTGATTGGCTGTTCTTCATATGTACCAATCAACATGTCATCTGTGATTGGCTGTTCTTCATGTGTACCAATCAACATGTCATCTGTGATTGGCTGTTCTTCATATGTACCAATCAACATGTCATCTGTGATTGGCTGTTCTTCATGCATACCAATCAACATGTCATCTGTGATTGGCTATTCTATATTTGTACCAGTGAACATGTCATCTGTGATTAGCTATTCTTCTTGTGTACCAGTCAATATGTCATCTGTTATTGGCTATTCTTCATGTGTACCAATCAACATGTCATCTGTGATTGGCTATTCTTCATGTGTACTAGTCAACATGCCATATATGATTGGCTATACTTCATGTGTACCAATCGACGGGTTATTGTACTTCTTACATTTAGTCAGAGCATGCTAAAGATATCTAGTAAAGTATATGTTTGTACATGGTGTGTATTGCTGACTCACAAAGTGTGTATAGTTGACTCCTGTGAAAGCAATAACTTGTGATTTTGTTATTATTTTCCCCATTGTGCAACTGCTCTGGCTTTCTGAAACTAAAATAGCTAATTCCTTTTAAACCCAGGAAATTGTTACTTCAAACAGTCAACTAATAGCAACAGAAAGAGTTAAGAGAAACAACCAATTATTGTGGGTGTTTACTCGGGGCTTTGTGTGGCTGTACAGATGTAGCCATCCCATGAATATGATAGATCCAAACTTTCAGGCTGCTATTTTCTAGCTGTGTGCATGTGTGAGTGTTGGTTCTTGCTGTACCATCACCTTGTTTGATCACCATAGGCAGGGGTCCAATATATTCAAGATTAGTTGTTTTTATAATTACAGGGGATCTTAACCTTGTGTCCATGGACTCCCTTGGGATGTTGCAACATATAACTGAATCTGAATGATAGTTTAGTATGAACAGTAGTCCTTACTCTTATCTTTAGATCAGATAATATTGGAGTCTGTGGATGAGACTGGCTTTTCTCAACCAAGGTTTCTGAAAAGATCGCTTGGGAATCCCCTGGAGACAATGATTACAGGAAGATTACTAAATATATTCATTAAAGTGAACAGATCTTCAGGAAAAAAGACACATCTTTTAGTCCTTGTTTTTTTCGTCCATTGCTGCAGAAGAGTTCAGAGGTTGCCGATTAGACCGTTGTGTTATCTGAAACGTTGGTTGCAATGAGGAAAGTGCAGTACCAGCTGTTGTTCAGACAGAAATCACTTGACTTTTGATTTTCCTACAGCATGCCTCCGTGTAGCTTACTCATGTTACAAGTGATTAACCCCTGGCAGAGATCTCACTACATAAGGCAGAGCTATTGGCAACAATGTTCTACTAATTTTGAAAGCCAGAACCAGTTCTTCATTGAGGCTTATAAGTCCTAATATCTATCATAAGGGTCTCCACAATTTTGCGTGCCTGAATCACATTCACTGCAGCAGATTTTCCTTTGGTAGCCACTTTTCCTTTGGTAGACATTCATCGTCGGCAGTGGCAAAGGGGTTACGGACACAATTCATAATCCTGCATGCTGCACAGCTGCAGCAATTTGGCAGCAAACTGCCTTGCGTTATTTTTAATAAAAATTTTATGAGTGCCTGTTGTTCAGAAAGCAATGACAAACTACTGAACGTAAACTTGCCAAGAAATCACACACAGCCAAACAATTTTTACTGTGATGTTCTGTAAGGGATATGCAACTAACTTAAAGACATTAATTTGTCTGACATTTAGTTAGCATAGCTGACACATCACAACTGCATTAAGTACAGGGTAGTATGAATGCCTGCCGTACTGTCCTGCAAATGAACCATCCAAATCTGTCAGTCTGTTTTGCCATAGTAGTCTCTGCTCGACTAGAACATTGACAATTATTTCTAGACGATTGTTTCAATAAAATACTGACACGACTGCCAATCTGTAAACTGTACGTGCAGTATTTATTAGTGCAGTACTTCCTTTAGACATACAAATTCTTTCAGGGGATACTCCAGAATTAAAAGGTTGAGAAGGGTCGATCAAGTATCCTCCAAGATCTAGCTTGTGATCAGCAAAAGAAATAAATGAATCTGTAAGAGAGCATTGATACGTTGACTGTCTTCAGTCAAAGGCAACAACTTACTAAAGAAGTTAGTGGCACATGAAGGGTTAAGATCTCCTACAGTTCTTTTACATTTGTATGTTGTCATTGTTAATTGAATTGATACATAATTTTTTATTCATTATGTATCAGTTCAATTGTATGTATTGCTGTTCCTGTGGGCTTGTATTAAAATAGTACAACATGATGTCAGGTGATTAATTCTGGAAGACGGGTATGAAGCTTTTTGATACGTTCCCCCACTTTTTATCTAGGTGGAATCTGAATGAATATAAAATGTACCTTGGAAGCTTGTGAAAGGAAATAGATACATGCAATTGTTCTAACCAAAGTCAGTACATGTAAATGGAATATCTGAGATTTTCATTTCCAGGGCCATCTCAGTTCTTTGTGTTTGTGTATTCCTGGGGAATGAATTCATAAGATTTTCTCCAGCTTTTTAGATGAGCATCCTTTGTTTGTTCATAGATGAAGACTGATCGAAACATTTGCTTGTATCTGTACATTTCCTTTCTTCAAGCTTTCTGAATACATTTTGTGTCCATTCTGATTCCAGTACCATTTCAGCAGCAGTTAACCATATTTTCAGTAATCTAGTTGTGTGGCTGCTTATAAATTTATTCTTAGACATTTAATGTGGTGGCTTCCTCTTATCTTCCACATGTATTAATTATAATTAGCTAGGTGGTGATAACACTATTGATATACACAAGTTCTGATTACAATTAGCTAGTAGAATTCTTTGTAAGTTTGGAGGATTAATAAATAATATATGCTTCCATAAACTAACTGACAAACATGCTAATGAAATGCTGTTTTATGAAATTGTTTACATATTCAAGATTTGTATGTAAGGCATGCTCCTGTAGAAGAGACGGCAAAGGCATTAATGAAATACATGTTTTATGAAATTAAGTAAGTATTCAAGATTACTATATCAGCCTTGGTTCTGTAGAAGATATGGTAAAAATTTGACAATGAAATACATGTTTTACTAAATTAAGTATTTACAATGACTATATAAGCATACGTCTGTAAAAGAAATGGTTAAAAGTGACAATGAAATACTGTTCTGTGAAATTCTGTAAGTAAGGAAGATTGTTACGAGTTGCGCTTCTCTTCTGTGCTTATGTTCATATCTTTAATGTAAATTTTCTAGACGTAAAATAAACATTCTAAAATATGACATGGAATTTATTGTTTTTGTTCTATGGCAACAGGTGTTCTTGGCTATTTTTTGTAACGTTGGATAGTGAAGACTTGATCTGGCACCATTGTCTTTTCTTCTCTGTATGCTTGCTTGCTTGTGTAGTGTGTGTCTTTGGTTTGTGTGTGTCTGTTGTTTGTGTGTTTAGTTTGTGAGTTTTGGTGCAATTCATTGTGTTTCATCACCTACAAGAAAATCAGAAGGGATTCTAGTTAAAATATAGTCGCATACAAAATGTAGCACATTATTTAGTTGCTTATAACAAACAAACTTTATTTTCAAATGGTTTAGAATTGGGCAAGCCCGTCTAACAATCCGACCTTCTGTCACTCTCTTTCATACGTTATTTAATCCATTCATCACTTGTGAGGCTAACTGAAAACAATATAAAAGATATGCATTATAAAGACTTGGGGGAAATATGCAAAAATCTACTACATGACTCACTAATATTAATTATTGATATGGCAATTGTTATTAGCCATGGGGAACATACTGTACTCCCAATAGGGGGATGACTGTTATAATAGGGCTTTATTATTATATTATTATTGTTATTATTATTATTATTATTATTATTATTGTAATTGAGGTTAGAGAAAGTGTTCTTAAGAGCTGTATGGAGGCAATCTTGATGTATAAAAGTGAAGCATAGACAGTTAGCAGGCTAAAGATGTGGCTTTTAAAGGTGATGCTTTATAGAAGAATGATGAGAACACCATGGACAGATAAAAAGCCTAATTAACAGATTCAGTGCCAAACAGAACGTAGGTTTGGACCAAATAAAAATGGATGTCGGGAAAATTGGAAGTAGGGATGTGTCACAGTTATGACTTAAAAGTTCTTAGTATGGTAGCAGACATGTTCCATTATATATATCAAATTAAAGGAGTTACAAAGGGAAAACTACTGTATTGATTGATATTTTAACTATCGTTTTATATATAAGCCCATGGCAGTTACAGAACGTTTGTATAAGACGATGTGTCATTAGTTAGTTAGTTAGTCTTTCCTCTTGAGCCTAAGGTGGCGCATAGGGCAGAAGTCATGGCTCTCCATGTCCGGCGGTTCGCTGCTACCTGTTGTAGATCCTGGATGTTCACTTGGCCGTTGAATGAGCCTTCTCTGATGATGGTTCTATGCAGGGTCTCTCTTGGTCTTCCCCGTTTTCTTTTCCCTACTGGTGACCATAAGAGGGCTTGGTTGGGGAGTCTTGTCTTGTCCTTTCTGAGTACATGGCCGATGTAGTTCCAGCGGCATTTTCTTATAAAATTGGATACAATATCTCGCTTAGTCTGTCTTATTTGCGTATTGGTTCTGAAATCTGTCCAGTGGAGGTGTAGAATTCTTCTAAGACATTTGTTCTCAAAATTGTCATCCCATGGCACTTGATCAGTTAAGTTAGCTTTGAAGATGTTACTCACATCAGACAAGGGCAGTCCACATTCTGTGGGCACAGTTTGATGAAGTAGATCTTGACAATAGGATTGTTAGAGGAGAAGAGAGGCAGGGGGAGGCCAAGACAGAAGATGTTAGAGATTGTACCAATATAGCATGAGCAACAACTGTATCAGAAATGATTGGCATTGCACAGGCAGATGACCACACCCACACAACACCGACTGTCAGAAGGTGATGATAGTGTGACCAATTCTCCACATTGGTGTTTCAGCTTCATATTGTTAATGGAAGACATTATTAGCACAAATAGACGGTGTTTTAAGCTTAAGTCTAGTATCATTTCCTAGTGAAGGACATTATTAGGACAAACAGAACATGTTTTAAACTTATGTCTAGTATCTTATTTTTGTCATAAGTCGGGGTGCCCCACCGGCTTGATGAACGTATTATTCACTGGCGAGCAACCCCAAATAGTCAGAAACTGACTAGGGACAAAATCTATATGGCTGAACTATAGATTAGGCCCATGAATATCCAACGTAAAGCTCTAAGTGGCTCGTTACAAAATTGAAATGAACTGTGCTGAATATTCGCCAAGGACTAGGAAAGAGAAGGTTAGCTAGGATAGATTTTTAAGTCTGAATTAAAGTTTAAAGACAACTATCCTAGTACAGGTTTTTCTCCCTGACTGCTCCTTTCCTTGGTGTGTAAGTGAACCCCCACCAATGTACACAACAACACGTATGCACAATTGGAAAAAATATAATGACAGAACTATGAGTTACAATACTACAACATTTATTTGCTAATCATAACAATAGACATAGGATGATTGTCAATATGAGGATGATGAATTCATATACATATTGATATTGATGGCAAACATTACGTAACTTTACTTGTTACTCGATCTATCTGGATCTGTGGTCCAGATCCCCACTCTCCAGTAGACACACACAAAAGAAACAGCTTGCCGGTATTCTGACGATCATGTCAGTCCTGACACTCCTAGTCAGTAGTCTCTAGTCTTGAGATCTATAACATAGGTGCTCCTTGTGAGAGCTTGAAAGAAAATCAAGAATGTGTTATATCTAGTTCTACATCAGTGCAATCCTAATTAAAACATATCATAACACAAACATATACAATGACCAGTCTGGCCTAAGTTTATCTTCCAGCTCTACTGCGTTCACCATCCTCCTTCTCCCTACTGTCTTTAGTCTGGGACGGGCTTTTCAATTGTCTCACACGCCTGTAATGATTACATTTCTGCCGCCCCATGTCCATGTCGCTAATACAGAAATTCTGTGTCGTACAGCCGCTCCGTCCAATGTTAGTTTAGCAGCTCACAGGGTCGGTAAGGGTATTATAACAATGCCTGATCATCCGGGCTTGCAAGCCGTGACCAGTAACTGTGCCAGGTTTCCATGCATTACCGTGGACGCACGCCCACAATACACTGAGAAAGTTTAGCACCATATACCCTATACCAATTGTGGGTAATGTCTGTACCATTACACCTCTGCTTCCAACACAATCATTGGCCAATGTGCCAATGCGCAGACAATAGCATAACACTTCATATTGGTAGGTTTGCATATGACAAATCAATATATCAAACATCCAATACACATAAACATATTGATTAAACTAGACATATTATGATACTTTAACATCATAGCATAATGCACTAGTTAGTTTATGAAATTACACATACATACATCCAACATATCCGTAAACATTATATTACTTCAAGATGGACATCTAATGATACTCAACATAATAGCATCAGGCATTATTAATGAGTACTAATATTGTATAGCTACAAAATGAGATATACAACAAGTCTAATTGAAGTTACCACACAGACCAGCCATATTTGCTGAGCTGCCCGGTTTAATCACCACTTAGTTATTGCTGTTGTAAGAATTAACTAAATAGTCAGTTGACTATTTTCTGTACAACAAATGCACACACCAAAAAGGCAACTAGGATAGTTTACAAAGAAATGACAAGCATCTACCAAGACACCTAAAAGTATACTTAGACAAGGATATGCCTTTCACAAGTTTCTACTTCTCAGAAGAGTAATACATGAAGCACAATGATATTGAACACAGAACTTAGAAAGAACACTCAAGTAACCTACGCCCATGATAGTTCTTGAAATAACCTAGATCAGATCTAGACTGAAAATCGGTCCATCCATCTAAGAGACTAAGAGACTTACTAAGGGACTAGTTACTAAGACATCCTTCCTAGAAGCCAACATAATAATCATGCATATGACTACAAACATTGAGCTGGCTGCCTACCTGTTCTGAAGTCAGACTTAATCTAAAGGGAACATGTCTAGTGGGGTTTTTATACCTAGCCTAGCAGTAGACACTTATCTCTCAGGAATTCCATTCCTAAATTCTTCTTATCTCCCCCTGACGTTAATTGCAATTAATCTCCAAGTCTGTCCAGTCATAAAAATTCTTTCTGCATGCACACTATCCTTCACACCTGTGGGTCTGACCATTATTAGCCCTCTGAGTCTTATCAGTGATTTCACACCTTGCACCTCTAGTATTCCTGCTTATCAGGTGTCATGCCTGGTCGGTTTTAATTACACAGTCCATGGAGTCTGCCATCCTGTGGGTGTAATTATCAGTTTGACCTGTAACACTTTGAATCTGGACTGGCTGGGTAGTTTGACTGGTGTCAAATTACACTTCTCAGATAGAAAGACATTCCTGGTGGTTTGTTTACTTGCAGGCTTTGCAAGCTTACTCATGGCTAGAGGCTTTTTGTGAATAATCTTACCTCACGACTAGATAGCCTTGGAGTAGCGTGATTAATTCATTCTTTCTCAATTTGGCCTCTCAAATTTGGAGACCGAGAAAAATATTCTGGGATGTTAAGGCGGCATTCCACGACAATCTTAATGAAGGACATATTAGCACAAATAGATGATGTTTTAAGCTTAAGTCTAGTATCGTTTCTTAGTGAAGGACATTATTAGGACAAACAGAACATGTTTTAAGCTTAAAGTCTAGTATTATTTCCTAGTGAAGGACATTATTAGGACAAACGGGACATGTTTTGAACTTATGTCTAGTAATCTTAATGGAGGTCATTATTAGCACAAACGGAAGATGTTTTTAAGTTAAAAGTCTAGTATCATTTCCTAGTGAAGGACATTATTAGGACAAACAGAAGATGTTTTAAGTTTAAGTCTAATATCGTTTTCTACTGAAGGACATAGGACAAACAGAAGATGTTTTAAACTTATGTCTAGTGTCTTATCTTAATGAAGGCCATTGTCACAGGAGTTTCCGTGGCGAAGTGGTCAAGCCGTTTATCTCGGGCTCCGAAGGTTGGTGTTTCGATTCAGGGCCGCGTCCTTCGGCTCACGAGTTAAATTTTTCTGAGACTCCTGTGGGTTGTCGCCAGAGCTACAGAGGTCGTGCTTTGTGCGATGCTTTCTGCGCTGCGGAAAGAGATAGAGCCATATGGGATAAAATCCGGTGCAATGAAGTCGACCCTGTCGACTTTTAGGCCATTATCAGCACAAATAAAAGATGTTTTAAACTTAAATGTAATATCTTATCTTAATTTATGCCATTACTAGCACAAACAAAAGATGTTTTAAATCTAGTATCTTATCTTAATGAAGGACATTATTAGCACAAACAAAAGATGTTTTAAATCTAATATCTTATGTTAATGAAGGACATTATTAGCACAAACAGAAGATGTTTTAAACTTACATGTGATGTCTCATCTTAATGAAGGACATAAGTATAAACAAAAAGCTGGTATCTTAATGAAAAACATTATCAGACACAAGAAATTGTTTACATATATGCTCTGTTAACCAAGGACATTAGCACACACAAGAGATTGTTTAACTTACATAAATGCTATGCTAACGAAGAACAGTATAGCACAAACCAAAGATGTAAACTTATAAATTTGTTTTGTACATTTTAAAGAAAATAAAGTAAAGAAAAGGAACCACTCACCAAACCTAATAAAGTAGCTGAGTATGTACAGCATAC
This sequence comes from Cepaea nemoralis, assembly GCA_014155875.1. Taxonomy (NCBI): domain Eukaryota; kingdom Metazoa; phylum Mollusca; class Gastropoda; order Stylommatophora; family Helicidae; genus Cepaea; species Cepaea nemoralis. Next base: position 612,615 of record JACEFZ010015548.1, read on the forward strand.
AAACCTTAAAAGTCACAATCTGTTTCAGACCGGGCACCTATAGAAGAAGAAGAAGAAGAAGAAGAAATTCAGAGGATCTTATTGAAAATAAGACAACTAAATGCTTGCAAATTTGTCATTATTATGTATCAGTATTGAATGATAGACCAGGCTAATGAAGACACATTTGAGGAGTTTCTAGTTGGCCAAGTGTTGAAGTAAGCTTCCCTCCGGCATTGTTACTTAGAGGCTGTAGGTTTGATTCCTGCTATGCCACATTATAACTCTCTGTTTGTATATTGTCTAGTGTGTCTTCTTGTTGCTACTTCTTTCCTCTACTTCTGTGACTGCTAATCAGTGTCTGTAAATGTATTTTTCATGCTGTGTCAGTGGTTTCCTCAACAAGTGATAATTTGTGAAATGAACACTACACCATTTCACCAAGTGCTGTGACAACTTTGTTATGTCTCCTCTGAAACAGTCATCAAATATCTGCACCCAAGTTTATAATATGCTACTTGTTTACGTAGCATGACAAATCAATTCACAGCTATTGATAGGCATTCTTTGCAGGGGAAGGAAAAGTAGATATCAGAGAACACACATAGACAGATACAAATTAAAATCCTCAAGGTGCACTTTGATGGAAGACTCCCATTTTATTAACTTTGCTACCATAGCTTCATTTATTTATTTCATCATCAAGTGCCCTGCCAGTTGGCATAACGTTCATGACTCTCCACAGATCTCAGTCCTTGGTGTTCTGGATCAACTTTGCTGATGCTATTCTTCCATGCCACCGTCTCAGTCCATCCAGCATCATTTTTCATAATCTGCTTCTTTTTTCATTGATCTTTCCAGTTGTCACAATCTCCAATATAATTATATATTCCCCTATTCTAATTCTGTTGCTTGAATAGCAAAGAAAAACAGGTGCACATCAGTACACATGTAAATCATAAATTTTTCTTGCACTCAAAATTATGCACGCACATTATTATGAATGTATAATAACATGGTGTATTGAATTAACACAGCCTTTCCACATACGTAATGCAAACACACTAACACACATAGTAATAACCTTTCCACATACTTACATGCAAACATACTAACACACATGTTCACATATATAGCAATTCATACACACCAGACCCTTACTTTGAAGGCAAAAGGAACTTCTACCTGCCTGTAGGTATACGATGCTAACCCCATATTTGTATAGACCAGTGGTTCTCAACCGGTGGGGAATTCTCCTGGGGGAGGGGGGGGATGTTAAGGTTACCAGGGATTAAGATTATTTCAAGACCGCGTTGATACAAGAACCGATTATTTGATATTGTTTTTCCTCCATACTTTACAGTTCTGTACTTCTTGCCCTTCTGAAATTTGTTTTATAACGTAAGTAGATGCACGCTTGCGAATGCGGTTCATGACGTGGGTACCAGGCGTTCAAAACTCAGCTGCGACAGATTTGTGCAGCAGACCGTGTCGCGTTGTGTTATAATGTGCTGGTATGGGAGCCGGTCATTCAGAAAGCAATGGCAAACTACTGAACGTAACACTTGCCTAGTACATCAACAGCAGCTGAAAAATGCTGGTGTTGACTGCAACGTCCCGTAAGGGATACGCAACACACACACAAAAAGATGCACAGATGACGTTTTATGCAGACGTCTAGACTTGCTCTAGTATGTGTTATTAAATTTAGCTTCCATTTTTACATATACTGTATGTGGGGGGGGGGGGGGGGGGGGGTGTAGATTTATAGGGAGGAAATACAAAAGGGGGTAATGACATTCTGAACATATGGTGAAGGGGTGCATAGGCCAAAAAAGGTTGAGAACCACTGGTATAGACCATTCAACACTTCAGTTATGATATGGCCAATATCATGCTGGCAGCTTTGACTCCCCACAACACTTTCTGGTACCAGTTTTACGCTGGTTTGACCTGGGAGCCCAGCTTCCTGGATGCAAATCCCCTGACCTGACTCTAACCCTGATTAGTTGTGAGTAGCTGGAGGTTCGCTTGGAAGCACACAGGGGGAGTTGAGGATATCATGGTCACAGCTGATGAACGAACGAACATTCTTTATTTTCAAAGGGTTACAAATTGGGCACGCAGGCCCATCTTACATTTGGCCCTTCCAATCACTCATCTTTCGTTTATCAATTGTGCATGTTACCTTCACACAAAGGAGTTTTAATTTGCTTTGTTAGTTTAGGGACAAAAGTAGATTGTGTGACTTATGTCCCATTGCTACTCAAAAATTAGAGTCTTGCAGTGTAAATTACTTGTGTAGCATCTGGTTAAAGTTAAAGTGAATTAACGTATTCTGTGTCAAACAACGAGTGGTTATATCAAAGAGACAGATAACAACAAAACATAACATAACAATTCAAATGGAAATCATGAACCAAGTTGATACATTCAAATACTTAGAGGTAATCATAAAATCTGTTGGATGATCATAAAATCTGTTGGATGATCATAAAATCAGTTGGATGATCATAAAATCAGTTGGATGATCATAACATCAAGTGGATGATCATAAAATCAGTTTGGTGATCATAACATCAAGTGGATGATCATAAAATCAGTTTGATGATCGTAAGATCAATTGGGTGATCATAAAATCGATTGGATGATCATTAAATCAGTTGGATAATCATTAAATCAGTTGGATGATGTGTGACAGAGATTAAAAGCAGAATAGGCCAGACAAAAGCTATTTTTCATAAATGTAAAAGTACCTTATGCAATAAGTCACTATTATTGAATGTCAGAAAAAGAGTACTGTAATGTTATATAGAACCCGTTCTGTTGTGTGGCAGTCAATCATGGAACATGAACAAACAAATGAGGAAGAGTTTGGAGGTGTGGTTTCTGAGATACATCTTGGACAGTCTGAGTAACTAGTGAGTGCATGGAAAAGGCTAATAACAGTAGAGCAAGATATACAAATACAGGGAAGAAACAGACGGTTTTCTTTGGTCATGTAATGAAATGAGAGCCATTGGAAAACATTGTGATGTCTAGACAGAGCAGCAGTAGAAGAGGCAGAGGCCAACCAAGAGAAATTATGCTCAGCTGACAGAGATGGTGACAAGGAGGAGTATCATCAGCAGAGTTGATCGAGAGCACCAAGGACCGAGATCTGTGGAGGGAATGAACACCTACAGAAGCTGGCAGGGCACTTGATGATGATGATGATGATGGTGTAAATTACTGCCTAAATGTCTGTGGATGAAAGATTTGCATGTATTGTGGAACTAAGGTTAACAAGCTACTAGTCAAATACCATCTAAATGTCTACCATGTGGTATATTACTATCATGTAAATGTCTGTCATGTGGTATATTAATAGTCTGCAGTTAAAAGATTTGCACATGTTATGGAATTAAGATAAATAAACTGCTTGTCAAATACCATCTGTCATGTAGTATATTAATACCATCTAATGTCTGTCTTGTGGTATATTAATACCATCTAAATGTTTGTCATGTGGTATATTAATACAGTCTAAATGTCTGTCTTGTGGTATATTAATACCGTCTAAATGTCCATCATGTGGTGTATTAATACCATCTAGATGTCTGTCATGTGGTATATTAATACCATCTAAATGTCTGTCGTGTGGTATATATACAGTCTAAATGTCTGTCTTGTGGTATATTAATAGCCTGCACTTGAAAGCTTTATGTACGTTATGGAATTATTTGGAAAATTTTTGCAATTAAAAATGTCCGCTAATTGTCAAATATCATCTAAATAGCTTGTTTGTTTTCAATACGTTCTCATTAGTCTTTGGTTGAACATTGCATGTATCCAGGAAGTAAAATTAAGACACTTTTCTTTGGTCAAACACCATCTGTTTTACCATATGCATTATCGATCATGTGTATTTAAAAGATGCACTTCTTAAATGTCTGACAATATGTTAATGATACGTGGGTGAAAGATGCATAAATTAGTTTCTTCACATGAGCAGATTATTTGTCAAACATCTTCTAAATGTCTGATAATATGTTAATTATACGTGGCTTAAAGATTATTATGTTAGGCCCTTAACATTAATAGATGATTTGTCAAACACCTTTTAAAATGTTAGTCACAATGCATGATCTATGTGAATGATGCATGCTCCAGAAAGTTACTGTAAAGTCAACATTGCTGGACCAGGTGTTGGTCAGTTTGTAGATATTGCATGATTCTGCATGATAGACTAGAAAGCCATGTATTTGGGGCCAACACTAACTGCATGCTGCACTTACTAATCTGTAGATATGCTCGTCTAAATACATCCTGAACAGTTACCATTTCTAACAGAGCTCCTAACAGAAGCCATGTCGCGAAGGAAGGTGTCTTGAAGAATCTTAGAACAAGGTATATCTAACATCCTGCAGTCGTGTATTCTGCTGGTAAAGACGCATCAATGAATGTGATAAACTGTGCCCATGGCATGTCATACTATTCAATCCAAAGATTGGTATTAAATTATAAAAGCATGCAACTGCATCATACATTTAGCTTTGTAGCTGCCCATGTACATATTCTTTGAGAAATTAATGTAGTGGGTTCCCTTGTTTTCCGCATCCACACAAGACATGTGCATGCTATAAAGAGGTTATTATAGGTAGTTTTTCTAGTTTTGCTTACCTTTTTCCAGATCTGGGACCCATCGCGGCCAAGAAATATGTGGACCTAACATTAAATTTGCAACATACAGTAATGGCATATTGGTGTTTACCTGCACAGATGTGAGCACATATACATTAGAGTGTTAGAAAATAAGAACACAAGCCTTGTTGGGTGCTGCAGGTTGTCCAGTGGCTAGCACACTTGCCTGACTGCTTGGTAGTCAAGAGTTTGAATCTTCATCAAGGCAGATGTTTAACAAATTGACATAGGTTTACAGATTGACCCAGTTTAAAATGGGCACTAGGTAATATCTTAGGAAGTAAAGGCCACTGGTGTGATATTGATGACATCAGCCCTGAAGAGCCAGTTTGTCCTTAAATATATATATAATAGCACCATATACTCAATAACCCTCAAGTAATTTGAAAGGGTCCTTTACTTTGTACTGACTAGCCTTGATTTCCTAATGTCAAGGGATCTTTAACGTACCAAGCCTACACATAGACCCTTGTTTCACCTCTTTTATGCTAGAAGATTAAGAATCCAGCTCCATTACTCCTTAATCGGGGGAGAGTATAAGAGTGTAACACCCCCCTTTTTGCAAACTGAAAATGTACTGTATGTGTCAGTAACCAACCCTGTCTGTGTCTAACTTGATTGCTCATTAATCACTTGTGATAGCATGGTAGTGTATGATGTATGATTACTGACCCACACTTTGAGCACACACCACGTCTACACATTTCAGAGGGCAGAGATGTGCCACAAAAGTCATATGGGCTGCATAGGACAGAGCCGGAGGTGCTGTACTCACAAGCAGGGACCCTTTCAGGGGACACAGATGTGCCACAAAAGTCATATGGGCTGCATAGGACAGAACCAGAGGTGCTGTACTCACAAGCAGGGACCCTTTCAGGGGACACAGATGTGCCACAAAAGTCATATGGGCTGCATAGGACAGAACCAGAGGTGCTGTACTCACGAGCAGGGACCCTTTCAGGGGACACAGATGTGCCACAAAAGTCATATGGGCTGCATAGGACAGAATCAGAGGTGCTGTACTCACGAGCAGGGACCCTTTCAGAGGAGGCCGCTGTCCTCACTCACCAGAGGACGCAGGTCGTTACTTCACAACCACCAAGCCAGATTGTCAGCCCGTCATCTGAGGGTGGGCATTCTTACTCTGACCAACCAGCTGCGGTTCCAGAGCCTGCTCTTCCAGAAGGGTTCCGGGCAGATGAGAATGCTTATTACGAGGATGAAGACACTGATTACGAGAAAGTACAGTATGAAGATGCCCAAGATGAAAGCTACGACTTCCATCGTGGGAGTGAAAGGTATGGTGATTTGTCTTCGGATGCTGATACTTATCGAACAGCTAATCAGTCACTTGACGACAGGCTGGATCAAAGCAGATACTCGGATGCTGAAGGCGGAAGATACGTCTTTGCCCAGACACCTCAAGAAGTCGGTGAAGACCTGCAGGATCAGACATTACGTGCTGATGATAGTGATCTTCATTATGGGAACTACCCAGGTGAAAAGACTCGTACAGAAGTCACATACAGTTACCAGGAAGGTGAAAGTGACTTTGGAGAGGACACTTATGAACTCGTAGAGGATGGTAGTAAGAAAGATAAAGCTGGAGCTGATAAAGTTGATGAACTGTCAAAAGTGAGACCCGGTGATATGGTTCTGACACACCTTTCTGAAAATATTGGGTCTTCTGTTGATTACATTGGCTCACCCGTGGATCCAGTGACCCACTCTCAGTCCAAATACTCTAAGGTTGAATACACTCTGGAGACTGCTGGCTCCGAACGAGAAAGAGATTCAGCCACCTCAACAATTGTCCATCAAACTGGGCACACTTGGACAACGCTCCTTCGAGCTGGGAGATGAAGACTTTGTAGACCGGCGTGAGGAGATTCTACTGCCTAAGAAATATACCCTCTCTGCTGAGGATATTTCAGACAGATCTACGGGCTTCCATTCGACATCTTCCAGCTACCCTGTCGCAGCGCCAAGAACACTAGTCGGGACGGCCCTTGTAGTCGATGAGTCTGCTCTGGATGACGATAGCAGTGAAGGTATTGTTTTTCGTTATTTTATAGTAAGGATACTTGTTTTTAGTATTCTTGTAGACGTTTCCATTGGTTGGAGTATTGAAAATGGCAGTGTGTGAGATACATGACATGAAATCCATAAGACCTAATGTGTGTTTAGATTGAAGAACACCACGGTGTATGAAACATATCACAGTGACTGTTTAGATTGACTGAGGTAATGAACACCATGATGTATGAGAAATATTACAGTGAATGTTTAGATTGACTGAGGTAATGAACACCATGATGTATGAGAAATATTACAGTGAATGTTTAGATTGACTGAGGTAATGAACACCATGATGTATGAGAAATATCACAGTGAATGTTTAGATTGACTGAGGTAATGAACACCATGATGTATGAGAAATATTACAGTGAATGTTTAGATTGACTGAGGTAATGAACACCATGATGTATGAGAAATATTACAGTGAATGTTTAGATTGACTGAGGTAATGAACACCATGATGTATGAGAAATATCACAGTGAATGTTTAGATTGACTGAGGTAATGAACACCATGATGTATGAGAAATATTACAGTGAATGTTTAGATTGACTGAGGTAATGAACACCATGATGTATGAGACACATGACTGAGTGAATGTTTAGATTGACTGAAATAATGGACAATATAATGTATGAGACACATGACTGAGTGAATGTTTAGATTGACTGAGGTAATGGACAATATGATGTATGATACACATGACAGAATGAATGTTTAGATTGACTGAGGTAAGGAACACCATGATGACACAACAGAGTGTGTGGTTAGATTGATTGAGGTAATTAACACAGAGGTGTATAATACTTGCCAGAGTGTATTCTCAAACTAACTGACAGAGACAAGGGACATTAAATTAAGATGAGAAATATGGTGAAGTGTACCACATTTATTGTCGTTGATCGCTGGTGTCTCTGTCATGTTTGGTTTTGTAGAGAATCACTGACATTGCTGATAGATACCGTCATAATTGCTCCGGTCTCCCATAGATCATATAGCAGTCGTCTCGATAATATGAGAATAATCGTGAGCGCAACATGTCTTCCAAAGAGGCAACAAGTATACACCTTGTGTACAACATACCATGCTGCATGTTCAAATAAATAGTCTCTACATGCTGTGTCCAAACGTGAAAACTGTAACACCATAAGACAGGCTGCTTGGTCTGTGGAAGAAAAAAGACACATAGTTTGTTGCTTAGGCCACAAATTTAACAGCCTCACTTTGATAGATACAAGCTTTTATTTCGGATCGGATGGCCCAAATGCTAGTGCATCGGAGTTAAAAACAAATAAAGCTCAGCTCCCAGAGAATTAACAAACAACCATCTTCTGCTGTGCTGTTTTCACTTGTTCATGACTAGTGGCGCTTCATAGAAATATTGGCTGTGATTGTCTGTTTCTGTATAATTTTCTCTCTTGCTATCTGTGTATTAGCTTTGTTTAATTTAACTTCTGTTTGCCACCTTTAAGCTGTTTCATTTGACTAGAGAGATATTGCCATGCTACTAAATTGATGGTTCCCAAACATTTCTCTGGTCCCACATTTGTGGAAAGTAAAGTTTTTTTTCAGTTTGGATACAATATGCCTAACCCTTAACAAGTGAAATTCTAGATGTGATCCCATCTGATTTGTAGAAGGAAAAGAAGTTTCTACCTCGTTCAACCAGCTTATTCAGCCTTGATTATAATTGAGGTGGTTCATGGTGCAGGTACAATCGTGTTTTCCTGGTCCTTTATGCTTTAGACGATTTCTACAGATGCATGCCTGGCAGGGTTCCTCTTTGCCTTTGTCCTTCATTCTTTCCTTTGCCAACAACTTATGGCAGTGTAAGCTGTCGGGTGACTAACAGTGTAACATATAAGCATATATTTCCTATTTACAGTTTCAAGAGTGCTTTCTTCCTTTTAAGGCCCATTTCTAAGAGTCCATGGCATGTGACATTGACTGAAATGCATGTCCGCCTCTTGTCAGTTCTCTTTCAGTCCATGCCATGTGATGTTGATCATGTACGTCCATGGCCTCCCGTTTCACTTCCTATATTTTGTGGCATCATCATCATGTCTGTCCACATACTCCTGTATCCCTGACTATATTCATTGCCACATCATGTGGTCATCATGCATATTCACACAGTTTCCTGCCTTTCATGTTAGCAGTCAAGTCTGATACCGATGTCTTCCTTAGCACGATTTCCTGTCTAGCCTGAATTTCTCTAAACCTTCCCCTGACTCTTTTTCCCTCCAAATTTCACCTTGTCGCCACATATACCCAGTTCTCCTTTCCCTCCCCTTTTCTCATGGCTTATACAATGAATGAGAATATTTATTCCCGACAGGACTTTTCATGACTTGGTTTCTATCAAGACTTTCATTAGTGTTTTAACCCAGTGTATTATCAGCAATTTTCTATAGAACCACGTCCTTTAATCTCACCCCCTTGAGTGATTTCTCCAGAATCTTCTGACGGTCCATATCTTGATAACATTTTAATTCTCCACTACATTCACCACTCACTGCCCCACACGTGTGTTTCATGGGACAGTTTGGGAACCATTGATCTCAGTTTATGTCAGTGTTTACTGTCAGTTTCTGTTCTTATTTTTGCTGTCTTACTGGAGATAATGACGACTGCATTTGCTTCTCATGCCCGCTGCATTTTGTTGCTGTTATAACAGTAATGTATGCATTTATGTGCACAGTTAGGACAACAGACTTCTTTGCTTGCCTTTCTGATTGTGTTTAATAAATGTAGAAAATAATACCTTCTAGTTTGACGCTACATTCTTCAACTCTTTAATGTATATTGTGCACGTATATGTAATTAATTATCTAACAGACTTGGATAGATAAAACTTAGCATTTTCATGTATTTTTGGATGTACTAATTCTCTTCTGCTTTGTGTTTACTTAGTTTTACTGTTGTGATACCCTGTGATGTTTATTGTCAAGAAGTGCAACCTCTCTCTTGTTTATGTTCAGTAACATTGTTTTTGCCTGCCTTCCTGGTGGCGTTTGTTCGAATCTTCACAGAGGCGGAGGCTTACAAATAAATAACTGGACTGTCAGGTCCGCCCAGCCTCAAATGGGTAGCAGTCGTGGCCGACATGCTATTGACCACATCACCCAGACCAATGCCAGTTGCGCTATAGAAGTTTACATTCAAAGTGTGGAGAAGGGTGCTTTACTTGTTTTAGTTCGAAGTGTCTTGTTTGCCTGTCTTGGTATTAAGTCTGTGTCATGTTTGCCTGTCTTGGTAGTTAGTCTGTGTCATGTTTGCCTATCTTGGTATTTAGTCTGTGTCTTGTTTGTCTGTCTTGGTATTTAGTCTGTGTCATGTTTACCTGTCTTGGTATTTAGTCTGTGTCTTGTTTGCTGTCTTGGTATTTAGTCTGTGTCATGTTTACCTGTCTTGGTATTTAGTCTGTGTCTTGTTTACAATGTCTTGGTAAATGGTCTGTTTCTTGTTTATAATGTCTTGGTAAATGGTCTGTTTCTTGTTTATAATGTCTTGGTAAATGGTCTGTTTCTTGTTTATAATGCCTTGGTATTTATTCTGTGTCTTGTTTACAATGTCTTGGTATTTAGTCTTGTCTTGTTTACATTGTCATGGTATTTGGTCTGTGTCTTGTTTACGATGTCTTGTGTTTTCAATGTCCCACATTGTTTTTATTGATTATTGTTTCTTTAGGAGCCCATTTTGAGGGTTCAACAGCAGCTGACCACATCGGGCCCTAGCTCGCTTGAAGGAACTTCAGTAGATGTCCACGTAATCAGGGAATTGGTGCCCCAAGTTGAGGAGATGGATGTCGATGAATGCGAAGAGCTCTTACCTGACGGGACTGTCCACTATACTCGCAGAGTCCGCAGTCACTCTTTCAAGAAGCTAGAGAAAGATGTTCACATCCAGGACAGTGTCCATGGGCGTGTGGGAGAAGAGCTTGTGCCAGATCTTGAAAAAGAAGATGTTGTGGAAACGTTCGATGAACCTCCTCGTGTTCTTAGGGAAACTGAAAATGTCGAGCAGATTCTTGAAGACGGGTCCAGAGTTCAAAGGAAGGTCATTTACAGTAGAATGGTCCACCATACGCGGACTCATCAGGAGACCTTCGATGCTGCCCAGGGACGACAGACTGAGGATTTTGAAGTATCTGAGATCGTCCCTGGCACAATGTCTGCCTTTGTTGAAGGAAGTGACTCGGATGAATCAGATTATTATGATGATGAGGAGGAGGAGGAAGGGGAACATGTTGAGGGTCGGGATGTTAGAGACATGGAGGAGAGCACCCAAGTTATGGATGATGGTACTGTTGTTACAAATAGATTGTTGGTTGCCAACCTGAGCAGGAAATCAAGGTCTAGATCGGGATCGATTGAAGAGACACAAGAGCATGCCAGAATAGAAGAGGAATGTGTCACGCCCAGGTCTCGGTCTCCTATCGGAGACACCAGTTATGACTTAACCGGAAAGCAGGCCGTGAGCACGACTACCAAGTCCGCCCATGTGGAGGTCACATTGCAGCAGGACATGTTGGAGAGGTCATGGGAAGTGATAGAAGACGAGTACAACAGAGCTGCCCTGGATGTCCCCGAGCATGACAAAGAACGAGATGAGACGGCAAGTGGGGATGTGTTCTCTGACGTGGGGGAAGCCCATTCTGTGAGCCACGACACCGAGGATGAACTGTCAGGCCTGCAAGGTAAAACATAGTGTGGGGTCTTGTCTTAGAATGTCATCGAGGACAGCACATACACTTGTTTATGTCCTGTGAGCACCAGAGTTGTTCACCTTATCTCATAATGCTATGACCTTGCATGTGTGAAGTCATCAGCATTTAGTCTTCCATTATCATATTATGTTGTTCAGTCTGAAGACTGGTATGACATGCCAGAAAATTTAGCTTTATAACTGCCCACAATCTTCTTCTTGGGAAAATAATATGGTGGTTTTGCCTATACCCCCACTGCCTTCCCAACTTCCTTGTGTAGGATCAATGCAAAGGGAGTATGAAATAGTATGTCAGCATATATGCTAGTTCACATTGTTATGAGATAAGGTGTTCAACACCGCTTCTGTCCAACTGTCTGTGATAGACAGTTTTGTTTCTTTTCACCACCGTAGTTGGCGTTCTGCTGTTAAATTTGATCATGTGCTTAAGTCATCAGTGCTGAGCACATCCCAAAAGATGCTCCAAATATGAGCACATCACCCAGTAGGTAATGTTTTAAGTTACCAATGAACTCTGGAGGAATAGCTCAGTGAAGAATACTACTTGTTGTCACCCATTGTTCAAAGTATGTTCTTGTTGTACGTGGTCCTGTTCAGGCCAGACATGCACACCAGCCACTTTGTACCCACGGCTCCCACTTGTCTGTGTGCTTTGACTTTTAGTTGTCTGGTGAACATTTGGGTTCTTCCACACTTATTTGTACACTTCATCATTAATTGTGTGCTTCCTCACAAATTGTGTGCTTCCTCACATAAATGTACACTTCGTCATTTAATTGTGTGCTTCCTCACTTGTACACTTCGTCATTTAATTGTGTTCTTCCTCACTTAGTTTTTATTGTATTTGTATTCACTTGTATTTGTATCTTCAGTTACTGTTTTTCACTTGTCTACACTAACGGGCTGGCTTACTATATTTACCTGCCTGCGCGTGCGTGTGTGTGTCTGATTTATATATAAATATGCGTAGACACACATACATACACATACATACACATACATACATACACATACATATATACGTGTGCTTCATCCTTATTTTACCTCTAATTTTTCTGTATGTTGTTGTTTTCTGCATGGCAACCTGCTTTCATGACATGGTCTGTGTCTCGCATGCTTGTGCTTGATCCTTTTTTTACTGCTGTAATGTTTCTGTATGGTGTTTTCTTCTCTAGCATGTGATATGGCTGTTGGTGTAGTTTTTATCATTAGTATTGTTATTATTTTTGCTGATAGTGCTATTATCATGTGTTATATTGTTTCCATTCTTAGTCTTATCACCTGAATTGATAATTTTGTACTCATTTCTTCTTCTTCTTCTTCTTCTTCTTCTTCTTCTTCTTCTTCTTCTTCTTCTTCTTCTTCTTCTTCTTCTTTCTCCTCCCCCCTCCCCTCTCCTCTGCCGCTTTCTCCTCTTTTTTTAACAAGAAATATTCCAAATGTAAGGGAAGTAACAAGTAGAACAACACCGCGGGTATTTTGCATGCTATTTCTCTCCCTTGGATTTCTCCAGAATGGAAGGAGCTAGGTAGTTCTGGTTACCCCAAGCGACAGGTCATCAAAACTACTTATTCTTCTGAAGACCTTGACACTTCAGGTGGGCTACAGTAGAGCAGTACTAGATGCTAGTTAGGCCTGTTTCACAAATGTAACTGACACGGTTGTGAGTGTGACAGTGTTCCAGGTATTGTCTGACATGTGACAAGCTACCAGGAGTCAGTCTCTGTATGTTAATTTGTATGCAGGTGGTGGGGATGGGCATTTTATTTTATTGTAAAAGTCCGATTCTGGTCTTTTAATATGAAATCATTGTGAAGAAATTTAATATGACACACTTGACTCTTAAAGGTCAGGAAACCAGAATGTTGGGGCTGAAATTTGCAAGAATTTAAAATGAAATAATTTCTTATACTGAATCTTTTGATTTCATTTTTTTCTGGTTTAAATTTTGAATATCCTCTTTATTGCCACTTATCACATTAATATAGTTTGGAAAACAATGAGCATAAGTAATCTTTAATCTTTAACATATATTTAAAACTCAATTAAAATGCATCATGTGATCTGCCCGGATTGAAACCTCATTTTTAGGAGTGGAATTATGAATCTGTTTAGCTTGTAATGTTCACATAGAGATATTGAAATTAACGTACAAAAGGCAAAAGGTTCTTTTAAAGCACAAGGACATTTGTGGATGTCAAATGAACTTAAAACCCTTACCAAGCTAAGAATATTTACTCTAACATTAGATCCTTACTGCTATAAGAATATGAAACATAGAGGATGTCTATAACAATTGCAAATAATCTACAAATATTCATTGACTGGTGCCAGTGCAGAAGTGAAGGAATGAAGTGTTAAAGATGTGTCGCAAATGACCAAAATGTTATGAATTAATCACTAATGACCAAAATTTATGAATGAATCACTATTAACTAAACTAAAATGTTATTAATGAATCACTATTAACTAAAATGATATGAATTAATCACTAATGACTTAAATGTTATGAATTAATCACTAATGACCAAAATGTTACGAATGAATCACTAATGACCAAAATGTTACGAATGAATCACTAATGACCAAAATGTTATGAATTAATCACTAATCACCAAAATTTATGAATGAATCACTATTAATTAAAATGTTATTAATGAATCACTATTAACTAAAATGTTATGAATGCATCACTAATGACTTAAATGTTGTAAATGAATAACTAACTAAAATGTTATGAATGAACCACTAATGGTGAGGTTAGGGAGAGAACTAGACATACCTCAGCCAATCAAGAGGTGAGGAATGCACATTGGCACTAGAAAGGACACACACTGAAAACCTCACAATAATATAACTAGACAATTCTTCACCAGAACCCACAAGGTAAAAGAAGAATAGGAAGAGCCTAAACATGCATGGAGATGAGAATTAAAGATAGAGATGAATAATTGGGGAGAATATGGAGCCATGCTGCAAATGATAGAAAAGATAGGACCACTTGGCATGAGTTAAGTGAGGACCTATGCTCCTAATTAGAGATAACAGGAAGAAGAGGAATAAGAATCTGTAACACTACATTAACACTCATGAAAACATCATCAAACCCTCACATTCTTGAAGTGTTCATGGATGTGTTACAATTAGTTACACTGTTTTGTAAAGCAGTTACACAATCTTAGGTTATACAAATAAACAGTATTGTTTCCAGCCAGAAAATGACATGTAATCCTACGACAAATTCAGAAAAATTAACAAAGATTAAGAGAAAAAAAAACACCTCTGTGAAGCATCATGAGTGCATGACATTCACAGAGGCTAAATACACAATGGGAATGGCCATTGGGAAGTCAGATTGTTAGTATGCTTTGACCAAGTTTTAAAAAGTACACAAACACATAATGTGAAGTTTGGAATTCAAGCAGAAAAGTCAAAAGAATGCAGAAAGATTTAATGCAGCACACACTTCTTGAAACTGAATGAATCCCCGGGAAGGTTAACCCGGTCAACAAATGTCTGCAGAAGTCGGATGTGTCAGCCTAACGGCGCAAGAACGCAGCTCTGCTGTAAACAGGCACAACGCAGTCACATCCGGAAAAAAAAATCCGGATGAACGCAGAAGAAGAAGAAACTGAATGAATTCAAACAGCACATTTATTTCTATTCTGACTGATGTCTCCACAATGCTAAACTAAATCTATGTTGTTTTATTACGCTGGTATCTTACAAACGCACCAAGATTGATTTTTCCCTGATGTATTTATTACAAGAATCTCCAAATTTGATCAATATGGAGGTCTGGCTCGTGGTGGCATGTCACATATAATAAATATCTGTTAGTTGTAGAGTTTCTAACACCCTTCATGGTTTGGGAAAGATTGTTACTAACACATCTCCAGTACTGAGTAATTTTATGTTTTGTTTGGGGGACAACTTAACTATTGACTTCTTTCTTGTATAGTCTTTTGAGGGACTAACTTAACTTTTGACTTCTGTCTTATCAAGTCTTGTGAGGGACTAACTTAACTATTGACTTCTTTCTTGTCTAGTCTTGTGGGGAACTAATTTAACTATTTACTTCTTTCTTGTCTAGTCTTGTGGGGAAAGGGGGAGGGAGAGAGAGAAAGAAAATGACTAACTTAACTATTTGCTTCTTTGTTTTTCCATTAGTTGTTTGGAGGACTAATTTAACTTTTTACTTCTAGACTAGCTTAAGGGGGGGACTAACTTAACTATTGACTTCTTGTTTGTCTAGTTTTTTGGGGGACTAACTTAACTTTTGACTTCTTGCTTGTCTAGCTTTTTGGGGGGACTAAGTTAACTTTTGACTTCTTGTTTGTCTAGTTTTTTGGGGGACTAACTTAACTTTTGACTTCTTGCTTGTCTAGTTTTTTTGGGGACTAACTTAACTTTTGACTTCTTGCTTGTCTAGTTTTTTGGGGGACTAACTTAACTTTTGACTTCTTGCTTGTCTAGTTTTTTGGGGGACTAACTAACTTTTGAATTCTTGCTTGTCTAGTTTTTTGGGGGACTAACTTAACTTTTGACTTCTTGTTTGTCTAGTTTTTTGGTTGACTAACTTAACTTTTGACTTCTTGCTTGTCTAGTTTTTTTGGGGACTAACTTAACTTTTGACTTCTTGCTTGTCTAGTTTTTTGGGGGACTAACTTAACTTTTGACTTCTTGCTTGTCTAGTTTTTTGGGGGACTAACTAACTTTTGACTTCTTGCTTGTCTAGTTTTTTAACCTTTGACTGACTTCTTTCTGACTATTTTTTTTTGGGGGGGGGGGGGGGGGGGGGGGGGGGTTGTAAAGGCTAACATTATTTGCTCTCAGAAATCTCTACAAGTGCTTGAATCCCCTTCCATAGATGACACTAGAACTGTTACATTTGATGCCTTATCCAGAAGAGAACTATCAGACTTTTAGTCGGGAGCTGTGACAGAGATCACTGGCTTATAAGATACAGGGCTCATCCGCAGAACAGGGTTAAAATGTTTTTTCCAAGGATCATATGTATACAAGGGGCTTCTCATAAGTCTTTAGCCTGACCATGAATGAGTAGGCGGAGAAAATTGAAATGTGGCACAGTGCTTATTCTTTCTCAATGTAGCCACCACCTGAATTTATTCATTTCTGCCATCTCTGCGTGACCTTGAAAAGACCTTCAGAATAAAACAACCTATTTTTCGAACTAAATCAGTTATCACAAGCCAGTATGACATCTTCGTCACTGTCAAAACAACCTCCTTTCAGCTGTTTTTTAAGATTTAGGAAAAGAAAAAAGTCTGATGGTGCCAAATCTGGAGAATATGGTGCGTGTGAAAGAATTTCAATATTCAAATCGTTGGCAGTTTGCAGCACAAGCTGTATGTTATGGGAGGGCGCGTTGTCTTGAAGCAAAGGCAGAATTTGCATACGCTCTATCCCTCGTTTTCTGGTCACAGCCTTTCTTAGTTTGATAAGGAGATCTGCATAGTACTGCCCATTAACCGAGTTGGCATGAAGCATGCAATCTTTCAATATGACACCTTTGACGTCCCAAAAAAACAGTCAGCATCACTTTTCTTTCAGATTTGTGTGCTCTTGGCTTGACATGTGTTGGCGAGCCCGTGGTTTTCCACTGCATGCTGGCAATTTTGGATTCTGGGTCATAATGGTGAATCCAAGACTCATCTACCGTCACCATGGTCGTCAATATGTTTTTCGATCGCCACATGTTGAGCAACTGGCCACAACAATCAACCCGTGTTTGTTTCTGTTCACATGTCAGCAGGCGCGGGACCCAGTGGGCACACACTTTTCTCATGTTCAGTCTGTTGTGTAAAATTCTAAATACTACTCTTACTCAGTTTTGCTGAACCCGATATCTCTGCAATTGTCATTTTCCTATCCTGGTCTATGATTTTCTTCACTTTTGCAACATTTACATCATTGCACCCCGAGGACGGTCGTCCTGATGTTGGCAGATCAGCAACTTGGGAACGGCCACACTTAAACTGCAAACACCAATTTTTTACAGAAGCATACGAATGACAGACTTCCTCAAACACTGGCTCCATTTCCCTGTGTATTTCTGTAGGTGTTTTTCCCTGTAACATCAAGAATTTTATCACAGTTCTGGTGTCTGATTTCTCCATTGTTCTGACAAACCGTTGGATGTGCAGATCTGGTCAGTAGGGTGTGTTGTGCCATGCACCATATTGGGAAAACCAGTTGAGGAGGGAAATTCATAATTCATTTGTCCATTACAAATTGAATGAGCTATACATTGCCAAATTTCAATTTTCTCCGCCTACTCCTTCATGGTCAGGCTAAAGACGTATAAGAAGCCCCTTGTATAATGATACTACATGTCCCCTTGATCTCTTGCATAATGGTATCAGACACTTAACCCTCTAGGATAAGGGTGAAAAGCAGGAGATTTTATGTGCACGTTACGCACATAAAAATTCCCATGACAGTTGTAAATCGCAGGCCTTCAGGCCGCTGCCATGACAAAATTGTTAGTAAAGAAATCCTACCCGCGGGTAGATAGAACCTGTGACCTTGGATGGAATTTGTTTGGTGGAAGCAAACCTGCTTCTAGATGCATGTCGAGGTTGGATATACTGACCTTTGAGGTGCATAACCAGGTATGACACACTCACCTGGAAAGAGGAACGAAGAAGATGAAGATCAGACAAGACCTATTTGACCAAACTGTAGCACCTGTGATTATGTCAAAGTGTGAATACCAGAATTACATGTGATATAAATATTAATTTGTGGGTAGGTTTATCTCATTTGATTGTTAGCTTGGGCTGTAGCCAATTTGGCCTGCTCTTTACTTGCTGAAGTATTTTTGACCTGGCAACATGGAAACTAGTCCTGTGAGGGGTTCACTCTTATTTGGACAGACAGCTGCTGTCCGTAACTGAAGATCAGAGTGGAGTTATAGCATTTATATCTTATGTTATAAGAAACATGCCTTGTGAATCTTGCTATATCTGTTCTAGATAGAGGTGTGTAAGACAAGGGAGATTAGATAAGGGAAATTAGATAATGAAGATTACATCAGGGAGATTAGATAGAGAGATCAGGTAAGGGAGATTAGATAGAGAGATCAGGTAAGGAAAATTAGAGAAACCAGATAAGGGAGATCAGATAAAACGAATCAGATAAGAGAACTCAGTAAGGGAGATGTAGTTGAGATAAGAACACAGAGCTGATCCATGACTCTGGTGGTTGTGGCTGATCCATGACTCTGGTGATTGTGTGAGATGGTGAAACATGACCGCCCATGCATATCAGCATGGCCCATGATGATGATAACACATGTGTTTATTGCATAATAGAGTGGTATGACTCGGCTCATTAAAGCATATAGTCCACGGGACATGAGTGTTTATGATGGCTGCTGTGTGATATAAATTGAGACTCACTGGCTTGTGAACCCATTAACTTTTCTTGTGTAGCTGGTGATAGCACGACACTAACCGCATTTTACTCGATGCATTAACTTCAGTAATCACAAGATTTCTAGTTGCTTCAGTTGAGTAGGTCTGTTTGCAGTCTGTGGTTTTTATTGTCTCTTCTTTTTGTTATTTACTTACTAGTAGTGGTTGTGGGTTTGGCTATATTTATTTTGTAATTTGGTTTAACTATATGTTGTTGATGTCTTTCTGTATGTTCACTTCCATAAGTGTGTATTTGTGTGACATATGTTCACTTACGTATGTTTGTATGTGATGGACGTTCACTTGCATGTATATGTATTTGTGCAATAGTTGTTCACTTGCATGTGTGTATTTTTATATGTTGACTTACATGTGTGTGAGAAAAGGTAGCCTACATATTTACTTATATGTATATGTACTTGTATGTATGTATGTAATGATGTGACATATGTGCATTTACATTTGTGTGATATATGTTCACTTACAAATGTATGTATATGTGTAAGAAAGTATACTTACATATGTATGTATGTATGTGTATGACAAACGTGCCTTTAAATATGTGTGATCAGTATGGTACATGTTCACTTACATATTATGTATATGTATGAGAATTGTTTACTTACATATGTATATACATATGTTTCATATACATACATTTGTTTGTATGACTGTTATTTGCTTACACTCATATATATTTATTTGACAGATGTTCACTTACACATACATACATTTGTATGGTAGCTGTTTACTTACATACACATGTATTTTCGTGATAGATTTTCACGTATTTTTTGTGTATGTTTGTGTAGCAAAGCCTACATCTATGTATGTATACATATATATTAAATTGTTTATCCGGGAAGGTTAACCCGGTCAACAAATGCCCGCAGAAGTCGGATGTGTCGGCCTAACGGCACAAGAACGCAGCTCTGCTGTAAACAGGCACAACGCAATCACATCAAAAAAAAAACTCTGGATGAACGCAGAAGAAGAAGAAGAAATTGTTTATTCCTGTGCGGGTGCTATTACGTTAATTTGATTAGACTGATGTTCAAGCAATAACTTTGTGGTTTTGCATGGCAGCTATACATCCTTCTTCTACTTCTTTTGCATATGGTGTAGTTGTGGGTTTTTTTTTTGGGGGGGGGGGGAGAGAAGAAGGGCGGGACAGGGTGTTAGCCTTTCGACCAAATTATTCTACCTTTTCTCAGCATTCCTTCACTGGATTAGCCTTCCCATGTTCATATAACCAGTTAAGAAATTCTTATTGGCTGCCCGAAGTAGGTAACTGTGCATTGTGGGAGAAGAATACCAATCTGTAAAATACATATGTTTTTATAACAGAGTGGTTGTCTTACACAAACCATATTATGCTTTAAGATTATAATTGATGTGGGGATGCATTTATAAATTGTGCACTGAAAATATATTTAAATATCAAAGGATTTAGAGCACTCAACATGAAAACCAATCGACTCTCTTACAGTTATTCAAAGAAATGAAAAAAAACATACACACACACACTAAGAAAGTTGTGATTGTATTTTCTATCCTTTGTTTAATCTGTTGTTAATTCTGTTCATATTTGTATTTCACTGTTTAAATAGTTCATTAACAGCCCTCTGTCTCTTTCTTGCAACAATTATAATTTTATGTAACATATATGGTAATTCATTAAACTTTGTTAACAAATACTTCAGCTGCATTTATAGTCCAGTTCATTAAACTTAACAAAGACTTTAGCCGCAGTTATTGTTTAATGGTTGAACACTATTAATTCATGAACATTTCAGCTACATTTCTTTTCAGCCATTAATTCCTTGATGAACACTTCTACAGCTTTATATTTCAGTAATTAATACTTCATTTATATTATATTTCAGTGACCAATCATGTTTCTAAACAATCAGTATTTCACTGACATTTATATTTTAATGAATAATACTTACATACTATTTATATTTCAGTGGTGAATGCTTACATACATTTTATATTTCAGTGACCAATCACGTTAAAAAAAAAATTCTTCACTCACATTTATATTATAGTTATGGATACTTACATACTATTTATATTTCAGTGATCAACCATATTGCTCAGACTTAATGACAAAACATGTTCTTAATTTTAACTCTTTATGTTGTATTTATATTTCAGTGATTAATCCTTTTTTCATCACTTTCATAATATTTATATTTCTGTTGACTAAATGTCATCTTAATCATTAACACAGTTAGACTCATAATAGGGCACAACAGATTCAGTTGTTGCATGTACATGAAGAGATAGTTTCTGCAGCAGTGTGTACATGAAGAGATAGTTTCTGCAGCAGTGTGTACATGAAAGTAAGTGCCTCAAATTGGAGAGCATATACTACAACTTTGTACTAAATACAGCTTAGAAAGATCTTTTCTATGGCTGTAAAAAGTAATACTTCTTGTGAAGTCTGTAATATTTATATAAAGGGTTCATTCACTGAAAGGTTCAGTGAATCCATCTTGAAGTGCTGGGTCCACTTCTGGAGATCAGAATCCCTGTGTTGCTTGTGTTGTATCCGTGAGTTTCTTGTTATTATTGTTGTTGTGATTACCGCAGCGTTAAAAATTAAATTATTTTGCTTCATTATAGCCAGCACTAGGACAATTGAGAAAGGTACTTGTGTAATTATTGTGTTGCATTCAGACAGCTTTTTAAGTACCTCTTGATACTGAGTATATCTGCCCATAAGCCATATTTGTACGTCTCCATTTTTGAAAAGTGCATTTAACAACAGAACTAGTGCACAGCTGAATAGTATTTGAACAAATGAAAAACAAACAAATAAATACTACAATAAAATTAACAAATATAATGTAGTCTTTTGTAAAGCAAAACCATTATGCAACAAAGTTAATTTTGTAAGCTCTGTCACTTACTATCAAGTGCCTTGTCGACTGGCATGGGTGATCATTCTTCTCCACAAATTGTGATCTCTGAAAGGATGGATCAGTTCATGTGTTGACTCCCTTCTGTGCCATGACACCAGACTGTACAGAAATGTTTCTCGCTGTCTTCTTCTATGTCTCTTTCGACAAATCAGTCAGGTTGTCACATGTTCCGGTTCTTGTTTCATAATGTGGCCAAACAATGAAGACTGTGTCTTTATAATGATTGTGATAAGCTGTCTTTATATGGTCACTATTTCATTATATAAAGGAATAGATATATTATCTTACAGGGTTTCAAATTATCTCTCTCAAATCTATGACTGAATGCAGGATAAACTCCATACAGATAACTAGAACTTACTAGTAAATACTGTTATGATAACCTACTAATTATAACTTGATAGCAAACAGATAAGAACAGCTAAGTTTATGAAAACAGTAACAACAAAAATTCAGTAATGCAGCTTTTTGTCTGAACAAAACAAAACTAACACAAAGTGAATAGATGTAATAAAAAATACTGCCCTTGTATGAATGAAACAGCTAATATGAAGTCAGTAAATATAATTATAATAGTCCTTTCTATGAATGACAAAAATACCATGAGATCAGAGGATAAAACAAAAGTAATTTTGTTGCATGGTAAAAAATTTTTTAAACACAAATAACGTGAATATATAGAAGAAAAATGCTGTCCTTTGCATGAACAAAAACTAACAATATAGTTAATAAATCGAACAAATGCTAATTTTTGTAAGAGCACAAATATCAAGGAAATGCTATAGAAACATGGGTTAAGAGTATAAAGATATTAAGGAAATGCTGTAAAAGCATGGGTTAAGAATATAAACAGTTAAAAATCGTTCAGACTTCAAATACAACATTCCTGTTATAAGTTAATTAGGAATGTATTTAAATATTGTTGGCCTGAAATGCATGCCCACTGAAGTGGCTTGCAGTATACTTGGAGTTAAGAGGTGTGCAGATGTATTTTTGTGTAGATCTTGATTGTGTAGTTTTATATTCAGAGTGTGTTTTGTGTTTTCATATGATGTGATGTGTAGCTAGTACATTATGGAATGCTTATGTGTTGCAGTGTATTTCCACTCAGAAATTTCCATATTCTCAAAGAAATGATTGTATAATTGAGTGTACGTGCATTTTTCCACATGCATACTTGTGTGTGTGTGTGTGTGTGTGTGTGTGTGTATATATATATATATATGTCTGTTTGCACACACTTGCATGTATGCATATATATCTACATTTAGCAACATTTTATTAATACATTATGGTCTCCTTGAATTCTTTTCAATTTTTTAGACAAATTTAATATGTTACAGATATATGTTCTTGCACTGACATCCATTATGTCAATGAAATTTGTATACAAATAGATATTTTTGCTGCATTGCTTTTCTATGTTGTCCATGAATATCTTTATAATATATATATATATATATATATATATATATATATATATATATATATATATATATATATATATATATATATATATATATATATATATATATGTTTACAGTGACTGCATTTTGTCATTGGAATATTTATAGAATAGATATTTTGCCTGCAGTGTTTTCCATCTTATCTGTCAAATATGCAAGACATCAAACACAAGATACTAGTAACTACCCATGAAAACACTGATTTTATTTAATATCAAGTAAGTAAAAGTAAAACACAGGAAATTATCCTTTTTTTTTAAAACACATCTTTAGTTGTATAGGGGTAAAAGCAAAATAGTTCATTGGAGTAGTCCCTTCACAGCAGTAATCCCCATCACAGCAGTAATCCCTGTCATAGCTGTAATCCCTGTCACAACAGTAATCCCTGCTACAAGAATAATCCCCATCACACCAGTAATCCCTGTTACAAAAGTAATCCCTGTTACAGTGCTCTCAAACACAACAATTAATCCCCATCACAGCAATCATCCCTGTCACAACAGTCATCCCCATCACAGCAGTCATCCATGTCACAGCAGTCATCCCTGTCACAACAGTCATACCTGTCACAGCAGTCACCCCTGTCACAACAGTCATACCTGCCACAGCAGTCATCCCTGTCACAACAGTCATACCTGTCACAGCAGTAATCCCTGTCACAACAGTCATACCTGTCACAGCAGTCATACCTGTCACAGCAGTCATCCCTGTCACAGCAGTCATCCCTGTCACAACAGCCATACCTGTCACAGCAGTCATCCCTGTCACAGCAGCCATACCTGTCACAGCAGTCATCCCTGTCACAACAACCATACCTGTCACAGCAGTCATCCATGTCACAGCAGCCATACCTGTCACAGCAGTCATCCCTGTCACAACAGTCATACCTGCCACAGCAGTCATACCTGTCACAGCAGTCATCCCTGTCACAACAGTCATACCTGTCACAGCAGTCATCCCTGTCACAGCAGTCACCCCCATCACAGCAGTCATCCCATTAACACAGCAGTCATCTCTGTCACAGCAGTCATTCCTGTCACAGAAGCAATCCCTGTTGCAAGAGTAATCCCCTGTCAGCAGCGTTCCTCATGTCATTGATGATCCACATCATGGTAGTAATCCCGGTTTCAGTAATAAATCCCCGTCACAAGAGTAGCGCCTGCCACAACAGTTATTCCCATTATAGAAGTGATGCATGTCGTAGTTTTAATCGCCATCACAGTTATTCCCGTTAGAGAAGTGATGCATGTTGTTCGCAGCAGTAAGCCCTGTTATAGCAGTAATCTCTGTTACAGTGAAAATCCTCATTCCCATTATTAGAAGACTAATCCCTGTCACAGTAGTAATTCTTATCATATCAGTAATCCCTATTATAGTAGTAATCCCTGTCACAGTAGTAATTCTTACCATATCAGTAATCCCTTTTG
The DNA here is from genome assembly GCA_014155875.1 of Cepaea nemoralis. Taxonomy (NCBI): domain Eukaryota; kingdom Metazoa; phylum Mollusca; class Gastropoda; order Stylommatophora; family Helicidae; genus Cepaea; species Cepaea nemoralis. The sequence continues at coordinate 637,346 of JACEFZ010015548.1, forward strand.
TAGTAGTAATCCCTATTAAACAACTAATAGAAGCAGTTATCCCTATTATACAACTAATAGAATCAGTAATCACTATTATACAACTAATAGAAGCAGTTATCCCTATTATACAACTAATAGAATCAGTAATCACTATTATACAACTAATAGAAGCAGTTATCCCTATTATACAACTAATAGAATCAGTAATCACTATTATACAACTAATAGAAGCAGTTATCCCTATTATACAACTAATAGAATCAGTAATCACTATTATACAACTAATAGAATCAGTAATCACTATTATACAACTAATAGAAGCAGTAATCCCTATTATACAACTAATAGAATCAGTAATCACTATTATACAACTAATAGAAGCAGTTATCCCTATTATACAACTAATAGAATCAGTAATCACTATTATACAACTAATAGAAGCAGTTATCCCTATTATACAACTAATAGAATCAGTAATCACTATTATACAACTAATAGAATCAGTAATCACTATTATACAACTAATAGAAGCAGTTATCCCTATTATACAACTAATAGAATCAGTAATCACTATTATACAACTAATAGAATCAGTAATCACTATTATACAACTAATAGAATCAGTAATCACTATTATACAACTAATAGAATCAGTAATCCCTATTAAACAACTAATAGAAGCAGTTATCCCTATTATACAACTAATAGAATCAGTAATCACTATTATACAACTAATAGAAGCAGTTATCCCTATTATACAACTAATAGAATCAGTAATCCCTATTATACAACTAATAGAAGCAGTTATCCCTATTATACAACTAATAGAATCAGTAATCCCTATTATACAACTAATAGAAGCAGTTATCCCTATTATACAACTAATAGAATCAGTAATCACTATTATACAACTAATAGAAGCAGTTATCCCTATTATACAACTAATAGAATCAGTAATCACTATTATACAACTAATAGAAGCAGTTATCCCTATTATACAACTAATAGAATCAGTAATCACTATTATACAACTAATAGAAGCAGTTATCCCTATTATACAACTAATAGAATCAGTAATCACTATTATACAACTAATAGAATCAGTATCACTATTATACAACTAATAGAAGCAGTAATCCCTATTATACAACTAATAGAATCAGTAATCACTATTATACAACTAATAGAAGCAGTTATCCCTATTATACAACTAATAGAATCAGTAATCACTATTATACAACTAATAGAAGCAGTTATCCCTATTATACAACTAATAGAATCAGTAATCACTATTATACAACTAATAGAATCAGTAATCACTATTATACAACTAATAGAAGCAGTTATCCCTATTATACAACTAATAGAATCAGTAATCACTATTATACAACTAATAGAATCAGTAATCACTATTATACAACTAATAGAATCAGTAATCACTATTATACAACTAATAGAAGCAGTTATCCCTATTATACAACTAATAGAATCAGTAATCCCTATTATAAGACAAATAGAATCAGTAATCACTATTATACAACTAATAGAATCAGTAATCCCTATTATACAACTAATAGAATCAGTAATCACTATTATACAACTAATAGAAGCAGTTATCCCTATTATACAACTAATAGAATCAGTAATCACTATTATACAACTAATAGAAGCAGTTATCCCTATTATACAACTAATAGAATCAGTAATCACTATTATACAACTAATAGAATCAGTAATCCCTATTATACAACTAATAGAATCAGTAATCCCTATTATACAACTAATAGAATCAGTAATCACTATTATACAACTAATAGAATCAGTAATCACTATTATACAACTAATAGAAGCAGTTATCCCTATTATAAGACAAATAGAATCAGTAATCACTATTATACAACTAATAGAATCAGTAATCCCTATTATACAACTAATAGAATCAGTAATCACTATTATACAACTAATAGAATCAGTAATCCCTATTATACAACTAATAGAATCAGTAATCACTATTATACAACTAATAGAAGCAGTTATCCCTATTATACAACTAATAGAATCAGTAATCCCTATTATAAGACAAATAGAATCAGTAATCCCTATTATACAACTAATAGAATCAGTAATCCCTATTATACAACTAAGACAAATAGAATCAGTAATCCCTATTATACAACTAATAGAATCAGTAATCACTATTATACAACTAATAGAAGCAGTTATCCCTATTATACAACTAATAGAATCAGTAATCACTATTATACAACTAATAGAATCAGTAATCACTATTATAAGACAAATAGAATCAGTAATCCCTATTATACAACTAAGACAAATAGAATCAGTAATCCCTATTATACAACTAAGACAAATAGAATCAGTAATCCCTATTATACAACTAAGACAAATAGAATCAGTAATCCCTATTATACAACTAAGACAAATAGAATCAGTAATCCCTATTATACAACTAAGACAAATAGAATCAGTAATCCCTATTATAAGACAAATAGAATCAGTAATCCCTATTATACAACTAATAGAATCAGTAATCCCTATTATACAACTAATAGAATCAGTAATCACTATTATACAACTAATAGAAGCAGTTATCCCTATTATAAGACAAATAGAATCAGTAATCACTATTATACAACTAATAGAAGCAGTTATCCCTATTATAAGACAAATAGAATCAGTAATCACTATTAAACAACTAATAGAAGCAGTTATCACTATTATAAGATAAATAGAATCAGTAATCACTATTATACAACTAATAGAAACAGTTATCCCTATTATAAGACAAATAGAATCAGTAATCCCTATTATACAACTAAGACAAATAGAATCAGTAATCCCTATTATACAACTAAGACAAATAGAATCAGTAATCCCTATTATACAACTAAGACAAATAGAATCAGTAATCCCTATTATACAACTAAGACAAATAAAATCAGTAATCCCTATTATAAGACAAATAGAATCAGTAATCCCTATTATACAACTAATAGAATCAGTAATCCCTATTATACAACTAATAGAATCAGTAATCCCTATTATACAACTAATAGAATCAGTAATCACTATTATACAACTAATAGAATCAGTAATCCCTATTATACAACTAATAGAATCAGTAATCACTATTATACAACTAATAGAAGCAGTTATCCCTATTATAAGACAAATAGAATCAGTAATCACTATTAAACAACTAATAGAAGCAGTTATCACTATTATAAGATAAATAGAATCAGTAATCACTATTATACAACTAATAGAAACAGTTATCCCTATTATAAGACAAATAGAATCAGTAATCACTATTATACAACTAATAGAAGCAGTTATCCCTATTATAAGACAAATAGAATCAGTAATCACTATTATACAACTAATAGAAGCAGTTATCCCTATTATAAGATAAATAGAATCAGTAATCACTATTAAACAACTAATAGAAACAGTTATCCCTATTATAAGACAAATAGAATCAGTAATCACTATTATACAACTAATAGAATCAGTAATCCCTATTATACAACTAATAGAATCAGTAATCACTATTATACAACTAATAGAAGCAGTTATCCCTATTATACAACTAATAGAATCAGTAATCCCTATTATACAACTAATAGAATCAGTAATCCCTATTATACAACTAATAGAATCAGTAATCCCTATTATACAACTAATAGAAGCAGTTATCCCTATTATACAACTAATAGAATCAGTAATCCCTATTATACAACTAATAGAATCAGTAATCCCTATTATACAACTAATAGAATCAGTAATCCCTATTATACAACTAATAGAATCAGTAATCACTATTATACAACTAATAGAAGCAGTTATCCCTATTATAAGACAAATAGAATCAGTAATCCCTATTATACAACTAATAGAATCAGTAATCCCTATTATACAACTAATAGAATCAGTAATCACTATTATACAACTAATAGAAGCAGTTATCCCTATTATAAGACAAATAGAATCAGTAATCCCTATTAAACAACTAATAGAATCAGTAATCCCTATTATACAACTAATAGAATCAGTAATCCCTATTATACAACTAATAGAATCAGTAATCCCTATTATACAACTAATAGAATCAGTAATCCCTATTATACAACTAATAGAATCAGTAATCCCTATTATACAACTAATAGAATCAGTAATCACTATTATACAACTAATAGAAGCAGTAATCCCTATTATAAGACAAATAGAATCAGTAATCCCTATTATACAACTAATAGAATCAGTAATCCCTATTATACAACTAATAGAATCAGTAATCACTATTATACAACTAATAGAAGCAGTTATCCCTATTATAAGACAAATAGAATCAGTAATCCCTATTATACAACTAATAGAATCAGTAATCCCTATTATACAACTAATAGAATCAGTAATCCCTATTATACAACTAATAGAATCAGTAATCACTATTATACAACTAATAGAAGCAGTTATCCCTATTATAAGACAAATAGAATCAGTAATCCCTATTAAACAACTAATAGAAGCAGTTATCCCTATTATAAGACAAATAGAATCAGTAATCACTATTATACAACTAATAGAAACAGTTATCCCTATTATAAGACAAATAGAATCAGTAATCCCTATTAAACAACTAATAGAAGCAGTTATCCCTATTATAAGACAAATAGGAGCAGTAATACCTAATATAAGACTAATCCACATCACAGCAGAAATCCCCACAGTTGGTGACAGGACCCGGGCTAGGATTGTTGTAGGATTGACAGAAAAGTATGGAGAATGCTGGAAAGCACTTGAGGCACTGGGTCAACAAATTGGCTGCTACTGATTGACACATACTAGAGATAATGGAACCACAGTAGGAAAAAAGAAGATACCAGAGAACACACTAAACAACAAGCCCAACTGAAAGCTTGAGTCACTCAACACTAGATGGTTGAATGTTGTTCAGTATTCTTGAGCGGAGCTGTGGCTTCATTTGAAAATAATAGGTTTGATTTTGATGTTCCAATCTCTTTGAAATCTCTCTGTTGTACAGCGTGCTCTTGCGGTAGACACTGAATTCCTTGTGTCTTCTGTTTCCCTCTTCATGTGCCAATCATACCCCAGTGCCTGTTGATTTGTTGGTGTACTATATTTTGAAGCTAGAGCAGAATTTCATGTTTGCTGTGATGTCCATGCCCATATGTGGCTTTTGCTGTTAGTTGCCTGGTTGCCTGCAAGGAGCATATGGCGTATCTTCTAGCTGTTATTGCATGGATGTTGCATAGCTGGAGCTGTTGTGCCAGCGGACCTACAGGTAAATGGGTGTGTTGTATTGTGTATGGTTGTCTTTGGTTATTTGTCTGTCAGGAAGTGTGTATTCCTTTGATGTTAATTTCATATTACTCTCACATTATAGACCGCCTTGCGGTGGGTATTTTATAGAATACTATGGGTGGTGGTCATTCAGAAAGCAACGGGAAAATACTGATTGTAAAACTTTCCGGGAGATAACAACAGCCAAAAAATTCTGGGGTTGACTGTGACGTCCTATAAAAGATGTGCAACTAACTCTAACTTAACTCACAAGTTATATGCATATGTGAACACAGAGACATGTGCGTGCGCTACACGCGCAGACAGACTCAAGCAGGCCCATCTGTAGGTTGGTCGGTAGAGGTTGTGTGGATGGATTTGTACAGGGATATATAGATGCTTATGTGAGCTGATATGTGGACTGATATATGAGTGTATATTTGAGTGTATCTGTGGATAATGTAAGTGGATATGTGGATGAATATGTGTGCATTTTTGAGTGCATATGTGGCCAATGCATATATAAATGCTTATGTGAGTGGAAATACAGATGGATATATGCGTGGATATTTGAGTGTGTATGAGGATAATGGATTTATAGAAGCTTATGTGTGTAGATATGTGGATAATATGTGAGTGGATATTTGAGTGCATATGTGGATAATGATTATATTGATGTTTGTGTGAGCTGATATATAGATGGATAATGTGAGTGGATATGTTTGCATATGTGAGAGCATAAGTGGATAATGAATATATATATATATGTATAGATGCTTATTTGAGTGGATATGTGGATAGTATATGAATGCATATTTGAGTGTATATATGGATAATGTATACATAGATGCTGATGTCAGTGGATATGCGGATGTACATGTGGTTACTGGATATATAGATGCTTATGTGAGCGGATATTTTGATAATATATGAGTGCATATATGAGAGTAAAAAAGTAGTCCCATAGCAGATAGTGCGAGTGAGATTTGAACTGTATTTAATCTAGGCCATGACATATTTAGTGAGGTGGCCATTTACTTTCCTCATGCCTTTCTTTGCCAGAAAAATTACCTGGTACCAGTTCTCATGAGGCTGGGTCAATCCCAGAACCATACTGGTGAGAAACAATCCTGCCTCTACCGAGGATTGAAATCAGACCCCTGTTATGACAGGCAAGCCTAACTACTATGCCACCACAACTCCATTTTTGCTTTTATATGTGGGATAATATATGGTTTTATATGTGAGGGGATGTGTGGATACATTTTTTGGCTGTTGCATATGCAAGTGGATATGTGTGGTGGATAATATGCCTTGTGGTCAGACAGTAGCCCACCACCCAACAGCTGTAGATTGGCTGGGTTTGATAGTCAGTGAGACAGCAAACTGCCTGTGTACAACAAATGGAGGAAAGGCTGCGTGTTTATGCTAAACATGCATTTATTTCTTTCATATATACCATAGCATAGAAGAGGAATGGCTGAAATAAAAGGGAAGAAAGAAATGTAGATAGAAAGAATGAAAGTAAAGAAGGTGAAAGAATTAATGAATGTATAGAAAGAAAGAAAGTAAGTAAATAGGAATGAAAGGAAGGAAGAAAGTAAGAAAAAGATAAAGTAAAGAAAAATAGAAAGAATTTTTAAAACTTGAAAATTATTAATGAATTTATAAAAAGAAAGACAGAAAATAAACAAGAAAGAAAGAGAGACATTGTTGATCCCCCTTTTCACTAATAAACACTATGATATGTGAATGCTACACTATTTTATCTTTAGTGTGCATGTTGTAGCTATGTGTAAACTCGTGTTTGTATCTGCATTGATATATATTCATAGACATTATTGTTGTTTATTAATGACTGTTGTTTATGTATTTATTGCTGGCTTATTGTATGTTCTTTTCTTGTTTCTCTTAACATCCACAAGTTGTGTTTCCTGCTGTGGTTTACTCATTTGAACAGACAATAGTCCTTAGTTTGTTTTTCTTAAATTTGCTACAAAGAAAATATCATTTATGTCTTGTGAAACTTATACAAATAAGTTATTATTGTGTAATCAACTGTAAAAGAACGTACATGTTATTATAGTCTTTGTTTAAATGAATCTGCAAATAAAGTATGGAATACCTTGGTTATCATATTTGTGAATCTGAAAATAAAGAATGGAATACCTTGGTTATCATGTTAGTGGATCTGCAAATAAAGTATGGAATACCTTGGTTATCATATTTGTGTATCTGCAAATAAAGTATGGAATACCTTGGTTATCATTTTAGTGGATCTGCAAATAAAGTATGGAATAACTTGGCTATCATGTTAGTGGATCTGCAAATAGTGTGGCATACCTTGGTTATCATCTGAGTGGATTTGCAAATGAAGTATGGAATGCCTTGGTTATCATGTTAGTGGATCTGCAAATAAAGTATGGAATACTTTGGTTATCATTTTAGTGGATCCGCAAATAAAGTATGGAATACCTTGGTTATCATTTTAGTAGATCTGCATATAAAGTACGGAATACATTGGTTATCATATTTGTGAATCTGAAAATAAAGAATGGAATACCTTGGTTATCATGTTAGTGGATCTGCAAATAAAGTATGGAATACCTTGGTTATCATGTTAGTAGATCTCTAAGTGCAAATAAAGTATGGAATACAGTCAAACCTCGGTTTTTGTTGATAATCGTCTGAAAACAGTTGGCGAAATCAGAAACTGATGAAAACTGAAGCAATTATTTCCATATAAATCAATGTAAATCCAATTAATTTGTTCTAGAAACTAAAAATACATACTTAAAAAACATTTTATGGAGAATAAATATAGTGTTTAATACTATTTTTCGGCCCCAGACTTGTCCGAACTCGAGCCTTCGCCGGCCTAGTAACACTGTGTATGCCAGTGCGCCTCTTGAGATTTTCAAACCATTCTCTGCTGGCCTTAAAATCACTAAGTACACTAGCACTCGTCAGAAGTGCTTTCTAAATGAGATCGGCATACAACAATATAGTTTTTTCCACATATGATTGCCTCAGAAACAGAATCGCCATCTAAGGTTTTGATTTATCCAAATTAATTATAACTGTTCGACATCTTCAATTGTTTGCGATCTCTGTTTCGTTAGCACATTCATGTCTTTCACTAAATTAGCCTCCTTTATTTTTTCCTTTTTCACCACACTGAAACTTATCATGGATGGCGACTTCCGTACATGATGCCGTTTTCAGCAATCTTAATGCTGCTCTTGTATTTTATTATTAGCAAGGGATGCCCACACAACGAAATACAATGTCAAACTGAGCAGAAGAACGCATGGGTCCCTTTGTTTTTGCAAAAGTAGCAGCGAGGTCATATGGGCACGTTGACAAAATCCGAGGCAATCGACGAAAACCGAGACAAATTTTTCGCAGAAGAAATCGACGAAAGCCGAAACCATTGAAAACTGAAGGCAACGAAAACCGACGTTTGACTGCACTTTGGTTATCATGTTAATCTTTCTTAATCAACATATTTTCTCAGAAAGATACATTTATATTATATTCCATAGAATACGTATATTATAGGGTAGAGCAAAGGTACAACTGTGTACTACCACAGAAGTACAAGATTTGATCCCTGTAAAGCATCTCCTTAACCTTTTTTGGACAATCAAGTGTGTAAATATGTAATTATGCCAAAATCCAGGTAACTCTTGATAGTTGCATCTACACTCCAGGGTTGCAACCGAAGGCAATGAGTGAATATGTATTGTCTTATACAGTTGATTTTTTCAAGACATTATTTCATTTCATTATCAATACTGTGTTTTATGCATGATTTATAGTTTAGATGTAAAGTGTCTTTTGACTTTTTTAGACTGTTTATCATATTTGATTGTTCAGTTTCTTCATACAGTCAGGTCTTAGTATTATTAATATAATCTCATTTAAACATGTTTAATTTTAATTCTGCACCTGGTAAATCATAGTTGGAACTCTTCACTGGTTGTTGATGATGGGGACGGAGCATGTATGGGAATGTCCTGAGTGCTGTTGTTAGTTCTTGACTTAACTCAGCTCAGTCATGTAACTTTGTCATTGCCCAGCATATTGTTTTTGTTATTTTAACTCATTCACTGTTGGCTGGTTATTATCCTAACCCGTTCAATCCAAGCTGGTCTTAATCCATTCAGTCATTGCTAGCTAGCTTAATCCATTTAATCAGATCTAGTTATCCTACCCCTTTCAGTCATAGCCAGTTATCTTAACCAATTCAATCATAGCTAGTTATTTTAGCCCATTCAGTTATAGCTAGTTATCTTAATCTTAATCCATTCAATCATAGCTAGTTATTCAAAACCATTAAATTATAGCTAGTTATTGAAAACAACTAAACCATAGCTAATTATTCAAAACCATTCCAATCATAGCTAGTTATTCAAAACCATTCAATCATAGCTAGTTATTCAAAACCATTCAATCATAGCTAGTAATCTGAACCCATTCATTCACAGCTAATTAGTTTAATCCATCCAGTCCTGGCTGGTTATCTTAATTCATTCACTCCGCTCAGTTGTTACTTTCACTCATTCTCTGCCATGTGAATCCGCACTAGCTCAACTGTTACTTTTTAACCCATCATTTATTCCCCCACTGGTGTTTTCTAGGCTGAGGAATAAAGTCCCCTTGCCCAAGCAGTCTCCACGTAGGCAATGTACAGGCTAGGATTTGTATTTTACTTCCAGTAAACAAAAAAAACAAACTTGCCTTACCAAGGAATGGAACCCATGTCCCATGATTTGTGAGGCAAGTATTCTAACCCTTCAGGAGTTGCAGCAGTGCAGTGGCTACATGCCTGCCTGTCAGCCTGGTGGACATATGTTTGAAATCCCCAGATTTTAAACAAGCCACATTTATAACATTGACCTGGGCTCCCAGGTCAACCTGGCTTAAAATTGTCACCAGAGAATCTCCTTGGAAGTAAAAATGGTCAGTGTGATATTAACAACCACATAAGCTAACTCTGGAGTGCTGATTGATTCTATAAAATATAGGGCTAGTACTGTGGGTCCAGTATGCCTTAATGTATGTGTGAGTCCATTACTGATCCTAACCCTTTATCCATACGCTGCTCTATAGATTGTTAAGCACATGAATATACTAACACCTGGCTGTATTCTGTTTGTGTATGTGTTAGGTTTTTCATAGTTTTCATTGATTATTGTTAACTACAAATACATTTCCTTGTTGTTATTAACCACAAACTAATTTCTTGATTGTTGTTATCTAGAAATTAATTTCCTTACTGAGTTTGACATTCGCCTTCATGCTTATTTGCATGTGGTTTTCATTTGTTTCTTTGTTCTTTCTCTTTACTAATACTGTGGTCCCTCTTTCTTTAATGCTTCTTCTGGATCACTTGGATCTGTGCAAAGGTGAAGGTTGTTTTGGAGAGGAGAAGCACAAGATGAAAGAGGAGGGAACGTTTTTTAGGGAGCAGCTGAGGACAGAGATTGAACAGGAGCATCTAGATCAAGGGGAATCATCTCCTGGGCTGGCTGACTATACCCAGGAGAAGGAACATCAAGATGATGTATCTGATATGAGAGACACAGATGAGGAAGCATTAGGAAAGGTGAAAGAAGAAATGGAAGCCATTGAGAAAGTAGTTGGAAATATGGAAGACAGTTTCAAGCTGACCTCAAGTAGAATGCATAAGGAAGTCATTACTGTGGATTCTGGTCGGTTAGTCGGTGAAGGGAGAGATGATGTTCAGGAGGTTGCAAGGGAGGAATATAGAAGTCTCCTGGTGGAAGATGGTAGTGAAACAACTCAAGACTTTTCAGACATCAGAAGTGAGCTGTTGGAGTCCTTGGAGAGTCAGCATGAACTGGACACCTCCAAGGAGCATGACAGTGAGATGTCTGAATCAGAGCATGTTGTCTTACGGACACAGACTACTGTCATTGATGAATCCAGGAGTGAGCTGAAAATGGAAGCTGGGTTTGAGGATGATGATGAGGAAGATGATGATCATTTTAGTGATACTAGAGAAACTCTAGATGAAGGAGAGCAGCAGGAGTTTGACAGTGTGCAGGCTGCTGAACAGGATGAGGAGCAGTACTTCCTGGCTTCAGCTGTTATAGCAGAAACTTTAGAGAAGGCCCAGGCAGTGGTAGCTGAATCTGCAGAGAAGAGTGAGGCTGCAATAGAAGAATCCGTAAAGAAGGCAATGGTGGACGAGTCTTTAGAGGAAAAGGCTGAAACAGTCACAGAAGAATCCTTAGAGAAGGCTGAAGTAGAAGTAGCTGTGTCCTTTGAGGAGGCAGAAGCAATGATAGCAGAATCTTTTGAGCAAGCAGAAGCAATGATAGCAGAATCTTTGGGCAGGTCTTGGATAGATGTGGCGGAATCTGCAGACAAGGATAAGGCAGAGGTAACAGAACCCATAGAGAAGGGTAAAATAAAGACAGTAGACATCTGTGAGAAGGATGAATCTGGGATAGAATCCTTAGAGAAGGCTCACGTAGAAGTAGAAGAATCCTTTGAGAAGGCCGAGGCAGTTATAGCAGAATCCTTTCAGAAGGCTGAGGCAGTGATAGCAGAATCCTTAGATAAGTCAATGATAGAGATAGTAGAATCCACAGAGAAGCCCCAGGAAGAGGTCGCAGACTCCTTCAAGAAGCCCCAGGTAGAGATAGCGGAATCCTTGGTGAAGTCTGGAGTAGAATTAGGAGAATCCCTGGAGAAGTTTCAGGTGGAGATTGTAGAATCCTTTGAGATGGCTGAAGCAGTGATAAAATCTCTAGTCATGTCTCAGACAGAGATAGAAGAAACTTATGAGAAAACTTCCATTGTTGTTTCTGTAGACCAAATGGCTGCTTCTGGTAGTAATACAGAGGGCCTACTTATGGAGGAAGAGAGAGTCCTGGTGGACATGAGTAGAGATGATATTATTGGTAGTGTACAAGAAAGTGTTGTGACTGAATCTCTAGAATATGTCTCAGAGGCAGTCGATTCCTTTGGAATGCCTGCTGCGCCAGTTTCTGATGATGTTCATTTTAATGGAAGAAAAGAGATCCAGGTCATTTATGAAGTTGATTCCAAAACTGAACCTGCAGTTACAGCAGAAGAAAAAGTGGAGAAAGAAGCAGAGCATGCGCATGAGCGGATTGTTGAGATCAAATTAACAAGGGCTGATTCGGAACAAGATGAATCAGAATTGTTTGAAGACAAAGAGACTGCTCTGTTTGAAACATCTGAAGCACGTGACCTGAAGGAGGAGGATTCTGCAAGGACAGAATCAGTCAGCTCACATCATGTGAGAGATAAAGGATTTGAACCAGATGAAGCTCCAAGAAGACCTCCTTTTAAGAGGATTTTGACTGATGAGGATCTAGATAGTGTTGCTGCTACCGTGGGAAGTGACAGCTTTGTAGATGAGGGTGAAGAAGAGAGCTTCTATGATGTCAAAGAGAACGGTGAGAAGACAGATATGTCAGAAGGGATATCTGTTGAAGATTTAGCCATTGAGACCTACAGCAGTCAGAGTTATGAAGCTGTGAATGGGCTGGAAACAAAAGCATCTTTGCTTCTTATTACCAGCAAGATCACGGAAGTGGACAGTGGTCAAGGATATGAAGCTTCAGATGTTTCTGAAACAAAAGCTCGTTTGGATGCCCTTCCCAATGTAGCCAGTTCTAGGACACTCTATGAAGTGATGAGCCTGCCTGATGATGTGGACTCAGGGCAGGCGCTGGTGGAGGAGGGAGGCTTGGAGTTTGAATCTCGTGAAGAAAGATCAGAAAGTGAAGTATATCAGGTGGGAGATTCACGGCAGTCACCAGATGAGAGAGCTGGAATGAAAGAAGGTGAGTTAGAAGAAGAACTTGTTGAACATAGCAAAGATGATATACTTTGTGAGAAAAGTGAGTTAAGTGTTGACGTTGTACATGAGGAAAAAGTAAGTACAGAAACTTTGGACGCAAAAGAAGATTTGGATGAAGCTAAGAGACAGGAAGAAGTGACTGCTGAATCCACAGCAATAGAAGAAGAGACAGAAATGAAATATAAGCAAGAAGTAGAGAGATATGAAGAGTTTGAACATGTAGAAATAGAAAAGATGGACAGAACTGTGGTGACTTCTGTAGAATCTAAATCATATGAGTCCACAGGATTTATTTTTCTGACCCAAGAAGAGCTGTTAAGTGACAAGCAGGAAAGACACATTGAAAAGAAGTCCGTGGACACTGATTCTATCAGAGTTGAAGTGCTGAAGGTCTCTACAACAACAGAATCTTATGTTCAGGCATCAAATGAGCTTCAGGATGAGGACCAAGATGTTCAAGATGTTTCCTGGGAAGAATCTACTGGTGCACAGAGTTTCACAAGTGGCGTGTGCTTTGAGCAGGTTGATGAGTCTGATCAGAAGGAAGTGGAAGAGCAACATTTGGGTGACAGCATGCAGGCAAAGGAAGAGGATGTGTCTGCTGTAAGACTCGTTGGTAGTCAAGATGAAGATGAGTTTTATTACATGGGCATGGAAGCAGCTGATGGAAGTGTGGAAGAGGCTGAAGACTGGGAGCTGCTGGACAAAGATGAGCTCACACATGAGGAGATCTTGCAGGCAGCTACACTGGTGATGGCAGGAGAGGCAAAGAAGTTGGATGAGGAGTCTGGACGTGGTGATGAGGTCGTAACGGAAGGTGATGATGTGATTACCCACAAAGTGTATGGCTTTCAAGAAAGCTTGGTCTTTAGTGCTGAAGAAGTGGAGAGATCTAGTGGACAGTTGTTGGAGGTCAACTTTGAGCATTTGAGAGAAACAGATGCGAAAGAAGAAACAAGGGAAGAAATAACAGCTGTCAGTGTTATTCAAGAAGACAGAAAAGAAGACATGTCTGCAGTTTATCTTGTTAAAGAAGAAAGTCAGGAACAAAAGGAAGACAGGATGCCAGCTACAGATCATGCTCAGGACGAAAGTGAAGAAGAAATTTCAGCTGCAGATCTTATGAAAGATGAAAGTGAAGAAGAAATTTCAGCTGCAGATCTTGTTAAAGACAAAAATGAAGAAGAAATTTCAACTGCAGATCTTGTTAAGGACAAAAGTGAAGAAGAAATTTCAGCTGCAGATCTTGTAAAAGACGAAAGTGAAGATGAAATTTCAACTGCAGATCTTGTGAAAGAAGAAAGTGAAGAAATTTCAGCTGCCAATGTTATTAAAGAAGAAAGTGAACACAAAATGCCACTTGTGGTTTTCCCTAAAGAAGAAAGTGAATTTGAAGTTTCAACTGCAGTTGAAAATCTTGTACAACATGACAAGGAACTAGACATTTCAACTGAAGATCTTGTTGAACAAGAAAGGGGACTCCACTTTTCAGCCAAAGACTACATTGAAGAACAAAGAAATGAGCTAGAAATCTCAGGCACAGATCTTGATAGAGAACATGTTGAAGAACAATTTGAAGAAGTTACAATTCCAGATGAAGATGTTGAAGAACTAAAGAAAGACATGTCAGATGAAGGCATTATTGAAGAACAGAGAAACGAGTTAGAAGTTTCATCGCAGGACCATCTTGACAAAGAAAGAGAAGAAACTGAGGCAGCACTGGGTCTTGTTGCGGAAGAAAGAAAAGAGCTAAATATTTCAGTCCATGGATTTGGTGACGAAAATGAAGACTTTTCAGATGAAGGCAGTGTCGACGAGCAAAGCTATATAGACACAACGCCAGTTGAAGACCATGGTAAAGAGATTGGAGAAGAGATTTCAGATGAAAAATTTGATGAAGAAGAAAGAGAAGTCATTTCTGCACATCATCTGGCAGAAGACAAAAGAGAAAAAATGTCTGTACATGATCTTATAGAGGAAAGGGAAGAAAGACAAGACATTTCCGCTCCTAAAATTGAAGAAGAAGAAGAAGACATTTATGCTCATGAAATTAAAGAAGAAGAAAGAGAAGAAGACATTTCCTCTCATGACATTGAAGAAGAAGAAAGAGAAGAAGACATTTCTGCTCATGACATTAAAGAAGAAGAAAGAGAAGAAGACATTTCTGCTCATGAAATTAATGAAGAAGAAAGAGAAGAAGACATTTCTGCTCATGAAATTAATGAAGAAGAAAGAGAAGAAGACATTTCTGCTCATGAAATTAAAGAAGAAGAAAGAGAAGAAGACATTTCCTCTCATGACATTGAAGAAGAAGAAAGAGAAGAAGACATTTCTGCTCATGACATTGAAGAAGAAGAAAGAGAAGAAGACATTTCTGCTCATGACATTGAAGAAGAAAGAGAAGAAATGTTTGCTTATGAGATTGAAGAAAAAGAAAGACAAAGCATTTCAGCTCATGAAATTGAAAAAGATGAAGAAAGAGAAGAAGACATTTCTGTTCATGAAATTGAAGAACAAAAAGATGAAATAGAAGGCACTTCTGCTCATGAGATTGAAGAAGAAGAAAGACAAAACATTTCTATTCTCGAAATTGAAGAAGAAGAAAGAGAAGAAGACAATATTCAACAACAACAGGAAGTACTAGCATTGTTTACTTCAGACCATATTGAAGAACAAAGACAAAAAGAAAAAATTTCATTCCAAGATCTTTTTGAAGTAAAAAGAGAAGAAATCTCCACACAAGACATTAATGGAGAAGAAGAAAGAGAAGAATTTTATGTTCATGGAACTATTGAAGAAGAAAGAGATGAATTTTATGTTCATGGAGCCGTTGAAGAAGAAAGAAATGAATTGTATGTTCATGGAGCCGTTGAAGAAGAAAGAAATGAATTGTATGTTCATGGAACCATTGAAGAAGAAAGAGATGAGTTTTACGTTCATGGAGCTGTTGAAGAAGAAAGAGAAGAATTGTATGTTCATGGAGCTGTTGAAGAAGAAAGAGATGAGTTTTACGTTCATGGAGCTGTTGAAGAAGAAAGAGAAGAATTGTATGTTCATGGAGCTGTTGAAGAAGAAAGAGATGAGTTTTATGTTCATGGAGCTGTTGAAGAAGAAAGAGAAGAATTCTATAATAATAGCAATGTTGAAGGTGAAAGAGAAGAATTTTATCTTCATGGAGCTGTTGGAGATGAATGTTATGTTCATGGAGCTGTTGAAGAAGAAAGAGAAGAAATGTTGGCACAAGAAGAAAAGGAAGAACTTATCACTTCAACTGATCTTGTTCTAGAAGAAAAAGAAGAACTAATCTTTTCAACTGAAGATCACACTGAAAAACTAAGAGAAGACAGTTCTTACCGAGACAGGGTTGATGCTTATATAGAAGAGAACATTTCAGCCGAAAGCCTTGTTGATAAAAAAAGACAAACAGTTTCAGCAAGAGGCAGTGTTGATTATGAAAGAGAAGTTGCAGCCAAAGATCTGTTTGGAGAAAAGCCGGTTGATATCTTATATGGCAATATTGTGAAACAAACAAGTGAAGAAGAAATTTCAGCTGAAGATCTTGTTGAAGATGAAAAAGAAGTTGTAGCAGAAGATCTATTTGGAGAAAAACTGGTTGATATCTTAGATCGCAGTATCATGAAACAAACAAGTGAAGAAGAAATTTCTGCTGAAGATCTTGTTGAAGATGAAAGAGAAGTTGAAAATGAGGATCTTTTTGAAGAAAAGTCAGATGAAATGATAGATGGTTATATTGTTAAACAAACAAGTGAAGAAGAAATTTCTGCTGAAGATCTTGTTGAAGATGAAAGAGAAGTTGAAAATGAGGATCTTTTTGAAGAAAAGCCAGATGGAATCATAGATGGCAATGTTGTTAAACAAAAAAGTGAAGAGGAGATTTCGGCCGAAGATCTTGTTGAAGATGAAATCTTGACTGAAGAAACAGCAGAAAAAACTCCAAGAGAAGAAACATCAATAGAAAGAATAATGGATGAAGTACCTGACTACAATCAACGTATTGATGCCTTGCAGAAAAAGATGATCGAACATCAGGGAATGTTCCAAGTTGCCTCTGATGAAGAATCGGGGTCTGAGTATTCCTTTGAAGACCAGGAGGTTCTTGATAAAGAACATGTTTTGCATCAGGATCTCGACAAAGGTGACATTGATAATGGTGATATTGATGATGATAATGGTATTGATGATGATAATAATGATGATGATGCCATCATTGATCAGGATGAAGTGTGTTCTAAGGATGTTGATAAAGAACTCGATCTGGAGATAGAAGAGCAGGACCACCTTACAGCCGCTCTGTTGTCTCGGTATATTAGAGAGAGCCAAGAAGAACAGGGAGACAGAGATGATGCTGATAAGGCCAATGTGTCCAGAAGTGTTGAAAGATACGAACCAATGGAGGATGTGGATGAAAGTGAAACTTCAGCCCTTGTTCGGTTTGGGAAAGCCGATAGACCAATGTTTATGGAAACCTCACTTGAACAGATAACGGAGCAATCTTCCGAGAGTGACCTGGTCAGAAGCCAGGAGCTGTCCAGCACTGATGACAAGTATGAGGATATGGAGGGCCTGGTGGTTGACTTCCTGGAGACACTTGGTGAGCAAGTTGATCTGGAGGCACTGGCTAGAGATGGTGAAGAAGAAAGAGTGGGAACTGGATTATTGCTTGCAGAAGATGAAAGATCAGAGGAGGGAATTAATTACAGTAATGTTAAGAAGAATGACTACTTTGATGAAGTTGGTGAGAAACACAAAGAAGATATGGCATTACCAACCCTAGAAGATGCCAGAAATAGAGAGCTTACAGAATGTCTTGTCGACAAAGATGTGGACAGTGAGTCTGAAACTTATGGACATGCCCAAGACTTGGTTGATGTTGATGCCAAGGCACATTCTATTTTAGATGAAGATGAAAAGTATGAAGATGCTACTGATGAACCAGTGTTCTCTGTGTCACTAAAGCATGAACAAGATACTCATGATGTGTCATCAGATAAGGTAAGTGATGTTTATGAAGTTCTTGAAAGAAGCAGTGAGTTATTCTCTCGGCAAGAGATTGAAAATGAGGAGTGTGAAATTATGTGTAATGTTAGTATAACAACCACAGACTATTCTCATTATCAAGTGTCAGAGGACGGCTTTGAAACAGATCATATGATTGGTCAGTTTGAACAGTCAAATGAGATCACGTATACTGAATTACAGAAAGAGGACATGTCTGTTGCTGATGTACGTTCTTGTGTGGCAGTGATGGAAGAGCAGATTGGCGAAACAGAAACACAGTTAGTTGAAACTCTCTCTGAAGGTTTTGAGACCTCATCTGAAGAGGTTGTACAAACTATAACCAAAGAGGAAATAGAGGATCTGGATTCCTATGTTGTTGAAACCTGTGAAGAACCAGTACAGTACGTTGACAGAATGGAAGTAATGATAGAGAAGCCATATCCATGTGTTCTTGAAACTCATTCACATGAAGCTGTGGAACAGTCAATGGATAGAATTGAAACGAAGTATGAGAAATCACATTCTAGTTTTCTAGAAACCATTTCACATGAAGAAACTGAACAATCTGTGATTAGAATTGAGAAAGAATTACAGATGCAAGACTTGTCAGTTCTTGAAACCACTTTGCACGAAGAACAAGGTGAGTCAATGGATAGAATTGAAGAAATAGAACAAATTGTAAATAGGAGTGAAGTACAGTTTCAGAAACAGTACTCATCTACAGTTGAAACCAGTTTGCTCGATACATTAGAACAATTTGATGATGGAGGTGAAACTGTATTTGAGAAGCAAGACACTTCTTTCCTGGAAAACATTTTGCATGAAGATAGCGAACAGTTTGTGAAGAGGTTTGAAGATTCATTTCATGAACAGGGCTTCTCTGATCTTGAAACAGAACAACCTGTGAGAAGAATTGAAGAGACATTTAAGAAACATGAGTTGTCTGATCTTGAAGCCAGTGATCATGAAATAGAACAACCTGTGAGAAGAACTGAAGAGACATTTGAGAAACATGAGTTGTCTGATCTTGAAGCCAGTGATCATGAAATAGAACAACCTGTGAGAAGAATTGAAGATACATTTGAGAAACATGAGTTGTCTGATCTGGAAACTAGTGATCATGAAATAAAACAACCTGTGAGAATTGAAGAGACATTTGAGAAAGATAAATTTTCTCTTCATGAAATAGAACAATCTGTAAGAAGGATTGAAGAGACATTTAAAAAAGAAGAATTGTCTCATCGTGAAATAGAACAATCTGTAAGAATAATTGAAGAGACATAT
Organism: Cepaea nemoralis; assembly: GCA_014155875.1. Classification (NCBI taxonomy): domain Eukaryota; kingdom Metazoa; phylum Mollusca; class Gastropoda; order Stylommatophora; family Helicidae; genus Cepaea; species Cepaea nemoralis. The sequence continues at coordinate 656,820 of JACEFZ010015548.1, forward strand.
GAGAAAGAAGAATTGTCTCATCATGAAATAGAACAATCTGTAAGAAGAACTGAAAAGAAATTTGAGAAAGAAGAATTGTCTCATCGTGAAATAGAACAATCTGTAAGAAGAATTGAAGAGAGATTTGAGAAAGAAGAATTTTCTCATCATGAAATAGAACAATCTGTAAAAAGAATGGAAGAGACATTTAAAAAATATGACTTGTCTCATCTTGAAACCACTGATCATGAAATAGAACAGCCTATAAGAAGAACTGAAGAGACTTTTGAGAAAGAAGAATTGTCTGATCTTGAAACAGAACAGCCAATACAAATTGAAGAGACATTTGAGAAAGAAGAATTATCTCATCAGGAAATAGAACAATCTGTAAGAAGAACTGAAGAGAGATTTGAGAAAGAAGAATTTTCTCATCATGAAATAGAACAATCTGTAAATAGAATGGAAGAGACATTTGAAAAATATTACTTGTCTCATCTTGAAACCACTGATCATGAAATAAAACAGCCTATGAGAAGAACTGAAGAGACTTTTGAGAAAGAAGAATTGTCTGATCTTGAAAAAGAACAGCCAATACAAATTGAAGAGACATTTGAGAAAGAAGAATTATCTCATCATGAAATAGAACAATTTGTAAGAAGAATGGAAGAGACATTTGAGAAAATGTCATCAGATCTTGAAACCAGTGATCATGAAATATTAGAACAGTTCATAGATCGAACTGAAACCCTTTTTGAGAAACCAGACCTTTCTGTACTAGATACCAGCGTACACGATGTAATAGAACAATCTGTGGACAGAATTGAGTTGAAATTTGAGAAGTATGATTTATCTATTGTAGATACCAGTTCACATGAAGAATTGATGCAGTCTGTGAGTTCACTTGAAACCGAATTTAAAATGAAAGATTCACATGTCCTTGAAAGCAGTTCCCATAAAGAATTGATGCGGTCTTTGAGTTCACAAGAGACTGAATTTGAGATGACAGATTCACATGTTCTTGGAAGCAGTTCACATGAAGAGCTGGAACAGTTTGAGCATATTGAAACAGTATTTGAGAAGCAACAATCTTCTGTCAGTAGAAGCAGTTCACATAAAGAAACAGAGAAATATGACTCATCTACTCTGGAAAGTAGTTCACTTGAAGAACTTAACCAGTCTGCATATATAATTGAAACAGTGTTTGAGAAGCATGACTTATCTGTTCAAGAAACCAGTTCAGATGAAGAACTAACCCAGTCTGCAGATCTGGTTGAAACGGGGTCTGTTAAGAAAACCAGTTCATATGAAGAACTAAGTCAGTTTACAGATGTAGTTGAAACAGTGTTTGAGAAGCATAACAGGTCTGTTGAAGAAACCAGTTCACATGAAGAACTAAGCCAGTCTGCAGATGTGGTTGAAACAGTGTTTGAGAAGCATGACTTGTCTCCTCAAGAAACCAGTTCACATGAAGAACTAACCCATTCTGCATTTGTAATTGAAAGAGTGTTTGAGAAACATGATTCTTCTGTTCCAAAAACCAGTTCACAAGAAGAAATAGAGACACTATTACAAGAAGAAGAATCATCCGTGAGTACTGCACTGTCACTTAAAGAAGATCAGGAATCTGAAGAGATTACTAGTGACATAGATGCTCAGGAAAATGAGAACAATGATCAATCTTTCATAGACAGAAGTGAATTGAAAATTGAGAAGCAAGATTATTCTGTTCTAGAAACCAGTTCACATGATGAAATAGAACTATTTGTGGATAGAGTTGAAGCCGTGTTTGAGAAAGAAGACACTTCAATTTTTCTGACTAGTTCATATACAGAAAGTGAACACTTTGTGGGCACACAGTGAGACAGAAGATGAAGCTTCAAGATTCATCAGTTCTTGAAACCAGTTCTAAAGATGAACTTGAACTTGATCGGTCTGCAGACATGAGTGACATAACATTTGAAAAGTCAGACTTGTTTGTTCTTGATGCAAGTTCACGTGGAAAAATAGAACAGTCAGTGGATAGAACTGAAGGCATATTTGAGAAAGAAGGCGTTTCTGTTGCTGAAACCAGATCCCTTGAGATAATAGAGAAATCTGTTGATAGGGTTGAAACCATCCTTGAGAAAAAAGACTCTTCTATTCTTGAAACAAGATTGCTTGATGCGATGGAAAGGTCTGTAGATAGAATGGAAGTGACAGTTGAGGAGACAGGTTGTTCTCTTGTTGAAATAAGATCACATAAAGTCCTAGAACAGGCACAAGAAGGAATTGAAACAGTACTTGAGAAACCGGAAACATCTACCCCGGAAACCAGTTCACAGGACGAAACAGAAGAGTCTTTTGACAGAATAGAAAGGGAAATTGAAAAGGAAGAAATGTCTCATGTAGATTACAGTTCACTTAAAGATGTAGAGCAATCTATGTATAGAACTGAAACACATTTTGAAAAACAAGACTTATCTGCCAGTGAATCTAGTTCATATGAAGTAGTACAACCACGGCAGAATACAATGGAAGCATGCTTTGAACATTCTGTGGATGTTCTAGATTCAGGTGCGATCACTGAAGAAGAAAGCATTAAACACCTGGAAGGTATAGATGAATCCAGCTTTGTTTTTGTGGCGGACACAGAAAAAGAAGAAGAGGAGATCTTTAATGAAGAGGATAGAAAGCTGGATACATGTGACGCAGTATCTCACACAGACAGCTGTCTGTTGGAAGATGCTTTTACAGAGAAATTCATTGACAGAGCCGAGCATTTTCTGGAGATAGTTCATGATGTCATAAGACCAGATCCAGATGGCAGAGATCATCTACCTTCGTCTGAAACAACTCAGGGAGAACCAGAACAATCTCGGTCTGATAATCTGCCACATTCAAGAAGTCCCCCAACAGGCCACACAAGAACTGATGATGATAAAGGGCAGCCTTCAGGTGGTAGTTCCACAGTGACCTCAACATTTCAGACATCCACATTTGAGAATGATTATTACATTGAAGAATCAAGATATGAAGTGCAAGACAGTCAGTCTGAAGTGCACCAGATAGATCACTATGCAGAGAAAATCAAGGAAACAGACTTGGATAAAGATGCTTCATTTCAACTGAATGAAGAGATCAAGGAAGAAGCTCAGGGCCGGAAAGTTCTGGGTCAGACTTATATGTCTGTTAACATGTCTGCATCAGACTATATTTCCTCCAGTGATTCCGAGCAGTTCTATGTCACGAGAAGAGAATCGACATCATTTGATGTTGCCACCAGTGAAGCATTCACTGGCTCCAGCTATAGTGCCCAGAGCGAGACCATGGCCAGTTCCCAGTTTACTTTAACAGAGTCGGAGCATGGGCATGAAGCAGACACTGAAGAGTGTGGCCAAGGGTCGGATGGTGAGGATCCAAATGGTGAAAGGAAAACATCCATTTACCTCTCACGTAAAGTTCTCTCTGAAAGGACATCCAGGAGATACGACAGTTATGCGGAGTCATCCTCTTCGGAAGATGAGCCTGGTGATGCTTTGGGGCATCAGGAATTGCCTCAGTCACCTTCAGGGTTGACTCTGGTTCCTACAAAAGACACGGAGGGATACATAGTAGACTTGGACTCAGCCCAGGAAACTGCCACAAAGAATATACTAGCAGATTCTAGTAACATGGCACAGTCTGTAGAACAACTACATCTGGATAATGCCTCAGTTGACAACAACAGATGCAAAGATGGCTGGCAAGGCGATGGAGGTCAAGATTATAATGATGAAGGTCAAGATTATAATGATGGAGGTCAAGATTATAATGATGGAGGTCAAGATTATTATGATGGAGGTCAAGATTATTATGATAGAGGTCCAGATTATAATGATGGAGGTCAAGATTATATTGATGGAGATCAAGATTATAATGATGAGAAACTAGGAACTGAATATGCAGTCATTGAGAGACTTGCACCACCCACAGATTTGACTCCATTTGCTTCAGAAGATCCTTCCAACCTACAACAGGCTGCAGGTGTGGAGACCACACTGTCACCAGATCAGCATTTAGGTAAGCATTGTGCTAGTATTTCACAAATATCTTTCATAATAACATTGTTCTTTATGTTTTAAATTTCTAATTTTATGAATGTTTGTCACGCCAGGTTATGCAGTTCTTTAAGTCACAGGTCAATGTCTCTGACCTCAATATGCAGTTAGTTACGGTTTGCTTCCTCTAGATACATTCCACCCAAGGTAAAAAGGTCTATCTACTTGTTGGTAGTTTTTACCTCTACAACTGTGCCAATTCAGTGACCTTATAACCTCCTCCTCCTCCTCCTCCTTCTCCTTCTTCTCCTTCTCCTTCTTCTGAGACATGATGGTGTTTTCGAGTGAGTTTTCTTCTATGTTCAGTATTTTTCGTATTCTTGGTCCATGATATTCTAAGAAATTTCTGCAACATGTAAGTTCTTCTTCTTCTTCTGCGTTCATCCGGAGTTTTTTCCGGATGTGATTGCGTTGTGCCTGTTTACAGCAGAGCTGCGTTCTTGCACCATTAAGGCCGACACATTTGACTTCTGCGGGCATTTGTTGACCGGGTTAACCTTCCCGGACATGTAAGTTTGAAAGCTCGTCTACTTTTTCTTCGTCTGCAATCAACATTTGGTGTGTGACTATCTCGGCACTGGTGACAAACAAGATGGTTTGCTAGAGATGTTCTTCTTTGCAAGAAGGCAGGTAATTATCATCATTGGTGTCTTCTAGAAGAGGCGTTTCGTCTCTGAGAGTTAAGCAGCTTGTCCAGGTATTTTTCATGTTTTGCAAAATAGATAAGGCCACTATTTCCATGCCAAAGTTTCCATACCAAAGTGGCAAGACTGTGCAGATGGGCGCCACTATCAGCATCATGTGCCATGCTGGTTCACTACCTCACTTAGTCCTGAGGTTATTGTTTGTTTGTTTGTTTTCTCTGTGATGACTGGGTTACGAATGCAGTTTGTAATCACGCAATCGCATTCGAAACACAGCTGCGGGCGATTTGGCAACAGACCACCTTGCGTCGTTCAGAAAGCAGTGGCAAACTACTGAACGTAAATCTTGCTCAGGAATCACAAACAGTCATAACATGCTGGGGTTGAATGCTACATCCTGTAAAGGATATGCAACACGTTTTTGTTTTCTTGCATTCACTCACTTTGAACTCAAATGTAGTCCATACACATGCTTCTACTTCTAGTGCACTGGACTGATGTTTGTGTGTGGTTTAGTTTTCCCTTTTACTTGTGTCCCTCACCATCAGGCGAACCCATTCCGACTTCTGAGGATCCCCAAATTCTTAACTCCCATCTGTGTTCTATTTCACATTATTCCATTTTGTGAAGCCACCCCTGTGTTTATTTCTTTGTCTTCCTTTCATACTTTTTCCATTAAGTTTGCAAGTTGTTGCTAATTTTTCAAGCTGCTCTATGTTCATAACATGCCTTACAAAATGTATCTACGTCTGATTTCCATAATCTTACTTGCAGTTTTCATCTGTTTCTTTAGCCACTACCTCATTGGATTTTTCTTTCTCTCAGTCTGTTGTGTTCTAATGAAAAGGAACTGTTAATTCTGTTTAATAAAACCAGAACCCAGTATTTGACATGCTAAGCTTCTCTCTCATTGTTTTTTCCTATGTGAATGTATCATGCACTGTTGATGAACGAAAGATGAGTGATTGGAAGGGCCGAATGTAAGACAGGCCTGCGTGCCCAATTTGTTACCCTTTAAAAATAAAGTTTGTTCGTTTGTTCATTCTCAAACAGAGCCATTTATAGAGATTATCTTTATGTTTAGAATGACCATTAGTTCTTTAAGTCATCCATTATCACTTTCAGATTACCTTTATCTCCTTAAGACTGTTTATCTCTTTAAGGCTACCTTTATCTCTTTAAGATTTCCATGATCTCTTTAGGATTATGCTTATACCATAAGGATTACCTGTATCTCTTTATTATTACCTTTATCTCTTTAAGATTACTTATCTCTTTAAGATTGCCATGATCTCTTGAGGATGATGCTTATACCATAAAGATTACCTTTATGTCTTTATCTTCTTCTTCTTCTTCGTTCATCCGGAGTTTTTTTTTCGGATGTGATTGCGTTGTGCCTTTTTACAGCAGAGCTGCGTTCTTGCGCCGTTAGGCCGACACATCCGACTTCTGCGGGCATTTGTTGACCGGGTTAACCTTCCCGGGGTTATTATGTCTTTATGATTACCTTTAACTCTTCAAGATTACCTTTGTCTCTTTAAAATTACCTTTAGCTCTTTAAGATTACTATGATCTCTTTATGATTATGTTTATACCATAAGGATTACCTTTATCTCTTCAAGATTACCTTTGTCTCTTTATGATTACCTTTATCTCTTCAAGATTACCTTTATCTCATTATAATTACCTTTATCTCTTCAAGATTACCATGATCTATTTAGGATTATGTTTATACCATAAGGATTACATTTATCTATTTATGATTATCTTTATCTCTTCAAGATTACCTGTATCTCTGTAAGATTGCTGTGATCTCTTTAGGATTATGTTTATCTTTTTCAGATTATATTATGTTCATTTCTTTAAGATTACCTTGGTCTCTTTAATATTACCTGTGATCTCTTTGGGATTCTCTATAACTATTAAGATTACCTTCAGCTCTTTATGATTATCTTTGTCACTTTAGTATTACTGTTATGAGATTAGATAAGAAAGTCACAATTACATGTATGACTGTGAGAGGAATTCCAAGATAAATGCCATGAAACGACATTGATGTCTTTCCGTATTGGGGAACTACGATTGTGGAGACATAGAAGAAGGACCTACCATGTCACGATGGAGACAGAAGAAGGAAGACCTACTGTGTCATGGCTTAGACAAACTAAGAATGACTTACTACGGAATTCTTCTTCCATGTACATTCTCAGAAATCAGTATGAATGATATAAATAAACATAACATTTTGTGGCAAGTCCCAGAGGCTGCCATAAAGTGTTCCCTGACATTTTTTTTATGTTGGCCAAATTCATTCTTCCTTGTCTCTGACAAACAGGTCAGTCTCTCAGTAGGTGGTCAAAGGTTGTTATATCTGTGCCTCATAGACATTGATCCGTGGTAACTAATTAACTTTTACATTGCTGTCCTAGACCTAATGGACTTACTTATTGCACATTATGGGTCAGGGACAGGTAATATTGCATATGTTTCATTCTGAAACTACATATTTTTGTTTATTTCTTTGTCAGTGTGTTGGTATTGTTAGTTACTGTCTGTCATATGATGTTTTGTAATGATATGTATGCATAATCTGTTGGTGTTGTTAGTTACTGTCTGTCATATGATGTTTTGTAATGATATGTATGCATAATCTGTTGGTGTTGTTAGTTACTGTCTGTCATATGATGTGTTGTAATGATATGTATGCATAATCTGTTGGTGTTGTTAGTTACTGTCTGTCATATGATGTTTTGTAATGATATGTATGCATAATCTGTTGGTATTGTTTAGTTACTGTCTGTCATATGATGTGTTGTAATGATATGTATGCATAATCGTTGGTGTTGTTAGTTACTGTCTGTCATATGATGTTTTGTATGATATGTATGCATAATCTGTTGGTGTTGTTAGTTACTGTCTGTCATATGATGTGTTGTAATGATATGTATGCATAATCTGTTGGTGTTGTTAGTTACTGTCTGTCATATGATGTTTTGTAATGATATGTATGCATAATCTGTTGGTGTTGTTAGTTACTGTCTGTCATATGAATGTTTTGTAATGATATGTATGCATAATCTGTTGGTGTTGTTAGTTACTGTCTGTCATATGATGTTTTGTAATGATATGTATGCATAATCTGTTGGTGTTGTTAGTTACTGTCTGTCATATGATGTGTTGTAATGATATGTATGCATAATCTGTTGTGTTGTTAGTTACTGTCTGTCATATGATGTTTTGTAATGATATGTATGCATAATCTGTTGGTGTTGTTAGTTACTGTCTGTCATATGATGTTTTGTAATGATATGTATGCATAATCTGTTGGTATTGTTAGTTACTGTCTGTCATATGATGTTTTGTAATGATATGTATGCATAATCTGTTGGTGTTGTTAGTTACTGTCTGTCATATGATGTTTTGTAATGATATGTATGCATAATCTGTTGGTGTTGTTAGTTACTGTCTGTCATATGATGTGTTGTAATGATATGTATGCATAATCTGTTGGTGTTGTTAGTTACTGTCTGTCATATGATGTTTTGTAATGATATGTATGCATAATCTGTTGGTGTTGTTAGTTACTGTCTGTCATATGATGTGTTGTAATGATATGTATGCATAATCTGTTGGTGTTGTTAGTTACTGTTCTGTCATATGATGTTTTGTAATGATATGTATGCATAATCTGTTGGTGTTGTTAGTTACTGTCTGTCATATGATGTGTTGTAATGATATGTATGCATAATCTGTTGGTGTTGTTAGTTACTGTCTGTCATATGATGTTTTGTAATGATATGTATGCATAATCTGTTGGTGTTGTTAGTTACTGTCTGTCATATGATGTGTTGTAATGATATGTATGCATAATCTGTTGGTGTTGTTAGTTACTGTCTGTCATATGATGTTTTGTAATGATATGTATGCATAATCTGTTGGTGTTGTTAGTTACTGTCTGTCATATGATGTTTTGTAATGATATGTATGCATAATCTGTTGGTGTTGTTAGTTACTGTCTGTCATATGATGTTTTGTAATGATATGTATGCATAATCTGTTGGTGTTGTTAGTTACTGTCTGTCATATGATGTTTTGTAATGATATGTATGCATAATCTGTTGGTATTGTTAGTTACTGTCTGTCATATGATGTGTTGTAATGATATGTATGCATAATCTGTTGGTGTTGTTAGTTACTGTCTGTCATATGATGTTTTGTAATGATATGTAGCATAATCTGTTGGTGTTGTTAGTTACTGTCTGTCATATGATGTTTTGTAATGATATGTATGCATAATCTGTTGGTGTTTGTTAGTTACTGTCTGTCATATGATGTGTTGTAATGATATGTATGCATAATCTGTTGGTGTTGTTAGTTTACTGTCTGTCATATGATGTTTTGTAATGATATGTATGCATAATCTGTTGGTGTTGTTAGTTACTGTCTGTCATATGAATTGTGTTGTAATGATATGTATGCATAATCTGTTGGTGTTGTTAGTTACTGTCTGTCATATGATGTGTTGTAATGATATGTATGCATAATCTGTTGGTGTTGTTAGTTACTGTCTGTCATATGATGTTTTGTAATGATATGTATGCATAATCTGTTGGTGTTGTTAGTTACTGTCTGTCATATGATGTCTTGTCAGTGTATTGGTATTGTTAGTTGCTGTCTGTCATATGATAGTTTTTTAATATGTATGCATAATCTACTACAGGATCACCATTGCAGTATGACCAGGACATAAACAGGAACATCATCGATGCTGATTCGGAGTCCTCGGACTCAAGCGACGCTGCATTAATGCTTGTCTTGGATAGGGCTTCGGCTACAGGCACTGATAACAACACCTTGTCAGGGATCAGTTCCGAGAGTGGACAAGCCGTTGGATGGTGTGGATGCTCTGAGAGAGCAGTTCTGTGAGGAAAGTCCTCTGGACGATGTGTCTGAAGACAGGGAGCAGTTTTATCAAGCTTATCTCAAGGAAATTGAAAGCGAGGGAGAGATTGTTGGTGTGGAAGAGGCTAGGCAGTCCGAGGAATGTGCCACTAGGATGAGGGGGGAACTATCAAGCAATGAAAGGGAAGAAGCAGCTCAGCAGGACAACATTTCTTGGGACAGGTGTGAAGATGTGGTTGAATCTGAAGGGAGTCTACATCACAAAGAAGAAGACTACAAGGAGATTTTGAGTTTCGAAGCTGGGCACAGCTCTCCTCCAACAAATTTCGATGTTTCTCAAGAGGAAATGGGTCAGTTTCAGAAAGTCCGGCTTTCTGTTAGTGAGTTTGAGGAGAGACTTTGTGCCCCAGTACATGAGGCAATGACGAGGGATCACAGTGAGGATACACTGCATGAAGAAGCGGAGAAAGAAGATCAAGGGTTACAGGAGATGTATGTCCAATATGGAAGTTCAGGTGATTCAGATATTGTTAGCACTGAACAGAAAACAGTTGAGGATCATGAGGAACCTGTTCCATGGAAGCAGCAGACGGATGATGAATTCAGAAGGACATTCTCTGTGGATCAAAGGCAGCATGATTCCTACTCACAACAAGGCTATTCCCACACAACTGAGACAAGCCAAGAGAGCACTAGCTCCAAAGAAACAACAAAAGTCACTTTTGAAGAAAGTTATGTCACCAGTTCAAAGTTTAGAAGTGAGTACTCTGAGAAAGAAAGTGGCTATTCTGAGTATGCAAGTGGCTACTCTACGAGGTTTGCTGAGTTGAACCAGCATGATAAGCTTGATACGAATCTGATCCACCATTATTCACAAGGTGAGTTAAAACTATTTCCACATATTTCTATTTTATATTATGTGTATTATACTGCTTCTGGTCATATACTTTGTACCCAACTATGGCACACCATCAGCATCATATATTTATTGAGTTAGTTATGCTATTTTATTAATGAATGTGTCTGTAGCCATGCTTCTCAGTAACACACAGTGTATAAAACTATGGTACACCAGAGCACCATTATTTGAATAAGTTGAGTTGCTTACAAAAGCAATATAAACTTTGGCATTGTCTCTATGTAAAACACAATGTGCCACAACATGGTTCATCATTTCATTATTTATTTGAATAATTTAGTTATTCTTTCTTGTTTATTATGTTTTTATCTTCCGGTGTCATCATCATCATCATCATTTGCCATGTTGATAAGCATGAGTGGTCATGTTTCTTCATTCACATGATCACCAGTGTCGTGGATCAGCTCTGTGTTCTGATCGTAACCATGCCATGTGGTCAAGCCTTTCAGATATTCACTTCTCTGCCTCCCCTTGCTCTTTTCTCCTAAATCTTGCCAGTTGTCACACATTTCTCTTAATTTATTTCTTCTTATAATGTGTCCAAACAATTTTGACTGACTATGTGTAATTTCTCTAATCAGGTTACCATTTTCATTTGCCTCTTGTAGGACTTGCTCATTGGTTTTACTGTCTGTCAATGATATTCTTTGCATTTTCCCCAGAAACCATATTTCCACTGCCATTACATGTTTTTCATCTTATCTGCTCATTGTCCATGTTTCACATCCATACAAAAGTATAGATTCTATATTCTTGTGGTCTTTATATGTTTCTCTTTATCTTTCATTGGAGCTCTCAACCAATTCCTAATTAACATCCTTGAGAATGTGTTAGAAAAATGATCAACAGGATCAGAACAATGATGAACAGGATCAGAACAATAATCAACAGGATCAGAACAATGGTCAACAGTATCAGAACAATGATCAGAAGGATCAGAACAATAATCAGCAGGATCAGAACAATGATTAACAGGATCAGAACAATGGTCAATAGTATCAGAACAATGGTCAGTAGTATATAGCTGTGAAATAGGATCAGAACAATGGTCAACAATATCAGAAAAATGGTCAGTAGTATATGGCTGTGAAATAGGATCAGAGCAATGGTCAACAGGATCAGAACAATAATCAACAGGATCAGAACAGTGGCCAACAGGATCAAACAATAATCAACAGGATCAGAACAATAATCAACAGGATCAGAACAATAATCAACAGAATCAGAACAATGGTCAAAAGGATCAGAACAATGGTCAACAGGATCAGAACAATAATCAAAAGGATCAGAACAATAATCAAAAGGATCAGAACAATAATCAACAGGATCAGAACAATGGTCAACAGGATCAGAACAGTAATCAGCAGGATCAGAACAATGGTCAACAGGATTAGAACAGTAATCAGCAGGATCAGAACAATGGTCAACAGGATCAGAACAATGGTCAACAGGATCAGAACAATGGTCAAGAGAATCAGAACAATGGTCAGCAATATATGGCTTTGAAATAGGATCAGAACAATGGTCAACAGGATCAGAAAAATGGTCACTTGTATATGGCTGTGAAATGGATCAGAACAATGGTCACCGGGATCAGAAAAATGGTCACTAGTATATGGCTTTGAAATAGAATCAGAACAATGGTCAACAGGATCAGAACAATAATCAACAGGATCAGAATAATAATAACAGTAGTGTATGGCTTTAAACAGGATCAATGGTCAGTAGTATATGGCTTTAAATAGGGTCAGACTCAGTCACCAGTGATACCAGTGACTTCAGTTGCACATTTCAGTATGGTCTGTTTCTTTGATACGACTAAACCATTTGACACTTGCCATTGTTCTAGAGCTGTCTAGAAGTCTCATGTCCTAGATAGCTTATGTGTTTAGGTCTATTGTTTTTTCATGTTTCTTTCATTGACAGTGGAGAAGGAGGAGGAGCGTGAGGAGAGGGGAAGACAGGATGAGGCAGCAGCCTTGACCTTTCAGAGTGTCAATAAAATGAGTTCCTATATATCAGAAGTCCGTCACTTAGATGACTTTAAAGACAAAGGTATATAGGAATTCTTTTCATTCCAAATCCTTTCTTATTTGCTTTTGAAAATTTCATTTATGTACATGTTATATTGTAATTAGCATTGCACTATAGTCTGTTTTATGTGCTGTTTCTTTATTCCACACCTTCTTTTAAACATCCATTGTGGCTTTACAGTAAACACTTTACAGTATATACTTTGAAGTAAACACTTTACAGTAAACACTTTAATATGCAGATGTGAGTTTATTTTAAAGCCTGGTAGTTGAGTAGTGCACATAGCTTTGTTTATAAAAGTTTGTTCCAATTTACACGGAAATGTCAGCGTCAGGCATGTGTACATGTACTATGTATTCATTGAGAGGTCTGTAGGGTGTAATGCACTTGCTCTTAAACTTCTGGTGCACTTATGCAGGGCAGCTGGTTCTTTCCCTCCACAGGACACGCACCATGATGTCTATTTTCTATGTATATAAAGAAGAATACTTCCCACACATATGAGTATTCCTTGTAAACTTTCTGCCTTCCTTTTTGCAAATTAGTCTTCTATTTTCCTCCTACAATGGATCTTATTATAACATTAAATTCTTTTAATTTCATTATCATCAGCAATGGGGAGTGTTTAGGAGAGGTCAAAGGTAGACTGAACATAACAAGGCAGAGGTTAGATGGTATTAAGAACTTATGAGACAACACTAGCAGGCAAGTTTCAATAAAATGTTTGAGGACATTCATTCTTTTCTGTGGCAGCATATGGGTGTAAGTCATGGACAATTTTGCTGTTACTAAGGAGGAAAATCTGGACTTTTGAGCTGAAATGTGACAGAAAAGTTCTGAGAATACTATGGACCCAGAAGGAAGAAATTCTGGTTTTCTACAAGATCTAACCATGGAAGAACACTGGCCGATAAATGACATGTCTCAGAAACTGAAGTACTCTGGCCATATTAAACATTACATTGGTTTTAACAAATGTGTTTTGTGGAAGGTGTGGTTCGTGGAAGGTGTGGTTCGTGGAAGGTGTGGTTCATGGAAGATGTGGCTCATGGAAGGTGTGGTTCATGCAAAGGTATGATTCATGGAAGGTGTGACTCATAGAAGATGTGGCTCATAGAAGGTGTGGCTCATAGAAGGTGTGGCTCATGGAAGGTGTAGCTCTTGGAAGGCGTGGTTCAAGGAAGGCGTGGTTCAAGGAAGGCATGGCCCATTATGCCATATGACGGCACACGCCACCAAAGTCATAAATGGGGTTTTTCCAGTTATGCACAAAAATAGACAAATAGGAAAGGAAGATACCATTGGAAACGAAAACAGCGTCACAGAACAACAAAGGACTTTCTCTGTGTGTGATTCGAAAGGAAAGGACGTGTCTTCCAGAGAGCTGTGTGTGAAGCTTATTCCGACCTTCGGCGAATAGAGTTCAGGAGGAAGGATCGATTGGCAAATGGATACTTAAGGCAGAACCCGAAACCTAGACGTGCTGCAACTCAGAACAGCGAAATGGCAGGTCTACGCCTCAAAGAGAACATTGGAAGAAGGCAGGGAGTTTCGTGAAATGTTAACTAATTAAACGCCGCTCCTACATCTCGGGGGCAGTTTAATAACATGCGATAATTATCCACTTATTTGTTCCGCTCGACACGAAATAAAAGTGTGAGTCTTGTTTCTTCTTTGGAGTCGTTTGATTATTCGTCACACTGTTCAAAGGTGAGTGTGCTTAAAACTGAGTCAATGTCATTACACATCCCAATGGAAGGAATAACCGCATGGCACCATGGAAGGTGGGACTCTTGGAAGGTGGGGCTCATGGAAGGCATGGTTCATGTAAGGTGTGGCTCTTAGAAGATGTGGCTCATGGAAGGTGTGGTTCATGGAAGGTGTGGCTCTTGGAAGACGTGGCTCATGGAAGGTGTGGCTCTTAGAAGGCGTGGTTCAAGGAAGGTGGGGCTCATGGAAGGTGTGGCTCATGGAAGGTGTGGCTCATGGAAGATGTGGCTCATGGAAGGTGTGGCTCATGGAAGGTGTGGCTCATGGAAGGTATGATTCATAGAAGGTGTGGTTCATGGAAGGTGGCGCTCATAGAGGATTTGGCTCATGGAAGGTGTGGCTCATAGAAGGCGTGGTTCATGGAAGGTGGGGCTCATAGAAGATGTGGCTCATGGAAGGCATGGCCCATGGAAGGCGTGGTTCATGGAAGGCGTGGCTCATGGAAGGCGTGGCTCATGGAAGGTATGATTTGTAGAAGGTATGGCTCATAGAAGATGTGGCTCATGGAAGGTGTGGCTCATAGAAGATGTGGCTCATGGAAGGCGTGGTTCATGGAAGGTGTGGCTCATAGAAGATGTGGCTCATGGAAGGCGTGGTTCATAGAAGATGTGGCTCATGGAAGGCATGGCCCATGGAAGGCGTGGTTCATGGAAGGCGTGGCTCATGGAAGGTGTGGCTCATGGAAGGTATGATTTGTAGAAGGTATGGCTCATAGAAGATGTGGCTCATGGAAGGTGTGGCTCATGGAAGGTGTGGCTCATAGAAGATGTGGCTCATGGAAGGCATGGTTCATGGAAGGTGTGGCTCATAGAAGGTGTGGCTCTTGGAAGGTGTGGTTCAAGGAAGGTGTGGCTCATGGAAGATGTGGCTCATGGAAGGTGGGGCTCATGGAAGGTGTGGCTCATGGACGGTGGGGCTCATGGAAGGCGTGGTTCATGGAAGGTGGGGCTCATGGAAGGTGGGGCTCATGGAAGGCGTGGTTCATGGAAGGTGGGGCTCATGGAAGGTGGGGCTCATGGAAGGCGTGGCTCATAGAAGATGTGGCTCATAGAAGATGTGGCTCATAGAAGATGTGGCTAATGGAAGGTGTGGCTAATGGAAGGTGTGGCTCTTGGAAGGCATGGATCAAGGAAGGTGTGGTTCATGGAAGGTGTGGCTCATGGAAGGTGTGGCTCATGGAAGGCGTGGTTCATGGAAGGTGGGGCTTTTGGAAGGTGTGGCTTTTGGAAGGTGTGGTTCATGGAAGGCATGGTTTGTAGAAGAACAGGCTGGGATTAACCAGCATGAAGTTGGGCCCAGGACACAGAAGATGCCTTGGCCATGACAACTGATGAGGCATGAGAACTGGCAAGAAACTGAGAATCTCATCAACAGGATGTGATGAGAGCGATGCGCTTCAAGGACTTGCTACAGGATGATGATGATATTTTTGTTTTATGGGCCCATAGTATTCTACTGGTCTAATCTTGGTTTCATTCAGTCAGTCTCCTGCCATCCCTGATTTGTCTAGGGTGTCTTTACTTGTGCTGGTTGTGTTATAAAAATATCCAACCAGCACCATATATCTGATACACTAGAAGCTGTGGGACAAGGGCCTTTGCTTAACTCTACAGAATAATCCCCCTGACAGGAGATCAGCATGGCCAAATGGATATTAAAAAACTCTTAAACTTCTGGTGTGCTGATGCTGGGGTCGTGGGTTCAACCCCTACACCGGTCAGTTAGATTAACATGTTGACCACTCATCCTTGACTTGGGGACGTAAATTACAAGTACTTCAGAAGTCAGAGTGGGTTCACCTGATGTCGAGACACAGGTAATAGGGAAAGCTAGACCACATTCCAAAGTAGTAACACATGTATGGACTATACTTTAGTTAAAAACAAGCAAATAATTTTAAAAAAAAACAATCCCTGACATTGTTAACCTGAGGATGTATGAGTTCAATTTTGCCTGAATTGTTGCCTTTCTGGTTCAGCATTGATGTCCATGTTTCACGTGCATGCTGGTTTACAAAGATGTCCATTAGTTGCAGCATTCTGATCCTGATTGTTACTGATTTGTTCTTTTCTTTCTGTGATAGTTCTGCCTGGATACAATAGTTGTTATTTGTACAGTTATTTCTTAGATCTGCTCTACTTCTTCATCACTGACTATAGATTCTTGTGTTATGTTACTTTCTCCAGCACGTGTCCATTTTATTCTATATTTCTATTCATTCGCCTTTGTTATTTGTCATTAGCTGGGTTTCTGTTTTGATGTTTTCTTTACTGTGCACCAATTGTCTTAGTAAATAAAAATAATTGAAGTTTCCAAATCCATTTCTCACATTAAAATAAAAGAATATTCATCATGAAGATAATCAAATTACGTTTGTGGTGTTTTTAACTACAAGGACTTTGTAAAATCATTTCTTATATAAACAGTAGAATATGTATAACTTATGACTGGAGTAAACTGGTTTAACTCTGTAATGATGTAAGACTTTCCCAATATTTTGAACTGGATGTTTGATCCCAATGTAAACTTTCATAAGTCTGTATATTACCAGAGTTCATTGGGGAAGCAGAGAGTAATACAACTGTAGACTACCATGAATGACTTAAAAGACACCTAAGGAAGGTTGGTGTAAGGCTGGCTGCCTCATCCTGTACAAAATACTAGCTGCAGATTTCAGCCAGTTATGAACAGGTCTACAAAGAGCTTGGCATGATTCTGTTGAGGGCCTATGCTTTGTTGGGAGGTACAAGACAGCAGCTGTATGAGAGGCATTCATATAATGGAGAGGCGGGTGTTGTCTTGAGCCTGAACAATGAAGGCTGCCTGGCTAGTGCAGTCTCATCATGAACTTTGCAGGCTAGGGTTTCCTTTTTGTTCCCTGGTAGATAGGGGAAACAATCCAATACCTTACTATGGATTTGAACCCGGGTATTCCAATTTGGAGCTTGGAGGTCAAGCCACTCATCCAGATGTTCCTCTAGTAGCCAGGATAACATGAACGATAAAAAGCTGTCAACGGCCATGAGAAAGATCATTGAAGTGCCATATAGAACCTATACTGTTGTACGCATGTCAGACATGACAATAAGCTGACAAGCTGAGAAACATCTCATGATAGCGGAAATATGGTTTCTGAAAACAATGCAAAGAATACCAATGATGCACAGAAAATTGAATGAGACAGCCCCTTAAGAACAAAAATAAAAACAGTAAATTGATTAGAGAAATTAGACGTAGATGGTCAAGATTGTTTTGGGCACATTACGGGGAGAAATGGACTTGAAAACTTAATGACATTGGGCAAAATGTATGGGAAAAGAGCCAGGAAAAGGCAAAGAGTAAATACCTAGAAGGTTGGTTACATGATGTGAATGGGAACAGAACACAGACCTGATCCAAGACCCTGGTGATCTTGTGAGATGATGAACCATGACCATTGCAAAAAATGTTGATGTTACCATCCACAAGCAATAATAGTTGCTGCCAAAAATAGTTAGTTGGTGTGAAACATTGTTGCTGCCAGAAATAGATATCAGAAACATTTGATACCACAACTAGTTGCTGCCAAAAATAGATAATAGAAACAGTTGATACCAAAAATAGGTGCTGCAAAAAAATAGATGGTTGATGTGAAAAATAGTTACTGCCAAAAATAGATATCAGAAACAGTTGATACAAAAATATTTGCTGCCAAAAAAAATTAAAAAAAATAGACAATTGATACCAGAAATAGTTGCTATCAATAATAATTGTTGGGAAAAATAGACATCAAAAACAGTTGACACCAGTAATAGTTCATGCTAAAAATAGATATCAAAAACAGTTGATACCAGTAATAGTTGGTGCCAAAAATAGAAATAAAAAAACAGTTGATACCAGTAATAGTTGGTGCCAAAAAATTTTAATATCAATAATATCACAACACTTGATATCACCAATAATTGATAACAGAAGTAACTGATATCACAAATAATTAATACCAAAAGTAATTGATATCAGCAGTAATTTATGCCAGAAATAATTAATATTCGCAGTAATTGATGCCGAGTATAGGTAATATCAGACATACTTAAGACAATAACCAGTTGATGACAGAAACAGCTGATGCCGGATTTATCTGATACAAGGAATAGGTCAGACATAAAGACTTTGCTATCTTCTGCCATTTGCAAAAGATTTAGTTGATACCAGAAATAATTCAGACATATAGACTTTGCTATCTTCTGCCTATTTGCAAAACTCACATAAGACATTATTCATCTTAAGAGAGTTTTGATTTTTCATTCTTGTCATTTAAAAAAGTTCTCCTAGAGAAACCCCTACAGACTAAACACTTCTTTCCCTAGATTTTGTGGTCAGAGGAAGTGGAGAGTCACCAAAGGAGTCCAAAGCACAAGTCCAGTTCTCTGTGCCCAGTTCTAGAGCTCAGCCAGATGTAGTCTTGGAGGACTTGAGTTCTCTCAGTCTGACCCAAGAGCTGGACAAGACCTTGCTGGAATCTGATCTTAGTCCAAGAGCATCGGAGGAACGCAAGGTAACGGGGCAGGAAAGGTTTCATACAGATTTGATGAAGGAAGATGAATGTCCAGTGAAGACAGAGCTAGAGAAGAATACTTCTGAAGTCCTGAAGAATTTGAGTGATGTTCATATACCGTCTGTTGAATGTGAGCCTTCATACATTAGAATCGAGGAAAGATGTAATGATATGCTTCAGCATCAGGATAATGTAAACATTGTTGATGTCCAAAAGTATGATTTTTATGGACTATGTGAAGAAGAAGTGATTGAGAAGAAGCAGATTTTAGTGATGGTAGATGCTGGTGATTTAATGAAGTTGGGTCTGCCTGAGTTTGGTGTTGTGGATGATCCTGATAATAAGGGACAAGATGAACAGATCATCAGGGGTATAGATGAACTATCTGCTGATGTAGAGCACAAGAAGTATACAGAGGAAATTTCAGGAGATGGTGGGTTCCAAAGTATAGATACTGAAGAGTCCTCAACAATTTCTGTTCAGAGAGAAAAAGAAACCTTGGATGAAGATCTGATAGCTGAAACTGAGGAAATTTCAGGTTATGAAGGATTCCTTGGCAGAGAAGCTGAATATTCTTCCACAATTTCTGTTCAGAGAGAAATAGAAAATCTTGAAGATGATCTGATTGCAGAAACTGAGGAAGTTACAACAGCTGATGGATTTCCAGGTATAGATGTTGAAGAATCTTCCACAATTTCTCTACAGAGAGAAAGAGAAAGCCTGAAAGAAAATCTGATTGCAGAAACTTCTTCTTCTTACTTAAAACAACATTCAGAATCTACTTTCCAAGAAAGAAAGTTGCGCTTTAAACATGCCGAAACAGTTGACATAGGGATGTTTTATGTCAGTGAGAAATCAGGAGATGACAGTTTAGAAGCAAATATCAGTGAGCATATTACAGTTACTGATGCATTTATTGGGGCAAGCTCATTGATGTCCATGTTTGACAGAGCTGGAGGCGGCACTGCGTTTTCCTTCAGTCCTTTAGATGAAAGAGTGTTTGAGGAGAGGTTCCATTTCACTGAGCAATACCAGGAGGAGATGACAAGTGTAGGGATTCAAGAGTCCAAAAGAGGAGAGCAAAAGCTTGTTGGTGAATATACTGATGAGGAAGTGTTGTCAGTAACGCCTTCAGGTCTGGAGGCTAGTGAAGATACAGCTGCTGAGCAAGTGTTGTTGCCATCACCAACATCTTCCTTGCATTTTCCTTTGCTTGTACATAATTTTGGCAAATCTGTTGACGAAAATAAAATTGATGTAGTATCCAAAGTACCAAAGAAAGGCAACACAGAAGAAAAGGTGGCAGCTTTCAAAGGAAACATTGATGAGTCTGGTGGGGAAATGAATATCAAATCAATGCCAGCAATAGAAAAGAGAGTGACTTTTCAGTCAGATTGTGTGACAACTCGCATGTCGGAGCAATCTGTTGATGACTTTAAGATGCTGTCTTCATCATCATCATCAGAACTATCAATAGAGCCAACACTTCTAGCGGCATCCTATGACTTGGACAGTGGCATATGCCGTGTCATTACGGCTTTTGACATTTCATCAGACACAGTAGAGACACAAGGACCCATCGACCTAATTGGCAAGTCTGTGTTGTCTAGTCCTGAGGATGATGTGTTTGTAGTTGATGTATTGTCAGCTCGTAGAATCATCGAAGGGTCACAAACAGAGCCTGCAGTCTTTCGGAGTCACTCACAGACAAATAGAGATGCTTGCCTTTCTGAATCTCTACATGTATTGGATGAGTCTTCCAAGGAAGATGATCTTGCCTCTATGGATAAAGTGGATTTAAAAGATGACAAGGATAATGTCCTGGAAGATGTTATGGAATATTCATCTGAGGGAGCAGCAACTAGAGATGCAGAGTTCAATGAGGACTCACGGAAGGCAACATTGGCAGTTGGAATGGCATTGTTACAGCAGAATGTACCAGGTGATGTAATGGAAGACTTCCAAGAAATTCCTGTTGAATGTAAAGATGCTTTTGAAGGACATTTGACCAACAGAGAACTTCAGATTAGTCATATCCATGTGTGTCATGAAGAACTCCAAACTGTTGGAGATGAACTGCCAGATTCTGACCAAAGAGGAAATTATCAGGTTTCAGCTGATGATTCTATAATGGAAAATGGGGATAGAAGCCTGCAGGATGAAGATAAGCAGTCTAATTCTTTGGATGCTGAATTTAGTCTTATGAAGTTGAAAATGGCAGGTTCACCCGGGGAAGAATTGTATACACATGAGCCAGAAGAAGGGCAAGAAGGTGGCTCAGAAGGAGTTGCAAGTGAGGATTTCTTTGGAAGAGCTCATGAATCAGTACAACCACAGTTTGGTGAAGATAGTAGTGCTGAAGAGGAACAAGAAGATGGCTCAGAAGGAGTTGCAAGTGAGGATTTCTTTGGAAGAGCTCATGATTCTGTACAGCCACAGTTAGGTAAAGATAGTGGTGCTGATGTTGAGGTCCAAATGCCCAAGCACTATGGCAGCTTACAAGATTTGGGACACAGTGACAGCTTGGATGGTTTTCAAGAGCAAGATAGTATTACTGAAGAAGCTAAAGATGAGAGTTTCAGCGTAAAATCACAGGATTCTATACAACTCAGCTTAGGTGCAATAAGCCAGGGCATCACTGAGGTCCAGCAGTCTGTTGAAGATGACCATTGTGGGCATAAAGATATACAGCCCTCTGAAGGTAGTGACAGCTGGGCAGATTTGAAGGAGAAGTTTTGGGCTAGCACATCAGAAGCAGGACCATACATTCCTCAGCTGGACATTGCTGGAGAAGGTGATGAAGATATCATGCAACCAGCTGTCTGGAACATGACTCAGGCAAAACCTGACATTCAGCAGCCAGAAGATGATAGTGATATTGACCACCCTGCCATAGAAGAGTCCATTCAGCCTACCCACATCCCTGCAAGTCAGCTGCAGTTACAGGAACAGATGATGGCATCAACAGGATCTGTTACTTACATGGAGCACCGGCTGTCAGATTCAGGCATAGAGGAGGAAAGTATCTGTTCATCAGTTTTCACCAAATCCAGTGTAACATACACATACACGGAACATGCTGAGATGGAAGACAAACATGCTGAGATAGAAGATAGACATGCTGAGATGGAAGATAGACTTTCTGAGATGGAAGATAGACATGCAGAGATGGAAGATAGACATGCTGAGATAGAAGATAGACATGCTGAGATAGAAGATAGACATGCTGAGATGGAAGATAGACTTTCTGAGATGGAAGATAGACATGCTGAGATGGAAGACAGACAGGCTGAAATGGAAGATAGACAGGCTGAGATGCAAGATAGACATGCCTGAGGTTGAAGATAGACATGCTGAGATGGAAGACAGGCATGCTGAGATGGAAGACAGGCATGCTTTGATAGAAGACAAACATGCTGAGATAGAAGATAGACATGATGAGATGGGAGATAGACATGATGAGATGGGAGATAGACATGATGAGATGGGAGACAAACAGACTGAGATAGAAGACAAACATTCTGAGATGGAAGATAGACATGCTGAGATGGAAGACAGACATGCTGAGATGGAAGACAGATATGCTGAGATAGAAGATAAACATGCTGAGATGGAAGATAGACATGCTGAGATGGAAGACGGACATGCTGAGATGGAAGACAGATATGCTGAGATAGAAGATAAACATGCTGAGATGGAAGATAGACATGCTGAGATGGAAGATGGACATGCTGAGATGGAAGACAGACATGCTGAGGTAGAAGATAGACATGCTGAGATGGAAGACAGACATGCTGAGATGGAAGACAAACATGCTGAAATAGAAGATAGACATGATGAGATGGGAGAAAGACATGATGAGATGGGAGACAAACAGGCTGAGATAGAAGACAAACATGCTGAGATAGGAGATAGAAATGCTGAGATGGAAGATAGACATGCTGAGATGGAAGACAAACATGCTGAGATGAAAGACAGAAATGCTGAGATAGAAGATAAACATGCTGAGATGGAAGATAGACATGCTGAGATGGAAATTAGACATGCTGAGGTGGAAAATAGACATGCAGAGATAGAAGATAGACATGCTGGGATGGAAGATAGACATGCTGAGATGGAAGATAGACATGCTGAGGTAGAAGATAGACATGCTGAGATGCAAGATAGACATGCTGAGATGCAAGATAGACATGCTGAGATGGAAGATGTGTTTGTCAGTAAAGCAGATGTGGTTGTGGGGCTTGTTGAACAAGCTGTACAACAGGAAAGTAGTCAAGAGCGTATAGTCGTGGGTGATGCATACTGGACAGGAGATGATGGTGATCAAGTATCTGATGAAGAAGGCATGGTTCATATGCAGACAGAAGAAACAATGACTAAAATTCAAAAAGAAGAAACAATGACTCAAATACAACAAGAAGAAACAATGACTCAAATACTGACAGAAGAAACAATGGTTCAAATGCAGTCAGAAGAAACAGTGACTAAAGTACTGAAAGAAGAAGCAGTGGCTCAAATACAGTCAGAGAAATCAATGACTAAAATACTAACAGAAGAAGCAGTGGTTCAAATGCAGTCAGAAGAAACAGTGACTAAAATACTGACAGAAGAAGCTGTGGCTCAAATGCAGTCAGAAGAAACAGTGACTAAATTACTGACAGAAGAAGCTGTGGCTCAAATGCAGTCAGAAGAAACAGTGACTAAAATACAGACAGAAGAAACAGTGGCCCAAATGCAGTCAGAAGAAACAGTGACTAAATTACTGACAGAAGAAGCAGTGGCTCAAATGCAGTCAGAAGAAACAGTGATTAAAATACTGGCAGAAGAAGCAGTGGCTCAAATGCAGTCAGAAGAAACAGTGACTAAAATACTTACAGAAGAAGCAGTGGCTCAAATACACAAAGAAGAAACAATGGCTCAAATGCAGTCAGAAGAAACAGTGGCTCAAATACACAAAGAAGAAACAATGACTAAGTTGCAGTCAGACGAAACAATGACTCCAATATTTACAGAAGAAACATTGACTCCAATATTTACAGAAGAAACATTGACTCCAGTAGTGACAGAAGAAACAGTGACTAAAATACTGACAGAAGAAGCAGTGGCTCAGATGCACTCAGAAGAAACAGTGACTAAAATACTGACAGAAGAAGCAGTGGCTCAAATGCAGTCAGAAGAAACAGTGACTAAAATACTGACAGAAGAAGCAGTGGCTCAAATGCAGTCACAAGAAACAATGACTAAAGTACTGACAGAAGAAGCAGTAACTCAATTGCAGTCACAAGAAACAGTGACTAAAATACCGACAGAAGAAGTATTGACCCAAATGCAGTCAGAAGAAACAGTGACTAAAATACTGGCAGAAGAAGCAGTCACCCAAATGCAGTCAGAAGAAACAGTGACTAAAATACTGACAGAAGAGGCAGTGGCTCAACTGCAGTCAGAAGAAACAGTGACTAAAATACTGGCAGAAGAAGCAATCGCCCAAATGCATTCAGAAGAAATAGTGATTAAAATACTGGCAGAAGAAGCAGCGGCTCAAATGCAGTCAGAAGAAACAGTGACTAAAATACTGGCAGAAGAAGCAGTGGCTCAAATGCAGTCAGAAGAAGCAGTGACTAAAATACTTACAGAAGAAGCAGTGGCTCAAATACAATCAGAAGAAACAGTGATTAAAATACTGTCAGAAGAAGCAGTTGTTCAAATGCAGTCAGAAGAAACAATGGCTCAAATGCAGTCAGAAGAAGCAGTGACTCGAATGCAGTCAGAAGAAGCAGTGATTAAAATACTGTCAGAAGAAGCAGTGGTTCAAATGCAGTCAGAAGAAACAATGGCTCAAATGCAGTCAGAAGAAACAGTGGCTCAAATACACAAAGAAGAAACAATGGCTCAGTTGCAGTCAGGTGAAAGAATGGCTCCAATATTGACAGAAGAAACATTGACTCCAGTAGTGACAGAAGAAACAGTGACTAAAATGCTGACAGAAGAAGCAGTGGCTCAGATGCACTCAGAAGAAACAGTGACTCCAAAACTTACAGAAGATAATGTCACATTGAAAAGATTTGCATCAAAAGCTGATGAAGAATTTGAAGGCAGAGAGCAAGAGGATAGCAGAGAGCTTGAAAATGAAAACATTGCAAAAGAAGATGAAGAGATAGATAAAGAAGGAGATGCAGACTTGGAAGAGGACGATGTTGGTGAAGAAGTTACAGAAGAGGAAGATGAGGAGGAAGGATTTACAGAAGAGGAAGATGCTATTGTGGAAGAAGATGAGGAGAAAGGAATTACAGAAGAGGAAGATGCTATTGTGGAAGAAGATGTGGAAGAAAGTGTTGAAGTTGGTGTAGAAGGTGTTGAAGAAAAGGAAAAAGGTTATAATGGAGACATGTTTGATGGTGAAGAGCTTGAAGAAAAAGAATATGAAGAACGGGTAATTGAAGATGAATATGAGGTAGAGGATGAAAAAAGAAGTGAAACTGTTGGTGGAGAAAATGTTGAAAATATGTATGGCGAAAATGAAGAAGAGGAATGTGAAGAAAATGTTGGTGAAGAAAGTGAAGAGGAAGAAGACGTAAGTGAATATGAAGAAAGTGCTGAAGAAGAAGAGGAGGGGCAAGCTCAAGATGAATATGAAGAAGGTATTGAAGAAGAAGAAAAATGTCAAGATGAATATGATGTAAGTATCGAAGAAGAAGAAGAAGAAGAAGAAGAAGAAGAAGAAGAAGAAGAAGAAGAAGAAGAAGAAGAAGAAGAAGAAGATAACATTGAATATGAAGAAGGACAAGTTCTAGACGAATATGAAGAAAGGGCCAAAGAAGGAGAAGTTCAAGACAAATATAAAGATAATGTTGAAGATGAATATGAAGAAAATATTGAAGAGGAAGAACAAGTTGAAGATGAATATGAAGACAGTGTTGAAGAAGAAGGACAAGTTAAAGATGAATATCAAGAAAATATTGAAGAAGAAGGACAAGTTAAAGATGAATATCAAGAAAATATTGAAGAACAAGGACAAGTTGAGGTTCGATATGAAGAAAATTTTGAAGAAGAAAAGTTTCAAGATGAATATGAAGAAAGTATCGAAGAAGGAGAAGAAGAAGTTGAATATGAAGAAGAAGAAATTGACGATGAAGCAGGCAAACAATTTCAGGATAAATATGATGAAGCAGTTGAAGAAAAAGATCGATTACGTTATTCGGACACAGAAAAAAACAGCGAAGTAGTCTGTGAAGAACTTCCTCCATATTATGCATCCACGGACATGGTGTATTTAACCTCCGACTCACTTCCTGGGTTCAGTGATGCACCTCCTTCTTCTGGACCTGGAGATGTAAAGCGAAGCTATTTCAGCAGTCAACAGATTCATCTCCAAACAGAAGTCATTGTTCCATCAGTATCTGGCACATATTTCCCAGAGGAAGACAATATTAGAGAGGCTAGCATGCTGGACCCTGATGATTTGAAGAAAACAGCCATTACATTTGTGGATTCTGTTCTTGATGATGTGAAAGTTAAAGTATCTTCTCTTGCAGCAACTCCTGAAGATTTAACAGAAGATGAATTGCTCAGGGGATTTCAGTCGGATGTGGCTACACGGCTAAATGCTGCTGGTCGTAAAGGGTTCAATGCAGAGCCGGCAGCAAGTGAAGATTCTGACAGAGAGAGCAGTGAAGGTTTACCGGACATGACTTTGGGGTCTTTCAGAAGGAGTGAGATGTTGCATTATAAACAGACTTTTGGAGATAGCCCTGGGAGTGATTCCATGGAGTTTTTGCAGGAAGAACATACTCAAGGCAACGTGTGCTCTCCTCACCATGAGAGCTTCTCTGACGATGAAGGGTATATGAACAAGATATTGGATATGGTTCATCAGCCAGTTGGCAGCATTGAACAAAGCCACAGTTATGTCTTTCAGAAGGCTTCAGAAAGATTTTCAGTCAAAGAATCTTTATTGACAGACAGAAGTTACTTTCCAGAAACAGCTGAAGTTGAAGAAGTGTTTCTCTCTGATAAAGAGCATGGCTATCGAAAAGGGAGATACCCAGAAGCAGTGTTATCATTTATAGAAGCAGAAGATACAGGTGATTCTAGAAGAGAGCAGATGTTTGTGAGTTCAGAGCTGGAGTCTGGGTCATTCATCTCGGACGGTGATGGGGCAGTTGAAGTTACACTCAGTCCTGATGATGTCGGAGACTCTTCCAGTGTGGATAGTTTTGCCACAGTGGTAGCTGCTGAAGATGAGGGTGATGATGATGATGACTCTGGCCCAGATGAAAATCGGCTGGCAGAGATTGCATCGATGACCTCTTCATTTACCTCAGAGATGCAGACATCTTTCTTAGAGGACAAGCAGAGAGGTTTGGAGAGTGAGGATGATACAGAGAATGGGCAAGACAGCACGGAAGATGACGATGCTTCTTTAGAGAAGTCACAGGAGTTGTCACCAATAACACCCGAAGAGAAGGATAAAGAAAGTGATGTGTCCAGTCGCAGTGATACCTCCAGTCGTAGTGACAGATTTGAGTTTGTGGATGGTAATGCCCTGTCAGTGATAACAGAGCTCTCAGAGGACGACAAATGTGAAAGGCCAGAAAGGGAGGATTTAGAATCTGAGGCGGGTCTATCAGACCACTTTGGCAGTTCACCAGATGCAAATATTCAGCAGTCTCCAGGGATGTACAGCTTCCGATACTATGGGAGAAGTGTAGAGAAAGATGATGCCTCTATTTCCTCTTCATTAGCAGAATTTGAGAAGCTGGAGAAGGCTATCCCATTTTCCAGCTCACTAAGTTCTGTAGGACGGGATACAGATAGGTACAGCCTCGGGGGTTCTTACGATGAAAGAAAAACTGCTGCCTTCTCAAGATTGAAGGAGGGAGCCGAGGGTACATCAGTTGCATCATCGCTGGCAGAATTTGAACATTTAGAACGTGCCCTTGTTACATCCAGCTCCACTAGTTCTGTGGAAAAGGAGCGGACTCCAGAGAGCAAGAGCTCTGGGGAATCTGGTGAAAATGCACCAACTTCTGTTGCCTCATCACTTGCTGATTTTGAAAGATTGGAGCAGGAGTGCCAGGCTGGGTCTTCCGGCAGTTACAACAAGGCCAGCCAAGCTTCATCCTGTGCATCCCTGAAAGATTTTGAGAAGTCTGAGAGAGAGTTTATTTTAGCTGCAG
Organism: Cepaea nemoralis; assembly: GCA_014155875.1. Classification (NCBI taxonomy): domain Eukaryota; kingdom Metazoa; phylum Mollusca; class Gastropoda; order Stylommatophora; family Helicidae; genus Cepaea; species Cepaea nemoralis. Next base: position 684,854 of record JACEFZ010015548.1, read on the forward strand.
AGCTTGAACAAGAAGCTATGAAGATTGTAAACATTTTAGAATCAGGAGTGTTAATGGAATGTGGACATTTTGAAGCATCTGATTTCAGTGAAGTAGATGAAGCAGATGAACAAGATGAGAAAGATTCACTGGGTGGAGACAGCCATGAAGGAATTGATCATGATTCTCTTAGCGAAGGAGCAAAACTTGGACATGATGATGATGCAGATTCTCTTGATGGGGACAGTTCAGAACTGTCTGAAATGATATCAAGTGTGGTTTTTGGAGGTCCTGATTTGACAGTGGTCAAAGCTGTGCCAGCTCCTGACATGGATACAGACTCACTTCAAGGGGAGGCAGTGATGCAGCTGTCTTCAGACTCGCTAATCCTGGAACAAATGTTGAAGTCTTCAGATGGCAACAAATTTGATACTGATTCCCTGTTAGAACATAATGACCGTGTTGGTCAGTCTGATGATTCCTGTGAATTTGGTGATCATTCTGATGGGGAACAATCAAGACATAGCCAGCGGGGTCAAGACAATCAAAACAGAGACGTTATGCAGACGTCAACTGACTCTTTAGACTCATACCAAAGCAAAGACAGTATTAGTGAACATGTAACAACGGAACTGCTTCAGAGTGACAGTGTCATACAAGTCACTGATGAGTCTGCTGTGTGGAGTTTGCAGTATTCTTCAGAAACTGAACTCTTAGAATCTCACACAGACCCTCATGGCCTCAGGAACATTTCTTCACAGTCAGTGGTGACTAAATCTAGACCTGGTCAAGAGAAGACAAAAATACTTAGCCACAAAATACAAACATCAAAAGTTCCAGTTTCCAAGGAAAGCCACGGGTACCATCATAAACAACAACAGAGGGAGTTCACAGTTCAGCATGTCAGCAGCGGTACCTCCCGCCAACGACAACCAGCTGCAGATTTTCAGGTCAAATCCAAGAAAGAACCGTTCAGGTTTTCAGAATATGAAGACCCGGAGAGTGATGTCAACCCGTTTTTAGTGTGGGGACCTTACCAAGAAACCAAAAAGGTCTATACCATGGTAGAATGGGAGGAAATGAAAAGAGCGAAGAAAGAGAAACAAGAACATCCTGTAACCTCATCTCATGATTTATCCCAAGCTGCAGACAGAGATGAGAAGCCATCTACCCAGTCCGTGCTAGATTCCTCTTCCTCTCATCAGAAGAGTTCTACTTCCTCTTCCCTCTTCAACACAACATTAACTACTACAACCACTTCTTCCTCTAGAGGTATTGTCAATGTCCTGTCAATGTCCGTGACTATGTCTGCCGGTGTTTATATCTTGTTGGCAATTCTCATTTTGAGATGAAACAATATATTTTTAACTGATTCAGTGCCAAACAAAAAAGTAGGTTTTTATCAAACATGGTAGACAATCAAATGAACTGGTATTATAATGTAAATTTCCGTTCACTGAGGATTGAAATTGCAGAATATACCACGAAACAAAACAAATATTACGATGACACTAGTATGGCGATATATTGCCCTTCTGTCCAAATGGGAGGTCAGATTTGTCAATGTTTTATCCTTCAGCACTGAATCAATTAAGAGTGGTAACATCTGTAATTTTATTGTAACTGCCAGCCCAAATTATTCATGAAACTCCACATTATGAATGGTAACATAAATGATAGTTGTAAAATGTTGTGTGTTCCTAATACACGCCTTAATTTATTAAGTAACAAGGGATGATTAATCATCTTAAGCAAACTGCTGCATCTCCATAGGCTTATATAATCATCAAAATGTAGTCATTACGTTATAATATAACATGTCTCCTACCATATTAGCAACTTTTAAGTCATAACTGTGACATACCCCTACTTCCCACATTCCGCAATCCATCCAACCTCATTTTTGTTTCTTGAGCATATTAGTGCCAGACCCTGATTTGATAGATTTGATAGATCAAACTTGATTATACGGAAAGTTAAATCACATTCTCTATCTCCCCGTACCTAAATAGCATACGTGAACGACCCGTACAATACCACACCTCTTGAAGTGACATAGGCAAGGGACCCCTTTACATGCCCTAGGGACCCCTTTACATGCCTTAGGGACCCCTTTACTTGCCTTAGGGACCTCTTTACTTGCCTTAGGGACCACTTTACTTGGCTTAGGGACCACTTTACTTGCCTTAGGGACCTCTTGCCTTAGGGACATCTTTACTTGCCTTAGGGACATCTTTACTTGCCTTAGGGACATCTTTATATGCCATAGGGATCACTTTACGTGCCTTAGGGACATCTTTACTTGCCTTAGGGACCACTTTACTTGCCTTAGGGACATCTTTACTTGCCTTAGGGACATATTTATGTGCCTCAGGGACCACTTGTCTTAGGGGCCACTTTACTTGCCTTAGGAACCACTTGCCTTGGGGACACCTTTACTTGCCTTAGGGACCAATTTACTTGCCTTAGGGACCACTTGCCTTAGGGACATCTTTACATGCCTTAGGGACATCTTTATGTGCCTTAGGGACCACTTTACCTGCCTTAGGGATCCCTTTACTTGCCTTATGGACCTCTTTACTTGCCTTAGGAACCACTTGTCTTAGGGACCACTTTACTTGGCTTAGGGACCACTTTACTTGCCTTAGGGACCTCTTGCCTTAGGGACATCTTTACTTGCCTTAGGGAGATCTTTACTTGCCTTAGGGACATCTTTACGTGCCATAGGGACCACTTTACTTGCCTTAGGGACATCTTTACTTGCCTTAGGGACATCTTTACTTGCCTTAGGGACATCTTTACTTGCCTTAGGGACATCTTTACTTGCCTTAGGGACATCTTTACTTGCCTTAGGGACATCTTTACTTGCCTTTGGGACATCTTTACTTGCCTTTGGGACATCTTTACTTGCCTTAGGGACATCTTTACTTGCCTTAGGGACCTCTTTACGTGCCTTAGGGACCACTTTACTTGCCTTAGGGACATCTTTACTTGCCTTAGGGACCTCTTTACTTGCCTTAGGGACCTCTTGCCTTGGGGACATCTTTACTTGCCTTAGGGACCCCTTTACTTGCCTTAGGGACCTCTTTACCTGCCTTAGGGACCCTTTATCATGCCTTAATGATCCAACCAACCAAACATTTCATTGATCCTAACCAACCAAAAATTTCATTGATCCATCCAACCAAACATTTCATTGATCCAACCAACCAAACAAGTACTACAGGAGACAAATGAAGATCATAAACTGATTATGAGAAGAAATGGATTGGAGAACTTGGTGACAACTGGCAAGATCGAAGGGAACAGATCAAGAGGAAGACCGAGAGGAAAATACCTGGATGGCTTGGCCACATGGCATGGACGAGACAGGAACACTGAGCTGATCCATGACACTGGTGATCGAGTGAAATGGCGAGTCATGACCGCCCACGCTTTCCGGCATGGCACATGATTGATTGATTGAACAAACCAAACATTTCATTGATCCAACCAACCAGACATTTCATTGATCCAACCAACCAAACATTTCATTGATCCAACCAGCCAAACATTTCATTGATCCAACCAGCCAAACATTTCATTGATCCAACCAGCCAAACATTTCATTGATCCAACCAACCAAACATTTCATTGATCCAACCAACCAAACATTCCATTGATCCAACCAACCAAACATTCCATTGATCCAACCAGCCAATCAAACATTTCATTGATTCAACCAACCAGACATTTCATTGATCCAACCAGCCAAACATTTAATTGATCCAATCAACCAAACATTCGATTGATCCAACCAACCAACCAAATATTCCATTGATCCAACCAACCAACCAAACATTTCATTTATCCAACCAACCAAAATTTTCATTTGATCCAACCAACCAAACATGTCATTGATCCAATCAATCAGACATTTCATTGTCGAACCAATCCACCAGAAAGTTGCTTGATGACTTCTGCTCCATTGGGAAACAAGGGACTGAAGCAAGCTGTGTATTTCACCAATCAGTCTTAACTTTCCCAAGGCAAACCTCTGGTACCTATTTCTAGCTCTGGAATCAAACCCTAAACCACTGTGTCAGTTAGTGAATGCACTAACGTTACATCATTCATTTATTCATTCAGTAGCATGTCCTTTGCAGAATCTCGCTGCCATAACAACCTTCCCAAAAAACGTCTAGGTCATAAGCAAGATGCCCTACGCCCGATACACCCCACTGGAGATCATCTGCCACACCCTGCCCCCATATACTCTTTGGCCTTCCTCTTCCTCTCCGCATATACCCCTCCATCATTGTTCTCTCCAATTTTGTATAACGTTTCAAGTGACCAGAATATTTAAACTTTCTTTGTTTTATCACCATTAGAACCTACACATTCCCAACTTGTCTCACACTGCCCACAGCCAGATAGGACATATATTGGAAGTTTTGCATCAGGATCTGGGTTCTCAGAGTCATCCTTATAGCCAAACTCACTAAAAGATCAAGTAAAGGAGCCACTTAATCATATTGAGATGTATTGGGTATATGGTGCTAGCCGCACATTTGTATAGACCAGTCAGTGTGTAATGGGTGAGGAAGACCTAAAACTCACGGACAAGAGACATAGAAACAGAAATGAATAATGTGAGAGGACATGGGTGGAGCTGCAGGGGATAGCTGAAGATAGTTAGTTAGTTAGTTAGGTAGTCAGTTAGATCATCCTCATTGCACATCGAACCATTCAGTCCATAAGTGCTCAGATCCCCTCCTCAGTAAATCCTGCAGCGTGTAGTGGCCAACAACACCAGTTCTGTGTTGGTTTATTTATCTTTGTTGGCTTCCTGCATAGTGTTCTTGTTTGGCCACACCTCTTTTAACTTGCTGTTCTCGCAGTCTGACCATGGATGTAGATTCACAGTCATCACTTGGTTCTTGCAAACGATTTACTTCTCATAGAGCATTCAGTATATCAGCCCGGTCCATGGCTTGTCCGCCTTCGACAGTAGCCTTATCTGCAAGCCTGTCAACCTGCTCATTTCCTTATACATCTGCATGCCCTGGCATGAAAATGAAACTAATCTTTGCCAGCCGTGACCGCCCCAGAGACACCAACCACTGTGTTCGGACCCAATCCATCTTTATCTTTCTGAGAATACTCATGGAGTCACTAAGGAAGCATGCCCAAGTGAAGGTCTGTGCCTCGAGCCATGTTTTTGCTGTACTTACTGCCATAACTTCCATAGCCAGACAACTTGTGTTCAAGGCAAAAGCACCAAAATCTTCCTTCACAGCTAAAGATAAACAGACTTTGAGTGAGTTGGTTGAGGACCTATGCACCAATGGGGAATCTTCTTCTTCTTTGCGTTCATTCGGAGTGTTTTTTCACATGTGATTGCGGTGTGTTGTTATGCACCCTTGGGCCGAAACCCTTGGGCCAACTCATCTGACTTGTGCGTGCATTTTTGACCAGGTTAGCATTCCTGGGAGATTCTCACCTTTGTGGTACCGTCCTCATCCCAGCTGGTCAAGTTGAAACGGTCGAAGACTTGACGCTCATCCCTCAAGGGAAGGCAGGAACAGTCCATGGCATTTCCTGCAATCCAGGGTGGCTTCCATAATTGCAGAGCTGACACATAGCACCCTGGTGCTGGGCTCACCGAGGGAATCATCACGTCCTTCTCATGGCTGCTTTAATTCCTCACTTCAATATATTGGGCATTTCATTCGCCACTGGCTGTTCCCGCACGGACCAGGCCGGACTGTAGACGGTATCCACTCAGCGAGTTTTCGATTCGGACAGGTGCTTGTTGTGCCCGGGGGACAATATAGTCAGAGCTGTTCCGGGCACGATGGACATTTGGAAAACTAGCTAGTCAGAGCTGTTCCAGACACAAGGGGCATTCGGAAACTAGCTAGTCAGAGCTGTTCTGAACGTGAAGGACATTCAGAAGACCAGTTAGTCAGAGCTGTTCCAGACACGAGAGACAATCGGAAACTAGCTAGTCAGAGCTGTTCTGAACGTGAAGGACATTCAGAAGACTAGTTAGTCAGAGCTGTTCCGACCACAAAAGACATTTCACTCGGACGTTTATGCGTTGTGCCTGATTTATTTGCACCCGTAGGCCAGCAACTTCAGCTGGCATTTTTACGGGTTTGCCTTCCCAGGGTTTTGAGAGACGTTAGACTTTTACTGTTGTGATGTCACCCACATCTCAGCTGGTCAAGGTAGAACGGTCAAAGACATCACAGTCAACCCTCAAGGGAAGGCAGGGGCAGACCATGGAGCATTCCCCGCTATCCAAGGAGGCTTCCATAAATGCAGAGTCGGCACATAGCACTCTGAGACTGGGCTCACCCAAGGAGTCGCCACATCCTGCTCGTGGCTGCTTTAATTCCTCACTTCCATGTATTTGGCATTTCGTTTTGCCACTAGTCGCTCCCCACACAAACCTGGGACACGCTCACTCTATGCGTATAGATACAGACTTTCATCGTAACCACTTCGTGCAACTAGACCGCTTTGCCATTTGCCACCTTAAGAACCGCTCACGAGGTAGGCTACGTGTGCTGCCAGCTCAGCACCTTACCTCTGTGCATCAGTGAGTGAGAAACGGCCAGGCCCTCTCATCCGGGGATCCCTCATATCCCCCAGCGGAGAGCCTTCGAACAAGTATCTGAGCTAAGCATGTAGCAGTGCCCCGCATCTCACCTCCATTTTCCAGTAGGTGGGTATCGGCCCGGCTCTCACATCCGAGGGATTTATAGCTTAGAGGCGTTCAGCCATATCCCTCAGCTGAGAGCCTTAGAGTATGTGTCTGGACCAAGTTTAGTGGCATCGTGCGCCTGATTTAGACTTTGACTGCTATCCTCAGTCTACCTGCAGAACAGCAGGTTGTGTCTTTCTTGGTCTGGCCCCTACCCCAAAATCTGAAACTGACACTACCAGGTGTGTGTCTAGTGTTAGTGTTGGTGTCATGCGGAGTTCCCACTATGCTACTACAAGATTGTTGATTTTAATAGGCTTTTAATACTAATAGTAGGAACCCCGGAGCAAGCACAACAGGAGGCTTCTGATCATCAGAAGTAGTCCTTCCTCCCTCGCTGAATGTTTTGGTCCTTTTATGTTCATTACTAGTGCTACTCTTCGCTGGCTGTTGTACGAGGGGATGGAGCGTGTGTGGGAATGTCCTGAGTGCAGTGATATCGTTTCTTAGCTCTACTAAACATATACTAGTGTTAGTAAAAAGTATTATGACAACTGTTCTTCTGAAAATTAATACGTTATGTTTTAATGCCAACTTGATACAGATTCTGCCAGACTGTGTCATATTTATCACTTGCTTGTCATTCTGTGCTGAATCTCATTGTCTCATCTGGTTGACCGAGCTCATTGCTTGACACAATTGTTTGTTTTGTCAGATTGATTGATCACATTGCTTGACGTAATTGCTTGCTTTACCTGATCGATTGATCATTGTTTCTTATAATTACTTAATTTGATTGCATGGTCTGATTGATTGATAGTCTCTTTGCTTCATGTTATTGCTTGCTTGATTGTTGGGTTTGGCTGCTTGGTCAGATTTGATTGTTTGTGCCTGAATGGTTTGTTTGAATTGATTGATCTGTATTACCTAACCCAGTTGCTTGATCTGACTTGTTGACCTGGCTCATTAATCTAGTTGCTTGAATTGATTAAAGTTGACCATTACTCTGACCTAGTAGCTTGATCTAACTTAGTGATCTGACTCACTTATTCAGTTGCTCCATCTTGTTGCTTGCATAATTTGATGTTGTAGGTCAGATTGCAAGGTCTCATAACTTGATCTAATTTGTCGCTCTGGTTGGATGATCCAGCTATTTGTGCTTATTGATTTATATGTTGTTTTTTTTAAAAAGAGATCGGCATGGCTGAATTGATAAGAGCGCTTGTTCTTACACATCCAGTGTGCTGGTACCAATGTAAAGAGGGCACCCCCTACACCAGTCAGTTGGATAAAATGTTGAATTCTCGTTCTTGACTCGGGGACATAAATTACAAGTACCTCCGAAGTCGGAGTGTGTTCAGTAGGTTCACCTGATGACGAGGGACACTGGTAACAGGGAAAGCTAATCCACACGTAAAAAATGAGCCCAGTTCACTAAAAGCATGTGTATGGACTATGCTTGAGGTAAAAATGAGCGAGCGCTAAAATAAACCAGGTGGTTTTGATTAATGAAGACACAAACATGAAAACTACCATGGTGGTAGTGAAACACAGCACAATCTGTTTGATCTATTTCAGTTGAAAGGTTTCACTAACCTTCTATTTCAGTTGAAAGGTTTCACTAACCTTCTATATCAGTTGAAAGGTTTCACTAACCTTCTATTTCAGTTGTAAGGTTTCACTAACCTTCTATTTCAGTTGAAAGGTTTCACTAACCTTCTATTTCAGTTGTAAGGTTTTCACTAACCTTCTATTTCAGTTGAAAGGTTTCACTAACCTTCTATTTCAGTTGAAAGGTTTCACTAACCTTCTATTTCAGGTGAAAGGTTTCACTAACCTTCTATTTCAGTTGTAAGGTTTCACTAACCTTCTATTTCAGTTGAAAGGTTTCACTAACCTTCTATTTCAGTTGTAAGGTTTCACTAACCTTCTATTTCAGTTGAAAGGTTTCACTAACCTTCTATTTCAGTTGAAAGGTTTCACTAACCTTCTATTTCAGTTGAAAGGTTTCACTAACCTACTATTTCAGTTGAAAGGTTTCACTAACCTACTATTTCAGTTGAAAGGTTTCACTAACCTACTATTTCAGTTGTAAGGTTTCACTAACCTACTATTTCAGTTGAAAGGTTTCACTAACCTACTTCACTATATGTTTAACTGTTCACTTAAGTACGCACCTGTTCAGATACCACAAAATATACCAAGCGATAAATTGTGCACCTGGGAAGGTTAACCCGGTCAACAAATGCCCGCAGAAGTCAGATCTGTCGGCCTAAAGGTGCAAGTATTGCAGCTCTGCTGTAAACAGGCACAACACAATCACATCCGAAAAAACTCTCCGGTTGAAAGCAGAAGAAGAAGAAAAAAATTGTGCAATATATTGTTTATGTGTTTGTTATTCACATTCACAGTGGGGAAACATTATTTTGAATTATCTGAGCGTGTGATTTAATTGCAGGATCTGACTGACTGCATGATGTGATTTATCTCACTGCTTGATTTATTGATCTAATTGTTTGATTTGATTATAGTAGAGGTGATTAACTGCTTAATCTCTTTGATCAGCTTAATTTACCCATTCAGATTAGCTTGATATAACACCAGATTTGATTGCTTGATCCAGTTGCTTGATTTCTTGTTCTGCCAAATACCAGATAAAGCCAATGTTTTATTGCCAGCACTAAAATAGAAAATGTTTTGTCATTTAAAATTTACTTTCTGCCATTCCAATATGTGTTTTGCTGTCTCTTATCACATAAGTATTGTGTATAATCCCTAACTTTGTTATTTTCTCAACTGCTGCTTGTGTTGTTATGCAGTTGTTATTTTTTCCCCATCAATTCAAATTACATTGATGCTCTATGGAGACTTGATGATAATATTGAAACGTTACATGTTGGCATGCTTTTGGTTAAACTAACATCATTTATGTGCTTTTTTGCATATAGTTTGATGTCATATATTCATATACATATCAGTACTGGTAATTTATTGCATACAGTATAGTATGATTTGTGCTGTAATTGTAATGTATAACCAAATATATTAACTTTACTATCTATTGTTTAAACTAGGCACAGTTTGTTTTATACTACTGGCTATGGGAAGTGCTATTACATATATTGGATATGTCTTTTATAATATATATGGTAAGAGAGAGTTGCAGTGGCATGGTAATTAATGCACTTGACTGCTGAGACAGTGGTCTTGGTTCAATACCCAGCAAATGCAGAATTATCTTTTCTGACCAATACAATTCTTGGGTCCTCCCAGCCTTATGAAAATGGGAAAAAAAGATACAAGAAATAGAATTGGCCACCTCACCTCATATGTCACGGCCTAGAATATGTCAAAGCCACAATCCACAGATATCTGAATGATGTAAGCATAATGGACATTAGGACCCCATGTGTACCACCTGTAGCATCGGCTATAGTGCAGGGTCTGCCTGGTTGGTTAGGTTGACAGGTAAGGGCCAGACTAAAGGAGACACAAAAACCTGGTGGTTTGTAAGAAGACTGGTAACAGTCAAAGGCTAGGGAAGGTAAACTCAAAAAGGTGTATACTGGGGGGGGGGGGGGGGGGGGGCGGCGTTCGCTTGCTTTGAACTTAAGCGTAGTCCATACTTGTGTTACACTACTTCTAGTGCACCTGACTTTTTTGTGTGTGGATTAGCTTACCCTGTGGTAAAGCTCTCCCTATTACTAGTCCATCAGGTGAACCCACTCTGAATTCTGAGGTACTTGTAATGTACGTTACCAAGTCAAGGATGGGAAGTCAAAATTTTAGCCAAGCTGACCGGTGTAGGGGTTGAACCCACTAGCTCAACATCAGCACACTGGAAGTTCAAGAGCAAGTGCTCTTATCCATTCAGACATGCTGACCTCAGCATGTATGTTGAGACCGGATGACCTGGAAATATTGCCAGGGCATTGCCCTGTCTGGCCTACTCATTAAGATTTCCAACTTTTGTAGGTTTTTCAGTGTGTCTAATAGGCACACAGGTCCTCCGGTTTTTTATTTTGCCCTTGTCTGAGATTGTAGATGATAGATCAAAGGTTGTGACATTGTAGATGATAGATCAAAGGTTGTGACATTGTAGATGATAGATCAAAGGTTGTGATATTATCAGTGATAGATCAAAGGTTGTGATATTATCAGTGATAGATCAAAGGTTGTGACATTGTATGTGATAGATCAAAGGTTGTGATATTATCAGTGATAGATCAAAGGTTGTGACATTGTAGATGATAGATCAAAGGTTGTGACATTGTAGATGATAGATCAAAGGTTGTGACATTGTAGATGATAGATCAAAGGTTGTGATATTGTCAGTGATAGATCAGAGGTTATCATATTGTAGATGATAGATCAAAGGTTGTGATATTATCAGTGATAGATAAAAGGTTGTGACATTGTAGATGATAGATCAAAGGTTGTGACATTGTAGATGATAGATCAAAGGTTGTGATATTGTCAGTGATAGATAGAAGGTTGTGACATTGTAGATGATAGATCAAAGGTTGTGACATTGTAGATGACAGATCAAAGGTTGTGATATTGTCAGTAATAGATAGAAGGTTGTGACATTGTAGATGATAGATCAAAGGTTGTGACATTGTAGGTGATAGATCAAAGGTTGTGATATTATCAGTGATAGATAGAAGGTTGTGACATTCTAGATGATAGATCAAAGGTTGTGATATTATCATTGATAGATCAAAGGTTGTGATATTATCAGTGATAGATAGAAGGTTGTGACGTAGATGATAGATCAAAGGTTGTGATATTGTCAGTGATAGATAGAAGGTTGTGACATTGTAGATGATAGATCAAAGATTGCGATATTATCAGTGATAGATCAAAGGTTGTGACATTGTAGATGATAGATCAAAGGTTGTAATATTATCAGTGATAGATCAAAGGTTGTAACATTGTAGATGATAGATCAAAAGTTGTGACATTGTAGATGATAGATCAAAGGTTGTGACATTGTCAGTGATAGATCAAAGGTTGTGACATTGTAGATGATAGATCAAAGGTTGTGACATTGTAGATGATAGATCAAAGGTTGTGATATTGTCAGTGATAGATAGAAGGTTGTGACATTGTAGATGATAGATCAAAGGTTGTGACATTGTAGATGATAGATCAAAGGTTGTGATATTGTCAGTGATAGATCAAAGGTTGTGACATTGTAGATGATAGATCAAAGGTTGTGACATTATCAGTGATAGATCAAAAGTTGTGACATTGTAGATGATAGATCAAAGGTTGTGATATTATCAGTGATAGATCAAAGGTTGTGATATTATCAGTGATAGATCAAAGGTTGTGACATTGTAGATGATAGATCAAAGGTTGTGATATTATCAGTGATAGATCAAAGGTTGTGATATTATCAGTGATAGATCAAAGGTTGTGACATTGTAGATGATAGATCAAAGGTTGTGATATTATCAGTGATAGATCAAAGGTTGTGATATTATCAGTGATAGATCAAAGGTTGTGATATTATCAGTGATAGATCAAAGGTTGTGACATTGTAGATGACAGATCGGAAAGCTCAAAAAGATCAAAGGATGTGACATTTTAGATAATAGATCACAGGTTGTGACATTGTAGGTGATAGATCAGAGGCTGTGTCATTGTACATGGTAAATTTTAAAAAAAAATGAAATTTTGGATGAGAAATTAAAGGCACTATCATTATAGATGATATATACAAGTTACTGGTACTAACTGGACACAGTTTAACCCTTGAGACGAACCTGGTCAGCTTGAGGCAGAGGCAGACACCCAAACCTCATGCCTACACCACCCCCAACCCCCATAATATGAACATAGTATAAGTGATTATGTTCTTGAAATATGACCCTTGTAGTACCTACCTAGTATTCTGTAATTCCATATAAATGAGCTTAACAATTACTGCTATTGAACAGGAACAGTGGCCTGCAAAGCTGGCCCTTTTCCATTTGTGTTCATTTATCCATGGTATTTTTACCAGCTTTACTGCAGTTTTACCATTTCTATATACTTTTACTGTGTGTCAGGTCTTAGTCAGATGTGACTGAGCTACCTTATGACAGTAGATGGTAATACTTGCTAGCTGTTAGCGCCGAATGTTGGGCAGCGATCACCAAACCCGACACCCCACATTGATCCAACAGTTTTGGGCAGAGGAGTACAATTGGGAGGATACAAGCCTTACCCAAGTGCAAAGAAATGCGACCTAAAGACTAAATGTCATGGCAGGGCAGACCAGGCCCTAAGCCTTGGTCGGCAACTGGTCTGGGATGGAAGCTCCGACAGGCTGACAGTTAGAGCATTGCTTTGCTGATCTGGCAGCTTCTGCAGCTTGTCTTGTTCCAGGCGTATTAGGTGTTACCTTTCCTCTGAAGTAAACTAGACAGGGCGAGAGAGGGACCATGCTGGATGGGCAACACATGGTCTCTAAACTCAGCCCAGGCTTTGTGTTATGGAGAGGTATAATTCCATTTTACAAGCTATTGTCTCAAAACGGCAAGGTGCCAGTCATATACTTTTACTGTACGGCTGGAGGCAATGTTGGTTTTTTATTTATGTCTGGCGGCAGCTTTACTTTTACTATATGGCTAGAGATAATGATGCTTTTACTGTGATTAGGTGTAACTTTACTTTAACTATAAGGCTAGAGAATAACTTTACTTTTACAATAACATTACTTTTACTGTAATATTAGGGGTAACATTACTTTTAGTGTGACTAGGCTTAATTTTACTATAACTGTATGGCTGGAGATTACTTTACTTTTATGGTAATATTTTTTTACTGTAATACTAGTGATAACTACTTTTACTGTAACTAAGGGTAACTTTACTATTGCTATAAGGCTAGAGGTAACTTTACTTTTTACACTAACTTTATTTTTTCTGTAAAATGGGGTAACTTTACTCCTAGCGTTAGTCTAGGAGTAATGTTACTTTTCCTGTAACTAAAGGCAACTGTACTTGTACTATAATGCTTAAAGTAACTTTACTTTTACTGTAAGGCTAGAGGTAACAGTTATATTTAGCAGAGAACATGCTTGTATGTGATCTAAATTATATATATATATATATCTGTATACTCTTCCCAGGTGAGACGGATCACTTCCGTGCCCATACATCCAGTGGAGGCTTCAACATCCATACAGGTGGAGGCCCCAGTTTGCCAGATTTCTTTGTGGCTTCTAGATGAATGTCACATATTTTTATTGTTGTTAATGCGTTGTCTTTTAATATGATAAAGTTGTGTATTTTCTATCTTGTTTGGTGTGATGCTTTGCATGTATTTCCACTTTATAACATAATTATGGAAATGACTACGTGTTCACATGCACCCACTGTGAACGGACATTTACAGCGCAAATTGGCCTTATCAGTCACACTCGCTACCGCCATAGGTAAAAGTTATTATGCCTTTTTAAAGCACAAACTATCGTCTGTCAAGACGGCAAGGTGCCAATGAATGAACATAATTATAATTCATTGCCATAATACTTATTTATTCCATCTGCACTTTATCCTTGTTTTGAGAAAATGCATTTGAATGTTTGGAGGATATTTTTTTCTCATGAGCATTGTGTCGGTGTAGTTGTTAGAGCACTGACTTCTCAACACTGTGGCCCAGGCATCATACCAAAGTTATTGTTGGATTAGATTTTCTCCAGCTTGTACAAATTCTAGGCATAGATCATACCATACTGTGCACAGTAGATAATAAATCAAAGTATCTGAAATTGTAGGTGATAAATTAAAGGCCCTGACATTTTAGATGATAAATTAAAGGCAGTGACATTGTAGATGATAAATTATAGACACTGACATTGTGGATGATAAATTAAAGGCACTGACATTGTTGATGATAAATTAAAGGCAGTGACATTGTGGATGATAAATTAAAGGCAGTGACATTGTAGATGATAAATTAAAGGCACTGACATTGTAGGTGATAAATCAAAGGCACTGACATTGTAGATTTTAAATTAACAACACTGACTTTGTAGTTGATAAATTACAGACACTGACATTGTAGATGATAAATTAAAGGCACTGACATTGTAGATGATAAATTATAGACACTGACATTGTAGATTATAAATTAAAGGCACTGACATTGTAGAAGATAAATTAACAACACTGACATTGTAGATGATAAATTATAGACCTGCACATTGTGGATGATAAATTAAAGGCACTGACATTGTTGATGATAACTTAAAGGCACTGACATTGTGGATGATTAATTAAAGGCACTGACATTGTAGATTATAAATTAAAGGCACTGACATTGTAGAAGATAAATTAACAACACTGACATTGTAGATGATAAATAAAAGGCACTGACATTGTAGATGATAAATAAAAGGCACTGACATTGTAGAAGATAAATTAACAACACTGACATTGTAGATGATAAATAAAAGGCACTGACATTGTAGATGATAAATAAAAGGCACTGACATTGTAGATGATAAATTATAGACACTGGCATTGTAGATGATAAATTAAAGGCACTGACATTGTAGATGATAAATAAAAGGCACTGACATTGTAGATGATAAATTAAAGGCACTGACATTGTAGATGATAAATAAAAGGCTCTGACATTGTAGATGATAAATAAAAGGCACTGACATTGTAGATGATAAATTAAAGGCACTGACATTGTAGATGATAAATAAAAGGCACTGACATTGTAGATTATAAATTAAAGGCACTGACATTGTAGATGATAAACGAAAGGCACTGACATTGTAGATGATAAACGAAAGGCACTGACATTGTACATGATAAATTAAAGGCACTGACATTGTACATAATAGATCAGAGGTCCTTTCATTGTAGATAATAAGTAAAAGCCACTGATACACAGTTTACGAGGAAGGTTCAACCTTCAGATCAAAACTGATTGACAAAATGTAACCCAGTCTGTATTGGTTATCAAGCCCATGGCTGCTGGTAACCCAGTCTGCATAGGTTATCAAACCCATGGCTACTGTTTCGATAGGTGAGTGCGCTTTGCAATACACACATCATTTTGATATATGATATCGGGCACCAGAAATAGATAGTGTAAGGCAGTGCTGCAGTGAAGAAACTTTGCTGCACATTATTGATGTTCTTGCCATTTTGTGACAGATTTTTGGTTTCTTTTTGCACATTACATGTTGACATTTTCAGGGAACTCTTGGACTGCTGTTGTTTCTATGCTTGAAATGACACTTGTATATTTTATTTTCGAGTCAGAACACCAGGTTGAAGCCTCTGTTTTTTAACATACTACCACAACATTAAATCCAGCTTAAGGGCTGCCTGTGCAAACTTTGATCTTGAGAAGTTAAGGCAGTTTCCCTTGACTTCAAGCTGCATCCATTTATGTGAGCGCCATGCATTTTTAGCGGTTCCTGCTAGTTGGACTTAGTTAATTAATTGACACAACACTTGGAGTTCCTTGCTTATTTGGTTGTTTTCAGCCTAAATAAATATTGTCTCCTGCACTGTTGTTCATTGATGATAATTATATTGTTTCTTTCATGTTGTCTTGCTCATTATCCAAACAGTTTATATATATATTATACATATTCTTTTTATTTCAGTTTGTTAAAATATTTCATTGTGATTCATTCCCAGATTTTTGCTCAACTTAAAAAGTTGCTTTGTTTTGCCTTATTTCCAGATGTTTGCTCACATTTAATGTTGCAATATTTCACCTTATTTTCAGATATTTGCTCACATTATATGAGGCCATATTTTTGCCTTATTTCCATATTTTTGCTCACTTTGACAGCGATGCATTATTTGTTTCAGTTGTTTTGGAAAGTACTTTTACATCAAGAAATTAATGGTTTTGCTTTAATGTTGTTTTGTGTATTTTGCAAACATTTCGTGCAGTATCATTTTAAAGATAATTGTTTTATTTCAGTTTATTAATTTTTGCATGTTTCAGTTTCTTATTTCCAGGTTACCTGTCAGAAATCTTTTGCTGTTTCATTTCAAACATCCAGACTGTTTTGCAATACTTTATTAATTCATGAAACATATTTTGTTGCTTTAATTCTGTTCTGACTTTTTTTCAGGCAGTAAAATGTAGATTCAGTATAAGTTAAATGCCTTATTTTGATTCCATATTATTAATAATATCTTTTTTATTTCATATTCAAATTCAAGTTTGTTTCCAGCTTTTGATTCATGTTTTTCACATTCCCTTATGTATGCCTGCTTGCACACAAAAAATCATGTACACACATATACTACAGTTATCAGTCAGAAAAACAAACAAGTAATGCAGGAATTAGGTTTTAGGTTGAAAATATTGGGGATAATATTTTCAAGCATTAATTATAGGATGAAAATAGTTTTGTTTCGCCTTGTCCTAGTTGTTTTTAACTATTCACTTCATTACCAATGCTACCAGTATGAAAACCACATGGAAATAAAACAACTCTAAAATGTTAAATGCCTAAAACATGTCATGAAATGGGCTATCACATTTTGTAGGCCTGATTGCACAGAGGAATAGATGGCCATTCTTTCCTGAGATGACAAATACAGGCAATGATCATGACAATATCAGCATCTGTAATTGATGTCCCACAGACTAGTTTCTGCCCAGGATGTCTCACAGACTAGTATCTGCCCAGTGTCCCACAGACCGTTGTCTGCTCACTGTGTCCCACAGACTGGTGTCTGCCAGGGATGTCCCACAGACTAGTATCTGCCCAGGATGTCCCACAGACTAGTATCTGCCCAGGATGTCCCACAGACTAGTGTCTGCCCAGGATGTCCCACAGACTAGTGTCTGCCCAGGATGTCCCACAGACTAGTGTCTGCCCAGGATGTCCCACAGATTAGTGTCTGCCCAGGATGTCTCACAGATTAGTATCTGTCTAGGATGTCCCACAGATTAGTGTTTGCCTATGATGTCCCACATATTAGTGTCTGCCTAAGATGTCTCACAGACTAGTGTCTGCCCAGGATGCCTCACAGACTAGTGTCTGCCTAAGATGCCCTGTGTGGAGACAAAGAAAGTATAGTGCCAGCATAAACCCCAACACTGGCACATCTGCACATTGGCACCCTAGTTTGCATCTGAAAGGTATATTTTTTTCCTTATAGCCATGTTGTATCCTTCTTCGTCTGGTGCCTTTAATCTCCCAGCGGAGCATATGCTCTCAACAAACTCACTTCAAGCCCACTGTAGGCTTGTTCATGACTGCTTGGATTTTCAGCTACATTTGTATATGGGATGAGGCCAGTCACATGCCAATCCTCTTCAGTCACTTCTGATGACACGCATGCTTGGTTACAGTGCTGTTGTTCTTTGCTTGCCTTGTGCATGTATCTCTGTTGTAAATGTGACTGCACCTTGTGTGTTCATGCATGTATTTTGTGTGTGACAGCCTCTTGTTTGTTCATGCACGTATTTGATATACAAGAATTTGTGTCTGACAGCAATCTGTGTGTTTAATAAGCATATTATTGTGTGTGACTGCTATCTTTGTGTTTATGTGATTGTTTTATGTGCATATATATGTGTCTGGCACATATATATGTGTCTGACTTTAATCTGTATGTTCATGTGTGTGTGTGTTTTATGTGCATATAATTGTGTCTGACTTTAATCTGTATGTTCATGTGTGTGTGTGTTTTATGTGCATATAATTGTGTCTGACTTTAATCTGTAAGTTTATGTGTGTGTTTTATGTGCATATATATATATATATATATATATATATATATATATATATATATATATATATATATATATATATATATATATATATACGTCTTACTTTAATCTTATGTGCATTGTTATCATTTATGTAAAGGTGGTTCTGACCCATGCAGTTGCCATGATACCAGTATATACAGCAATGTTTTGAGCGTGTTCCAACTCTCATCTTTAGGCCTACACTAGACACTTCAAGTGCTTGTAACTGTATCGGCCAGATCACCACATTTACGTTTGTAGATATATAAATTTACATATTTGTTGAGGGGTTCAATGGCAGCTGCAGGCGATTTGGAAGCAGATTGCATTGTGTTGATTTTTACAATGATATGAGCGTCTGACACTCAGGAAGCCATGGCAAACTACTGGAAGCAAAATTACCTAGAAAATCACGCACAGCCAAGAAATGCTGGGGTTGATTGCAACATCCTGTAAAGGACATGCAACTATCTCACTTATATTTGTGGAATGTTCTTGTAATCTTGTCTTTAATATTGTGTAAGTATTATTTGTATTGTTTGTAATAATTGAACAGTGTTATTTTCTCTCATTATCCAGTTATTTTAATAATTATTATTATTAGATTTAAAAAACAATGATCTATGGTAGCTCAGCAGCTAGCACTTTGCCTGCCAGCCTGCTGGTCATGAGGTTCGAATCTCCATTGAGGCGGACTATTTCACGGGACCTGGGCTGCCAGGTCAAGCCAGCATACAATGGATGACCTGGAACATGCAGACGACCTGCATGATGTTTGCCACATCATCCACCAGCTGCTGTTTGGTCTATAAGATGTGGTGCTGGCACCATGCACCCAGTATGCCTCAAGTCGTGTAATAGTATCCTTCATGTTACTAACAGGGTACTCATCACCTCATCTCATAATGCAGTGAACTGGTAGCGGTGAGAATGTGGTTTTTGAGAAATATGCAAAAAATACCTTGGAACGGACAAAAAATCAAATGAGACAGCCCTTCAGGAGGCAAATGAAAAACGGAAATTGATTGGAGGAATTAGAGTAGACAGTCAAAGTTTTTTGGACATGATATAAGGAGAAATGGACTTGAAAATTTAGTGACAACTGGCAAGCTTGATGGGAAGAGAGCAAGAGGAAGACAAAGTGATAGTACCTTGATGGTTTGGCAGCATGGCATGGTCGGGACAAGACCGTGTGAGATGGCAAGCTATGACCGCCCACGCCTGTCTGCATGGCACTTAATGATGATGACGAGTAGATGTGAAGGTCTTTTACCTGACACTCGTATCTGCCTTAGAAGCGTTGTAGATTCAATGGTTTTGTTTAGAAATGACATTGCTGTCATGTGTATAGGCGATCCCTAAGTTATGAAGATGGTGTGTACTTAAGGTTTATCATAAATAGTATGATCTGGAAGTATCCACATAAAGTAATTCAGGGTCTGTCTTCTGTTTCAACTAGTTCTTGTTGTTACTTTGAATGTTTGTATACTATTTGTCACTTTGAATGTTTCTGTCCTACATGTTACTTCACACATGTCTTGACTATTTGTCACTTTGAATATTTCTGTCTTACTTGTTACTTCACACATGTCTTTACTATTTGTCACTTTCAGTGCTTCTGTCTTACTTGTTACTTTGCATGCGTTTGTCCTACTTCTTACATCGCATGCATCTAGCCTAGTTGCTGCTTCAACTCCTTCAGTTTGTGTCCCAGATAGTTAATACTTTTAGCTTTGTTTGAGCCTGCATGTTATTACTTTACGATAAATAATTGCCTGTGAGCAAATCTGCTGAATTGTGTCAGGCATATTGCTTGTGTTAAAACGCTGGAATCTTAGCCGTAATCGTACGTGTGTGGCCTTTTCAAACAGGTTCCGAGTCTCGTTGTTCCAGCTCACAGGGGGATGACGAGGTGCAGAGTCACAGGTGAGACACAGATTTGTTCATTTTGTGTGTAACAGTGTCTTTTAGTTCATTTTGTGTGCAACAATGTCTTTTAGTTCGTTCTGTGTGTAACAGTGTCTTTTAGTTCATTCTGTGTGTAACAGTATCTTTTCATTCTGAGGGTGTCTGTGTCTTTTAGTTCATTCTGTGTGTAACAGTCTTTTAGTTCATTCTGTGTGTAACAGTGTCTTTTAGTTCATTCTGTGTGTAACAGTGTCTTTTAGTTCATTCTGTGTGTAACTGTCTTTTAGTTCATTCTGTGTGTAACAGTGTCTTTTAGTTCATTCTGTGTGTAACAGTGTCTTTTAGTTCATTCTGTGTGTAACAGTGTCTTTTAGTTCATTCTGTGTGTAACTGTTATTCTGTATAAAACAGTATATTTTAGTTCGTTCTGTATATAACATTATCTTCTCCCCTCATGTTTTTCCTCAAATGGAGTGGATGTAGCCAAAATAATTGTCTCTGTTCTGCAAAATTTTGGACACTCCTGCAACAAATGTTGAACTGTCATTTTACCAATCCTCAGTTACATTCTTCAGTATTTCCTATCTTTAATTTATGGAACAAATGCTATTTCAGTTTGTTTTTGTCCTGTGCAGAGGTGAAGATTGCTACATGTTCACTTCGGTCATGTTGGTGATGTGCATCATCTTTCTGGAGACCTGGATGCTCTGATTCCCACTTGGTTCTTCTTATGAACTTCTTGACCTCATTATAAGTTTTTAAATCAGACTGAGTAGTTGTCTGCCTTTCTTTGCCAGTCTGTCAGTCTCTTCATTCCAGGTGTATTGCAATCTGGTGAAATATATTTAACACAACTCTTTTAGATTTCTGACATATTGCATGGAGTGTTGCTCTTTTAAGTCTGCTGGTTCTGCATTGGTTTTGCTCTGCAGTATTGATACAACTGGCCTCACATCTATGAAGAGAGCTGTGTGTTGTTTTGGGATTCTCAAGGAGTAGTTTTGGCTCCCTTTCACGAATAAAGGTGAAAATATACATTTGCACATGTTTCACAATAATAGAAACTCCTACTGACTTGAGGATTACTCCTCGACCACATACAGCTCAAACCCAACAGAAGAACATTGAACAGCAAGGGGGGAAAAGTCTTCAACATCAGCTTTACAGTCTCAACTACCCAAGTGATTTGTTCCACATGGTCCACTAAAAGCTTACCTTGGTAGATGCAGAGGTTGAACCCCAGGTACACATGTGGCTGAGACAGTAGAGCACATAATTTTGTGCTGCAGAGCTTGAAGCAGTGATCCTGCAATGGGATAAGTTTATCAATGTTACTGTAGTTATTCAGAGACAAAGTGACAAGTTAGCTCAGGAATAAAAGGTGTTAAAGTTCACATCACTTATTTTTGTACATCTGTCTGTAACTTTAGCTGCCGCAGCATACTGGCTAGACACTGGCCTGGTGGCCGTGGGTTTGGTCTGCGTCTGGGGGAATTCAAATTTTAAAAGTAATGAATCCCCAGGTCAACCCAGCCTTCAAGGGGTACCAAGAAATGTCTTGGGACGTCAAGCCGACTGGCATGAAACTGATCACTCACTGATTGGTCTGTAGACATATTGGTCTAGCAGCTTAAGTTCACTAAGGGAATACATTGTGTTGAATTTCTAACACCTTATGCCCAATGTGAATTTCTAACACCTTATGCCCATTGTGAATTTCTAACACCTTATGCCCAATGTGAATTTCTAACACCTTATGCCCAATGTGAATTTGTAACACCTTATGCCCAATGTGAATTTCTAACACCTTATACCCAACACATGCTAACTGATTTAGTGCCAAGGGATAATATATTGCCAAATATGACCTCTCATTTGGACAGAAGGACGATATATCACCATACTAGGGCCATTGTGTTATTTGTTTTGTTTTGTAGTATATTCCCCAATTGTAATGCTGAATGAATGGGAATTTACATTAAAATACTTGTTCGGAGGTCAGCATGACTGAATGGATAAGAACGTTGTTTCTTAAACATCTGTTGAGGTAATGCCGAGGTAAGGGGTTAACCCCTACACCTGACAGTTTGACTAAAATGTTGACTTCTCGTCCTTGACTTGGGGACGTAAATTACAAATACTGCTGAAGTCAAAATGGGTTCCCCTGAGGGCGAGGGACACTGTTAATAGGGAAAGCTAATCCACATGTAACATTCAGTCTAGTGCCACTAGAAGTGGTGAGTATAGACTACACTTGAGTTCAAAGCAAGTGAGTGCCCCCCCCCCAATACTTGTTCATGTGATTGTGTACCAGGTGTGGTCATGACCTATTTTTTATTTGGCACTTAATCAGTTATTGTGTGTGTAAAAGAGTCCTTTACTTACATCCATAACTTGCTTGCTGACTGACTTCCCCATGTAATCTTCTCCACACAGGCTCATGATGAAGAAAGAGATCCACAAGAGAACCTTACTGGGCTACGATGGGCAGGAGCACACCAGCGTCTACGAGGATTCCCAGATCCAGCAGGACACAGAGCCACCAGAGGAGCTCCGCGAGTCTATGCAGGAGATCATCAACCAGTTCATGGAGATGGCACCTGAAGCGGCCAACCTGCGTCTGCTGGATGAGTCTGTGGAAGAGGAAGTCTGAAGTGGCAAACATACGTCTGATGGATGCGTCTGAAGAAGTTAACTCGTCTGCCAAGATATTTTTCATTTGTCTACATGACCCTTTCAATTGTCTATATCTGCTTTAAAGTGATTTTATCAAAAGTTGTAGAGACCATTGCTTTCATTTATTTCTTGCCGTTTTGCAGGCCCCACCATATGGCATGGAAGAGGAAAGCTCTATGTATTTGAAGATTTTAAATACATGTATGTTTGTTTCAAAGGTCTTTCCTGAATAACTTATGCTTATTATGTCAAGCTGGATGTATGTATATGTTTTATTTTGTATGAATTACACTTTTAACGTCCAGATTATTTTTTTTCTGGAGATGTCTTTATTTTTTATTCACAAAACCAGTGGTTCCCAAAGTATTTTTGTGGGCTGTTAATTGAGAATGGATATTAATGTTCAGTGACTCTTGACATTGTGATAATCTTAACATAGAATACCGTTAACAGAAAGTCTTGCACGGCTTCATTAAACCTGTGGGCCCAGTTTATCCGATTTAGGCAGACATTTCTTTAGGATTTGCCTTCTGTAGCCTTTGACTGACCCCAAGATACATGTATGACAGCTGGTTGTTGTGTAGATTGCTTCATCTGTTCCTAACCCATCTATTTGTCTCACTTGGGATCCTGCTAGTAGGCATGCTGTTGTTAGCTTGGCTCTTGGGGGTCATTGAATTGGTATAGCACTTGGGATCATTGGATCAGTTTATAGCTATTGGAGTTATTGAATCAGTATAGCACATGGGGGTCAATGAATCAGTATAGCTGTTGGGGTCTTTGAATCAGTATAGCACATGGGGTATTTAAATCAATATAGCATTTGGGATTATTGAATTATTATAGCACTTGGGGTCATTAAATCAGTATAGCATTTGGGATCATTGAATCAGTATAGCACATGGGGTCATTAAATCAGTGTAGCACTTGGGATCATTGAACCAGTATAGCACTTGGGGTCATTGAATCAGTATAGTACTTGGGATCATTGGAGCAGTAGTGCTCTTGCAATAATTGGCACACGCAGCCACTAGAAGGTGGAGACAGGAATTGAGGGGCTATGTAGAATATCACTCTGAGAATCTCTTTCATAAAACTAGGCAGTCCCTGTGTAGTGTCCCCTCACTGTTTGGGAACCACTGGTCACACTGGAGGTAAATCTATGCTTCTTGAGTGTGAGCAGCTGTGCACTGAGAACTCAAACATTGCCATGTTGATGTTCCTTCATGTTTTTATACATACTTTAATTTCATAACATTGGATAATGATGAAGCCAAATGTGTGTTGAATTTATATGACTGAACATGTTCTCCACCCCATGTAGAAATTGTAGCAATCATTCATACATAGGCAAGTTGTTGTATGTTCATTGGCGATGTTGTATTCTTTCTGAGGAAATAACAGTCTCTTATAAACATTAAGAGAGTCGTGGATCAACATAGAGATTTTCTTGCTGGAGATGTGAATGTTAAACTTTGAGAACAAATTCACAACATATGCCCACCAGATTTTAGATATCTTCATATGTGATGTATAGCCATGATGTGGTTCAGGAGGCACATTTTTATATATCGCCGAAATGTTGTTGTGTTATAATACAACAATCATGTCTGCTACCATACTAACTTTTAAGTCGTGACACACCCCTACTTTCCATTTTCTGCCATCCATTTTTGTTTGGTTTAATCCTAATTTTTCTTTAGCACTGAACCCGTTCAGGTTTTCAAGTAAAAGCCAGAAGGAGAATCATCATCATCACAACCACCACCATCATGAATATTTATGACTTCCTGGGACATATGGGGGGCATACAGGTTGTTGGTTTCTCTTTAGTCAGTCAATGTCAGCACATTGCAAGCACTCAGAGAGTGACTTTTGAGAGATAAGGTTGCCAACTCCATTATCATCAAGTCAACCTAATTACCACTTGCCCAAGCTAAAGTAGCACAGTGTCAAGGTGGGGTTTATTGTTGCTGTTATTTTCTGACCTAATTCTTGGTTGTTTGCACATGTCTTCTGGCAGCCTTGTATCAGCAGAGTTGTATGAAGCTTCCTGTAAGTGTGGTCAGTTCTGCATCCTTCAGTGACCGCTCATTGCTGCCACTCCGGACATCTCTTGGACACCTGGAGGGTCTGGATTGTTAACTTTTAGTCTCTTGACCTGGTGGGATTCTGTTTATTCCAACATATATATAACGAAGATTCAAATAAATTGCACAATTTATTGCCTGAGATATTTTGCTGCATCTCGTCAGGTACATACTGCAGAAATCACAAAACATAAACTAAGCAATAAGATAAATTCTTCAAGCTGAATTATACAACATGTACCACTATGTATGATTTCTTCAGTATGTACCTGATGAGATAAGCCAGGCAATAAATCCTGCAATCTATTATTTGTGTTTTCATTATTCAAATCACTACAT
This sequence comes from Cepaea nemoralis, assembly GCA_014155875.1. NCBI lineage: Eukaryota > Metazoa > Mollusca > Gastropoda > Stylommatophora > Helicidae > Cepaea > Cepaea nemoralis. Next base: position 710,273 of record JACEFZ010015548.1, read on the forward strand.
TAAAACATTGTTTTGAAAATATATATTGTTTTCTTTGGTCATTGGAGAACATCGTGACAACTGGAAAGATCGAGGAGAAGAGAGGCAGACCAAGAGAAATGATGCTGGATGGATTGAAACAGTGGCGCAGAGGGATAACAACAGCAGAGTTGATCCAGAAAACCAAAGACCGAGATCTGCGGAGAGTCATGAACGCCTACACCAGCTGGCATGGCACTTGATGATGATGTTCTTTCCAATCCCTGGGTCATGAATTGTCAATCTTGTTATCCTATTTTCGATAACTACAAACATTTGCCCCAATTTCGATAAATGTTTGTTTCCACTTACTCCCTCGATCAGAGGTTCTCTCGTGGTCGCACGTTTTCAGTAGATAAACCCATACCTCCAGATGTGAGAGGCGCCTACTCAAACCACAAAACTGTGCTAATAAGTTCAAGATTAACAAATAAACATTAACCATGTTGCTGATCGGTTACCGGCATCTGGAAATCATACAAATCTGCCTTCTGAACCAATCTTGATGACTTCAACACAGTCTTGAATTAAGTGGTTCTTAAACTGTTGTCAGGCTGCCACCCCCATCTTCCCTTCACCCTTTTTTCTTAGCCTCTATTGTTTGCACTTGTGTATGTGTACGCGTGCGTGCATGCGTGTGTGTGTGTGTGTACACACACACACACATGAACCCACACCACTTTCTTGGTATTAACCACACTGCTAAAGCAAAACATTATCAAATCTTTCCACTGCACCCTCGGGGGAAAACAACCAAATGTGAAAACCACTGCTCTAAAATCAACATACAACAGCTCATGGTGTTACTGCCAGCATGTAAAACACCTGGGCCAGAAGGGGGGGGGGGCTTCATTCATTGTATACTCTACATGTGAATATCATGCTTGTACATGCTAGAGCTTTATGTGTAACCTTGTACTGATATTTATGCCAGGTTGGACAATGTAGCCTAGACATTTTTTATAATTGGAAAATATACAACTGTTATATTGGATTTTTTATTTGATGCAGTTTATGGACTTTCTGTGAATGTATAACTTGTCTGTGTAGTATGTCGCGTCATGGCACGTTATTCAGTCCTGAAGTGGTTTGAAGTTGTTGAACATGTCACTGCTCCATTTCATTATTATGGCCTGCTCAGAAACTTACTCTGGTGGATAGCGTGGTGGTTTCCATTTGACTTCCACATAGTATAGAGAGGAAAAAAGGGCAAACCAAAGGTACAAAGAAAATGAGCTCATACAAAAGGATGAATGACACCTTGCTGTTCTGTGGAGCCAGGTGGGGTGAAACTCAGTGCATTGAAGCTGATCCTCTTGTTTATAAACAGTTCTCGGTAATAATCACTATTAAACATCATAAACGCATCACTTTCAGAGAGGCAAAATACACAGTGAAAGTGGCTAGATTTCTTTAGTACGCTGTGACTAAATGTAAAAAGTAAGAGAACATATTGTGTGATGGTTAGGATTCTTGGAGAGGAAAGTTCATCACACTTCAGAAACAGAAAGAGGATCAGCAGTTCGTACAGTATGTTTGAATGTTTGCTGACAGATTGAGAGGACATTTTGTTGGTGGTCACACCACCATCATCACTGGAGAGTTACTGCTTGTTCAGTGTAGCGTGGCTAGATGAGCAAGGTTGGACTGACCACCCATGTTTTAACAGTTCCTGTACGTGAGCTTGGGAAGTCAAGGCAGGCCTGGGAGTTTGAGGTTCCAGCACTGCCACTCCTAGCCTCCCGGAGTCCCTCATAATCGTACTGAAATGCAGCAGACATGTATAGCTTGACAGAAATTCAGAAGGTGGCTAAGCATTGTATTTGTTCTGTGATTTGATTTCTTCAACTTTCTAACTTATTGTATGGGGCCAGTCTTTACTTAATATTTTTGTTAGAAAATTCACATAACAGAATGTGAAGACCCATCTGTAGATATAGCATTACCTTGGTCATACTGTTGTCTTTAGTTTCCAGTTCTCACTTGTGAAAGATGTCATTGTTTTGATCTGCTTTCACAATTTGATTTTTTATTTAATCACAAATACTGTTTTTTTTCTTTTAATGATCTTAATAGTGTGTTTTAATTGTTTCAGCTTTTAAGTATTATTCATTTATTCACTTCAGATGATATCTAACTCTGCAGTATGCACCTGACGAGATGCAATTAAATATGACAGGCAATAAATCGTGCAACATTCTGTTTGTGGCTTGTGTTTTAATTCACTAAGGGAATATGTTATATTTCTGTTACTTTCTTATAACTTTAGGATCTTTAATTATTTGATGTGAGTATCTGGCATCAAAAATCGTTACTACATTATAAATGTGGTCTTTGTAGCCATGCATATTAAATTGTCATAACATTTCATTATGCTTTTTTCTATTGGTAAATACTTATAATACTTTCTAACCATGAAATGCATGCTATCTTGCTGGCATATTTAATAGCAGTTGACTGTTTCATTTGACTGATGCAGGACAAATATTGTTATTCCAGTTACTTTCTGAGCCCCTGAAATACAGAGTGAAATGTCTACATTTAGATAGTCAGTATATTATTTTGAAATCTAGTAAGTTATGTTCTAAAAATGTCTTGGCATATTGAGATAAGTTATCTTGGGAAATTAAGTGTTCCGTGTGAAATAAGCAAGTATGTGTCATAAACGTTGCTGTATTATTTCTGGTGCTTACAAAAGAAAATTCTGTTGTATTCATCACAAAAAGTGAACATAAGTTAGTAATAACACCTGACTGCAGTGTCAAAAACATGAACATATCTTTATTTGATATTATTATACCGTCAGAAACATGAACTTCTAATGCAGTGTCAGAAATTTGAACATATCTTTATCTGATATGATTGTACTGTCAGAACATGAACTTCTAATGCAGTGTCAGAAATTTGAACATATCTTTATCTGATATGATTGTACTGTCAGAAACATAAAAATATCTTCATTTAATATGATTGTACTGTCAAATTATGAACACCTGATTTCAGTGTCAGAAACTAAAACTTTTCTCTAACTAATTTGATTGTACTGTCAGAAACATGAAACAGTACATAGAGCCACAAACCTGAACATTTCTATACTGGCAGGAAACTTCTGTACACCTCTATATGATCTTATTATTATTATTATTATTATTATTATTATTACAAAATGAATATTTCTACATTTAATGATCTGACATTGGGGCCACCTTTACAAAAACTATGTTTCTTTATTTGTTTACATTCCCTCATTGTTCAATGAATATTTCTATTTAAACACGATGTTAACTTAGGATTGCTGGAGGTATGTGCCTGCTACATTTATTCAATGCCCATTCTTGTGACGCTTCACCTCCTTACACAGATCTGTAGAATCTCCCAAGATCTTTAACGAATTTGTCAACGTTTTATAGTTTCACATTCAGTCTGCTTTTCTGCCACATTGTCAAAGCACATAAAACTGATGTAATTTAATTACTTCTGATAATTCTTAATCAAATTTAGAAAGTGTTGCTTATCTTATATTGTTAGTTGGCCACTTTAGAGCCCTAATCATATATAGGAGATAGTTTCTTGATTAAGTAGATGTTAGTGTTATAATCAAATTTAGAAGATGTTAGTTCTTTTATAGTTTCAGAGATAGTTCCCTAATCAAGTTTCAAAGATTGTTAATTTAATTGTTTTATCAAGTTTAGAAAAATTACACTAAAGAATCAGTTGCTGAATATTTTGTCTATAATTTTTCCAAGCAGGTTTTGTAATTATGCATTCGCTGGCATAGTTCTTTTGTTAGTTCATTAACTTTTATCTGATTAAACTGCATTGTGATTGCTATTTTAGTTGTTGATCAATGCTGTCTGCCTCGCTGGCTGGGTATATGTGTGTGTGTGTTTGTGTGTGCAATGTAGAGGACACCTAACAACAACAAATAAATATAGCTAAAGACTACACGCTTGCTACCACATCCTGAAGACTTATGTTTTTTTTATAAGAGCTGGCGTTCCCCCAGGGGCAAGAGCTGCCCCATTTGGTCGCACGTGCCTGTGTGTCATTCAGATGGCCGCATCTTCTGGTGGCCTTGGCAAGATCAAGTGCAGATACTACACTTTAATCTAATTCTTTTTGTCTTTTAAGGAGTTTTAGTCCCGCTATCTGCCTTTTGGCTCACTGTGGTCCACCAAGGCCTGTCTGACAGTGTTAGTGGTCAGTGATTTGTGTTTGTCAGTCCATCAAGGCCTGTCTGACAGTGTTAGTGGTCAGTGATTTGTGTTTGTCAGTCCACCAAGGCCTGTCTGACAGTGTTAGTGGTCAGTGATTTGTGTTTGTCAGTCCACCAAGGCCTGTCTGACAGTGTCAGTGGTCAGTGATTTGTGTTTGTCAGTTTGGATGACTGCCTCTGGCACCCAGGCCAGATCAAGTGCAGATAATCTACACTTTGATCTTAGCCAAAAGGCAGAGATTGGAATATGTTTCTCTGCTATAAATATAGCTTTGTGATTCAATTTGATTATACTATTATCCCTACCCCGTTCAACCTAAGACAAGAAGCTATATTATTCTCCATCCCTGACTCAGATTAATAATTCCCTGACCGAGTCAGCCACAAATGGGATTTGTGTTTTTTTATAAGGGCTCATAGTTCCCCCAGGGGCCAGAGCCACCCCATGAGGTCCCCAGGTCTCTGCACGTGGCCCTGGTAAGATCAAGCGCAGGTACTACACTTTAATTTTAGCCAAAAGGCCTAGAATTGGGATATTAATTTGAAAGTTATTGTTGTCCAAAGAGGTTAATAACTGTGATTATTCAGCATTATTCCTAGGAAATAGCAATATGATGGTTTTCTTTCTTTTCTTGTTTTGCCCTCTCTCGCTTTGAACTTGAGCATACATGTGCTACTACCTCTAGTGCATTGGACACATGTTTGCTTGTGGATTAGCTTTCCCTATTACCAATGTCCCGCGCCATCAGGCGAACCGACTCAACGGCTTCTGTGGTACACGTTTGATTCAGCAGGAAATCAATATAGTGATTTCCCTTCAACTTCCCCGGACAATTTCTGCGGTTGCTCCCCCTTCTTGAATCCACAGGATCGTATATCTGCTGTCCATCTTCGGTGTCCAAGTAATTTGTGCCACAATGTCTCCTGAAGGAACAAGACTACTGTGGCCAACAGCTAGCTACCTGTAATTATTTAGAGGCCACAGGTTCGAATCCTAGTGTGGTCATGATAGCTTTCAATTATTATGTTGTCTAGTGTGTCCTTTAATCTCCACTTTTTTCCTCTTCTTCTGTAAGTCCTGATCAGTTTATTTCTCATGTTGTTAACCGATTCAGTGTCGATGGATAATTTATCCATTATAATACTTGTCCATGTGATTGTGTACCATGTTTGGTCCACACCTACTTGATTGTTTGGCACTGAATCAGTTAAGAATTAGCTTTCTTATACAGAATGTTCTCTACCCCACAAAGAGTGAATCAACAAAAGCAGAGAAGAAGAAGAATATAAGATTTACTAGAACTCGATCACAATGGGTGTTGCAGCTCAAGCCTTCATTAGCACACAAACAAAACAACATAACTGACGGCATATTAACCTTTGGCATTGAATCAGTTAAACATCCTGTGTGCTGATGCAGAGGTCACGGGTTCAACCCCTACACCTGTCTGTTGGACTAAAATGTTGTATCTCACCCTTAACTTGGGGACGTAAATTGCAAGTACCTCTGAAGTCAGAGTGGGTTCACCTGATGGCGAGGGACATTAGCAATAGGGAAAGCTAATCCACATGTAAAGATCAGTCCACTGTCTAGTAGTACTAGAAGCACATGTATGGACGATGTTTGAGTTCAAAGCGAGTGAGCAAACCAAAATACTGCTATAATACAATGATAGAAGCTACAGGCGCAGTTTACCATTTGTTGATGTGAGGAGCCGAGCACCTTTCCTCACTGCCTTGTACTTGCCCAGTGCCGACCAGTAGGTAGTCCATTAACAGACATGTCCTTGACCCTGTGTGAACTTTCGGTTCACACTCTTGACAGGTCAATTTTATATGTCCGCTAAAAACGTGAGAAGGAAATGGGGTCAAGACCAACAAAAACATGAGAAAGAAATAGGGACAATACCAACAAAAACGTGAGAAGGAAATAGGGACAATACCAACAAAAACGTGAGAAGGAAATAGGGACACCAACAAAAACGTGAGAAGGAAATAGGGACAATACCAACAAAAACATGAGAAGGAAATAGGGACAATACCAACAAAAACGTGAGAAGGAAATAGGGAAAATACCAACAAAATCATGAGAAGGAAATGGGGACACCAACAAAAACATGAGAAGGAAATAGGGACAATACCAACAAAAACGTGAGAAGGAAATAGGGACAATACCAACAAAAACGTGAGAAGGAAATGGGGACAATACCAACAAAAACGTGAGAAGGAAATTGGGACAATACCAACAAAAACATGAGAAGGAAATGGGGACACCAACAATAACGTGAGAAGGAAATTGGGACAATACCAACAAAAACATGAGAAGGAAATAGGGACAATACCAACAGAAACGTGAGAAGGAAATAGGGACAATACCAACAAAAACATGAGAAGGAAATGGGGACACCAACAAAAACGTGAGAAGGAAATAGGGACAATACCAACAAAAACGTGAGAAGGAAATAGGGACAATACCAACAAAAACGTGAGAAGGAAATGGGGACAATACCAACAAAAACGTGAGAAGGAAATTGGGACAATACCAACAAAAACATGAGAAGGAAATGGGGACACCAACAAAAACGTGAGAAGGAAATTGTGACAATAGCAACAAAAACGTGAGAAGGAAATGGGGACAATACCAACAAAAACATGAGACGGAAATGGGGACAATACCAACAAAAACGTGAGAAGGAAATTGAGACAATAGCAACAAAAACATGAGAAGGAAATGGGGACAAGACCAACAAAAACATGAGAAGGAAATGGGGACAAGACCAACAAAACCGTGTGCAGGAAATGGGGACAAGACCAACAAAACCGTGTGCAGGAAATGGGGAAAAGACCAAAAAACCGTGTGCAGGAAATGGGGACCTCTTCTTCTGCGTTCATCCGGAGATTTTTTTTCAGACGTGATTGCGTTGTGCCAGCAGAGATGCGTTCTTGCGCCGTTAGGCCGACACATCCGACTTCTGAGGGCATTTGTTCACCAGGTTAACCTTCCCGGGGGTTTCGTAGGACGTTTGAATCTCACTGTTGTGTTATTCCCCCATACCAGCTGGCCCATTTAGAACAGCCGAAAACATCCGAGTCAGCCCTCAAGGGAAAGCAGGGGCAGACCATGGGCATTCCCTGCCATCCAAGGAGGCTTCCATAATTGCAGAGCCAACACATAGCGCTCCGGTAATGGGCTCACCCAAGGAATCGTCACGTACTGCACATGGCTGCTTAGCCTCACTTCCGTATATTGGGCCTTCCGTTCACCATAGGCTGTACCTCCTGAAACCAGAAGAATGCAGTCTGCAGATGACATCCACACAGTGAGCTTTCGATTCGGACCTTCCACGTAATGGATTTGCTATCCAAGCAATATTCCATCTGGTGCCATTGGAACTCTTTTTTCCACTTTTGATGACGCCCACACAATGAGCTTTTGATTCGGAATTTCCACGTAATGGATTTGCTAGCTAAGCTTTTGCTACCGACATACCTGTGGTATGAAGTGTGGCAGTCTAAGTACTTCTTCATGCACCTTTAGATGTCAACCTGAATGTAGTTAAAGTAAGCTGCGGTCAACTTGAGCTTGTCCTCAAATGAAGCAGGCGTGGGCCAAAATATCTTTCGCTGTTCTGCATATACAGTATTGGGCATTCCTGCGGCAAATGTCTAGCTGTCATTTTACCAGTTCCACAATTGCATGCATCGGTCTCCTATCTGTAACTTATTGAACAAGTGGTATTTCAGTCTGTTATGTCCTGTACGAAGTCTGTGTTCTCTTCGGTCGAGTTTGTAATATACATCATCTTTCTGGTGGCCTGCATGCTCTGATTCCCATTTGGTTCTATAAGTGCTTTTTATAAACCTCTTTGCCTCATTATAGGTAAAGTCTACGTCAGGCTGAGGTAGTCGTCTGCCCTCTTTTCCCAGTCTGTCAGCCTCTTCATTTCCAGGTATACTGCAATGTGATGGGATCCACTGTATTACAACTTTTTTGGGGGGGATTTCTGGCAGAGATCTTGGAGTGCTGCTCTTAGGTCTGCTAGCTCTGTGCTGTTATTGCTCATCAGAATTGAGACAGCTGACTTTGCATCTGTGAAGATAGCTATTTTCTTCTCTTTATTTTCCTCCATCGAGAGCATTTCTGCTGCAGTTTTCAAAGCTTCTACCTCTGCTTTGAAGTTACTTGAAAATTTTCCAGTTGCCACTGATTGTGTTTATTTTCACTCTAATTTCTAAATTTAGTCGGCTCCCTGGCCGAGGAGTTCGCAGCTTTCTCCGTTAATCCCGAATACTCTCGTGGTTAACGCGAGCGCACGAGAATTAGAAGTGTTTCGAGTCGCGCCAGTGACTTATGAGAGTATGGAGCCGGTCGCTCAGAAAGTCTTGGCGTGCTGATGAGCGTAATCTAGGCTAAGAATCAACATACAGCTGAAAGATGTTGATGTTGACCGCAATATCCTGAAACAGGATGGAAACGGGAGGGACATTTTTTTTAAATTTTAAATTTAAGAGAATTCCACCTCCTCCATTTTCTATTGAATTTTTGGCTGATCCATCTGTGTATGCATGGGTCCAATTGCTACTTGGGTAATGTTCTTTTATGTAGTTTAGGGCGATGTTTCTTCTTTCTGTTTCATTCTGAGTGTTCTTCTTCGCTGAGTGTTCTATCACCGCATGATGGGACTTCATGGGATTAGCACTGTACTGATTAATTTTAATCTGTGGCATCATGGATTGATTAAGTTATGTTGCACTGCTTTGTCAAGCCCGTGGCTCAGTACAATTTCGACAAGCAATTTTCGGGGTGCTTTCCCTAGCCTTTGACTGTCCCCAGTCTATCTACAGGGCAGCAGGTGTGTGTGTCTTTTGGTCTGGTTCTTCTCCCTTGACATGGGTGACCCTACCAGTAGCTGTGCTACCGTCGGCATAGCTCTTGGGGTCATTGGTACACGCAAGCCCCTCTACCTCGTCACGGTGGACACACGGCAGAGAGAGGGGGGATGGGGGAAATAACCAACAAAAACACGTGCAGGAAATGGGGGCAAGACCAACAAACACGTGCGTAGGAAATGGAGACAAGACCCAAAAAGTTAAGTCAAGGAAGGACCATTGTCCTACACTAGAGGCGGTTCCAAATGTTGCTGCTGTATGTAGCTGGGGCGCAATGTTGGGGTGAGCGCCCAACATTGCTTAAATACCCAATGGCTCGTGAATACATAACCTATGCAGCTGAAATTGAGGTAATCAAGATAGCAACAGAGAAATTACTAAATACCAGCAATGGTACACAACCTGTGGTGCTATTGACAGATGCAAAATCAGTACTGGAGGCGCTCCTGCCTGGGAAATTGCCAGTACTAAGGACACTACTTTCTTAACTTAGCAGTTAGCATAAGGTCACCGTACAGTGGATACCATCCCACTGTGGAGTACCCGGAAACGACAGAGCTGATCAATTGGCTAAGTAAGGAACCAAAGAAAATGAGCCTGATGTGCCCGTTATATACCACCAAAAGAAAAGATTGATCAAATCAGTCAGAAAGCCACCAAAACCTGCTCAAGATGACTACTACGTTATGGACAGACCAGTACAAGTCATTATTCTGCGCCTCAGAACAGAACACAATAGATTACGCAACCACATGCTTACAAAATTCGAGATTGGTTAATCAGCCATATGCACATGTGGATTGGCGTCGCAGACAGCAGAGCACACACTCCAAGACTGCCCGAAATGCAACATATTTAGGCAAACCTTCTGGTCTAGAGAGACAACAGTGGAAGATAAACTCTATGGACCGATGTGTGAACTGAAAAAGACAGTTCAATTCATACAAGAGACAGCATTGCAGTTATAGACATATTTCAAGCGAACGAAAGAAGAAGAATACACTAGAGGCAAACTGGATATATGGCGCTAGGCAATCCTCCTTCCCTATAGTTGTATAGAGGATATATGGCGCTAGGCAATCCTCCTTCCCTATAGTTTTATAGAGGATATATGGCGCTAGGCAATCCTCCTTCCCTATAGTTTTATAGAGGATATATGGGGCTAGGCAATCCTCCTTCCCTATAGTTGTATAGAGGATATATGGCGCTAGGCAATCCTCCTTCCCTATAGTTGTATAGAGGATATATGGCGCTAAGCAATCCTCCTTCCCTATAGTTTTATAGAGGATATATGGCGCTAGGCAATCCTCCTTCCCTATAGTTTTATAGAGGATATATGGCGCTAGGCAATCCTCCTTCCCTATAGTTTTATAGAGGATATATGGCGCTAGGCAATCCTCCTTCCCTATAGTTGTATAGAGGATATATGGCGCTAGGCAATCCTCCTTCCCTATAGTTGTATAGAGGATATATGGCGCTAGGCAATCCTCCTTCCCTATAGTTTTATAGATGATATATGGCGCTAGGCAATCCTCCTTCCCTATAGTTGTATAGAGGATATATGGCACTAGGCAATCCTCCTTCCCTATAGTTTTATAGAGGATATATGGCGCTAGGCAGCCCTCCTTTCCTATAGTTTTATAGAGGATATATGGCGCTAGGCAATCCTCCTTCCCTATAATTGTATAGAGGATATATGGCACTAGGCAATCCTCCTTCCCTATAGTTTTATAGAGGATATATGGCGCTAGGCAATCCTCCTTCCCTATAGTTGTATAGAGGATATATGGCGCTAGGCAGCCCTCCTTTCCTATAGTTGTATAGAGCACATGACACTCAATAGTCGATGTCGTCTATATGACTGTGGCCACCTTTACTTCCTAGAATATTTCCTGGTACATATTTAAATCTGGGCCAGTCTGGTAGACCAGGTGAATTAAAACAAACCCACTTCAGTGAGGACTTGAACACAAGAGCATGGAGGCGGCTGGTAAGCATGCTGCCCACTGCGTTACCAAAGCTAGTCATTTGCTCTCAAGTGCTCCTGTCAAATGTGCTTGATGGCGTTGAACACAGTACTGTAGCCATTTTTAGTGTTCACACTATACAGTATGTTGTCGCGTGAAGAACATCACGTGTGGTTGTTAACTGGTTTGCTTGCCTGGCTGGTTGGTTGGTTGGTTGGCTGGTTAATTAATTAGCTAGTTGGTTGGTTGGTCGTTTGTGTGATTAGCTGGTTGATTAATTAGCTAGTTCTTTGGTTGGTTAGCTTGTTGGTTGGTTGGTTGATTAGATGGTTGGTTCGCTAGCCATTGGTTGATTGGCTGGTTGATTAATTAGCTAGTTGATAGGTTGGTTAGCTGGTTGGTTGGTCATCTCGTTGATTAATTAGCTATTTGGTTTGTTAGTTAGCTTGTTGGTTGTTAGGTCGTTTGGCTGGTTCGTTGATTAGCTCGTTGGTTCGTTGATTAGATGGTTGGTTCGTTGATTAGCTCGTTGGTTCGTTGATTAGCTGGTTGGTCATTTGGTTGATTGACTGGTTGATTAACTGGTTGGTTGGTTGGTTGGTTAGTCGTTTGATTGATTGGCTGGTTGATAGCTTGACTGTTTGGTTGATTAGCAGGTTGGTTGGCTGGTTCGTTTGTTTTTTGTTTGGTTGGACACTATGTCATATTATTTGGTAGAGCCGACCAGTACAGGAAACATGCAGTATATAGCGTGGGACAACAACTTCAGTCTTGCTGCTTGTACATCATAAAGCCTGTTGCCTTGACTGTTTCATCAAGCCTGTAGCTCAGTACGTGGGGCTTCGACCAGCATTTGTTCGGGTTTGCTCTCTCTAGCTTTCAACTGTCCCCGGTTTACCTATAAGGTCACAGGTTTGTATATCTCTGCTTTTGGTCCCCATCACTTGACCTGTCCTACATTCCAACCCTGCCAGTAGCTGCGCTACCAACGGCATGGCTCTTGGAGTTAGTGGAGCACACAAGCTTCTCTGCCGCTTCAAGACGGATACATCAACAGAGGGATCAGGGCATATACAACACTTCAACAGGGGGGTCAGGGCATATACAACACTTCAACAGAGGGATCAGGGCATATACAACACTTCAACAGGGGGATCAGGGCATATACAACACTTCAACAGTGGGATCAGGGCATATACAACACTTCAACAGAGGGATCAGGGCATATACAACACTTCAACAGAGGGATCAGGGCATATACAACACTTCAACAGGGGGATCAGGGCATATACAATACATCAACCAAGGGATCAGGGCCCATTCAACACTTCAATAGGGGGATCATGGCATATGCAAATACCCCACTTCAACAGGGGGATCAGGGCATATACAACACTTCAACAGGGGGATCAGGGCATATACAATACATCAACCAAGGGATCAGGGCCCATTCAACACTTCAATAGGGGGATCATGGCATATGCAATACATCAGCCAAGGGATCAGGGCATATACACTTCAACAGTGGGATCAGGGCATTTACAATACATCAACCAAGGGATCAGGGCCCAAAGAACACTTCAACGGTGGGATCATGGCATATAAAATACATCAACCAAGGGATCAGGGCATATACAACACTTCAACAGTGGGATCAGGGCATATACAATATATCAACCAAGGGATCAGGACCTATACAACACATCAACAGAGGGATCAGCGCCTATATAACACAATACAGGGGTCAAGGCCTAAAAACACATCGACAGGGTGATCAGGGCCTATACAACATGTCTAGAGCATCTGTTCGTTGTTTTCCCCGGGACATGGTGGGAAACAAGCAGGCGGACAGATTGGATGGTTCTGCGCTGTTGGAGTGGGGTATTTGGTGCTCAACAAGGCATGTCTACAGAGTGGCAGAACAGGTAGTCATCACGACCGAGATCGAATGGTACTGCAGCCAGCGACCAGACTCTATTGATGATTTACAGGCAGTTCATTGGAGCGCATACCCGCATTCGAAACACAGCTCTGTTGGCTTTGTATGAGATGGTATGGGTGCCGGTCGTTCACTAAGGAATGGCATACTACTGAACGTAAACTTGCGCAGGAATCACGAACAGCCAAAAAATGTTGGGGTTCACTGCTGCGTCCTGTAAAGGACATGCACATAACTTTAAAGAATTGGAACGTGAAAGATCAACGATCAAACTAGGAAGAGCTTTGGGGGGGGGGGGGGGGGGAAACAGCGATGGGTTGTCTGAGACAAATGTTGCGAATAACGCTTGCCCGGAAGAGGCTACTGAATGTAGAACATTACACATTATAAAGCGGTGTTTTAATTACAAAATGAAAGGAGACGCATTGGAGAACATGGTGACGACTGGAAAGATTAGTGGTAAAAGAAACAAACCGAGAACAATTATCTCAGATGGTGGCATGGAGGACTGTCTGTCATCTAACTGTCATCTACTACCTATATTACCTTGCGGTGTAGGGCAGGGGGACCTTGAACCCGAGCAATTAAGGCCTGGCTCGTGCAGTGGTTGCGAACTGTGCAGGTTAGGGTTTGTCCTTCGGCCCCCGACAGAAAAAAATCCATACCCTACATTCTAGCCACTCGGCCAGCGGCTCCTCGGAGGAATATCATCAGTGAAATGTCCACAAAGAGCCTGGGTCGAGTTCTGGAGAGAGAGAGAAGCAGGCCTACGCCACTTTGCAGGGCACATATTGATGATGACGATGATGATAATGATGTACACGATATCGTCCCTTCTAACACACCCTAAAGCCCTGAATGAATTCATTTAAGTATGTTTCAGAGCTCACGGTATCCACCTAAGTCTCAAGAGTTACAGGGTTCGAATCCCAGCGTACGGCAAAGGCAAATTTCACAACTATTGGCTCCTTGGCTGATTCAGTGCTAAACAAAATATAAGTTTGTTAAAGTCGACGCTTAAAAGTCGACAGGGTCGACTTCATTGCACCGGGTTTTATCATATATGGCTCGGTCTCTTTCCGCAGCGCGGAAATCGCCGCACAAAGCACGAACTCCGTAGCTCTAGCGACGACCCACAGGAGTCTCCGAGAAATTTCACTCGTGAACCGAAGGACGCGGCCAAGAATCGAACCCACAACCTTCGGAGCCCGAATCAAAGGGCTTGACCACTTCGTCACAGAGACTCCCAGACTCACAGAGACTCCCAAACATAGGTTTGTACCAAACACGGCACACAATCAAATAAACAAGTATTATCGTGTATATGTTCGTCAACTGGGCATTTAAATTGCGAAAGATACCACTAAATAAATAAGACGATGACCCTAGTATGGCGATATATCGTCCTTCTGTCAAAATGGTGGGCCACATTTGACCGTAATCCCGCATACAGTTTTCAAAACACATCTGCAGACGATTTGGAAGCAGATCGCCTTGAGTTGGTTTTCATACAATGGTATGAATCCCGGTTCAGAAAACAATGGCAAGCTACTGAATGTAAACTTGCCTAGGAATCACAAACAGCCAAAGAGAGCTGGAGTTGACATCTACGTCCTGCAAAGGATGTGCAACTAATTCCTAGAAAAATTCCCTGTCGTGCAGAGATTGAAACCGGTGCCTTTTAACCCTCAGACGGACACGCTCACCTTTCAGCCACGGCGTCCACCTTCTCTACACCCCATCCTCTCTACTCCAGAAAGTGCCAGCTCGAACTCCAAGATGGAAATTCCCCCCAGCAACCAACAACACGGAATCACCCAGTGCTCGTTAAAATCCACGGCCTGGTAAATATGCCAGCATGGGCTGATAATTTTGTGTTAAATTATTACATTTCTCCCGTAGAAAAATCCCCGCGCTTAACACTGGGATCTTGTGATATCTGCCAGATTTGCCTTAAGCTCCACAGATCATGCCTGATTGGTTATGTCTGGCCTTGCTAGCGACCTAAATCCGGCAGCATACTGCAAATCCTTTGGTTATGATTGGACGAAGCCCGAGTGTTAATTCGACGCGTGTCTTGGCAACAGAAGCGACAGAAATTAGTTAAATCAAGCCGATTACAAAATAACTTGTGAATTCTGCTGTCGTGAAAACAATGTTACATCCTGGAGAGAACCAGAACTGGACACAAAACCTAGCCTGTCTGACCTTGTTTTCTGGAGATGTATAGGGTGTCAGTAATGTCACGGGGGTGTGTGCAAATGTAACCCCCGCCCTTGAGTTATGTTACACCTGTCTTACCTGGATCTGCACCAGAAAGGTAAACGACTAAACTAGTAAAGTGCAACAGATATTTACAAGCTGTGCCCGTGGTAAGTCCACCAACAGCCACATTGTGTGCACATCAGTGGTATTGAAGTGTTGCTCGCTTACATTCATCGTCGTCCTTCTTTTTCAAGTTATAGATTATAGATAAGATAGTGTTCACATTACTCTTTTTACCAAGTCCTACAAGAAACAAATGAAAATCGTAAACTGATTAGAGAAATTATTCGTAGATAGTCAACTTTTTTTGGTCAAGTTATGAGAAGAAATAAATTGGAGAACTTGGTGACAACTGACAAGATTGATGGAAAACGAATAAGTGAAAGGCAGAGAAGTAAATTCCTGGATGGCTTGATCACGTAGCTGATTCACGACTCTAGTAATCGAGTGAGATGGTGAGACATGACCGCCCACGCTTACCGGCATGGCACATGATGATGCTTACCCTCTTTGGACAACAATCACCTTCAAATTAAGATCCTATTAATATCCTAATTAACATCCTGTAATACCCTCACGGCAGAGGAAAAACACCCGTACTCATGACCCAAATGGGTCCGCCCCAGATAGTGTCAGGGAGGGTTAAGGCCGAAACATTCTGGGAGGGGTGGACTTCTGACGATCAGCAGCCTCCTGTCGTGCTTGCTCTGCGGCGGAGTTTTTTCTTTTCTTTTTCCCCACAAACCTTGTTATGGTTGACTCGGTCACAGGATGATCAATTCAGCCAGGGATGGACTTCTCTTCTGAGGTTAAACGTGGAAGGGATCATGGTCTAATGGAAATACAGTATTCAATCTCGCTGCGTTGTACAGAGTGTAGTTTTAATGCAGGATTTGAAAATATTGCCGGTCCAAGTTTTGTATTTACCCTCTGTAAAATTCATGCAACATAACAGGTAAATACAAAACTTGGACCGGCAATATTTTCAAACACTGCACAGTCATTAAAAATACACCCTATAATTGCCACATTGTTCTCTTTGTTTTTGTAAAGTGGGTATAAGGACGAGAGGATGGATGTCATCGCATCGGGTTTTATCCCATATGACTCGGTGTCTTTCCTCAGAGCAGACTACAGATGCTTCGCACAAAGCATGAACTACGTAGCTCCAGGGACGACCCTCAGCCCTCAGAAGTCTCCGAGATAATTGGGCTCGTGGACCGAATGACGGGGTCCAGTAGCGAACCCGAGACATTCTGAACGCGAGGCAAGCAGTTTAATCACTTCGCCACAGTTGTTTGTTAATCAAACCTGGAATGTAACCCGGCCAACAAATGCCCGAAGACGTCGGATGTGTCGGCCGAAATGTTCAAATATCACAGCTCTGCTGTTAACAGGCATAAGGCAATTACGTCTAAAACAACATTTCGGACGAACGCAAAAGAAGAAGAAGAAAAGAAGAAGAAGAAGAAGAAGAAGAAGAAGAAGCATACAAGCAAATAGTCGAACAATATATAGATGTTTGCATATCCTTTACAGGACATTGCTGTCAACATAAGCATCTTTCAGCTGATTGTTGATTTCTTGGCAAGATTACGCTCAGTAGTTTGCTTTCTGAGCGGCCGGCTCACATACCCCGTAAGTTAGCGACGCGATGCTAACCACTGCTGATTCTTACCGTCGTCACGTTACTTACGAGAGTATACGAGATTACGGTGAAAAGGTGCTAACCTCTAAGCCAGGAACCGGCAGTAGAACAATAGCAACGTAGATATCACTAGAACAGCAACCATGTAGGCTATACTAGAACAACAGCTATGTATATATCACTAGAGCAGTAACAATGTTGAGAAAATGAAGACTGCATAGCGAGGAAGAAAACAAACATTTCGTAATAGCCGATGTAATACAATGTGCGGGTTCAACTCAAGCC
>JACEFZ010015548.1:732500-860000 GCA_014155875.1 Cepaea nemoralis
AAGGATTGTGGTTGCTCACTGAACCAAGTGTTTACCGCGTTCATTACGTCTGCATCTGTGTGAAATCGTTGCCCCTTGAGAGCTTTTTTTAGAGGTCCGAACAAATGAAAATCACATGGTGACAAATCAGGACTATAGGCTGGATGTTGCAGAATTTCCCACTTCTTCCTTGCTAATGCTTCCTGCACAATCTTTGCGACATGCGGACGAGCATTATCGTGCAACAAAATCACACCGCGAGAAAGCATGCCGGGTCGTTTATTCTTGATGGCTTTTTGCAGCTTGTCTAGTGTTTGCAAGTAGTGGGTAGAGTTGATGTTGACACCAGGTTCTTTAAAGTCGGCCAACAATAGCCCTTCATGGTAAAAAATGCGCTCAGCATAACCTTACCAGCGGAAACCTGTAACTTGAATTTTTTGGCTTTTGGTGATCCAGCATGCTTCCATTGCATGCTCTCTCTTTTGCTGCTCGGCTCAAAGTGGTGACACCATGATTCATCGCCTGCCACTATGCGGAAGAGAAATGCATCACCCTCCACTCTGTAACGCAGCAAGTGGTTCAAACAACATCCCATGCTTCCTCTTTTTGGTGGTCGGTCAACATCCGTGGTACCCACTGTGAACACACCTTCCGATATTGCAGTTTCTTACGAACGACCTTTTGAATTGTCCCAATTGACACATCAAATTCTTTCGGTAGCGAACGTATGCTTCGACAACGGTTCATCTGTACTGCTGCATCAAATTTGGCGATGGTTTTTTTCTGTTGCAACAATATGCGCTTGACCCGGCCGTCGAAGATCTGTCGTGAACTGACGTCCTTTCCGAAACATTCGTGCCCAGTCTGTCACTGTTGTCTTCGACACACATTTGTTACCGTACGCTGTCTGCATTCTTCGATAAATGTCCACTGGTCGACATCCTTCAAATGAAAGAAACTGAATCACCGCTTTTTGAGCTTCTTTGGGCGGATTTTGGATCAACATACCATATTTTCTCAACGGTCAGAAACAGAACTTATGCATCATGAGACGATAAGCACTTGATCTTTTATTCATTGATCAGTACTTATCACATGACTATGACATGATCATGTTCAACGTACGCAATTACGCGTGATGCGGCACGAACGGATTTCGAATGAACACCACTTTTACATAACATTTGACAATTCTCATTTTCAGCGCGATTCTCTAGATGGCAATACTGATTTCATAATGTTAATCTCTCTAGATGTTAATACAGATTTAATGCAGATGGAAGCGTTTTTATCCATTCCTAAACAATATAAAACAACACAATTCACTGTCAGAATATTAAACCAGGGAACAATGGATTAAGTCCCTTACTCCAGATACTGAAAGCAAAATGTCCCATGTAAAGAACTCATCCCGATAGCTACAGTAGCTGGGGGGATACTTTTATTTGGTTTGTTTGTTTATTTTTTGTTTCCGCTCGCTCTCTTTCAACTCTTTGGCGAAGGGGTTAAGGAAGTTATCCGTAATTCTGTATACTGACGTATGAAACACAGCTGCGCGAGATTCGGCAGCGGATCGCGTCGCATTTGTTACTTATGGAGTTGTGTGAGCCGGTCGTTCAGAAAGCAATGTCAAACTACTGAACGCAAAGACATTCAACAGCAGCTGAAAAATGCTGGTGTTGTCTTCAATGTCCTCCTGTAAAGGATATGCGGGAAAAAAATTGCCAGTGTTCCTCGCCATCAGAAGTACGTGTAACTAAAGTCCTGAAGTCAAGGACGAGATCTTAACATTTTAGTCCAACCGTCCCTGAGTAGGGGTTTTATTAATAACTTTTAAGTCATGCCATTGTAAAATCACACAGAATAACACTATCCAGTGCCACTCATCGGGCTCTGGAGCCCCAATTATTCCTCCCCACGACGCTTTGAGGCAAAGGTGGAAGATGAAGATGATGATAATGATGAAGATGCTGATGAAGTCATAACGGTAACGCAACCTTACTCCCATATTCCGCTATCCAGTTTTGTTTGGTTCAAACCTACTTTTTGTTTAGCGCCGAATATGTTAAGAACGATTTATCTTGATCATTCTGCCACTCTGACCTCCATCAATACAGTTCAGCCCCATGTATACGTGCTCTCTGCTATACTATTTACGACACATCACATCTTCTGAACGATTTCAGCTTCTTGATGATTTTTCTCATGTGACGCCCCGTCTCGAGTATCCTGGTCAGGTCATCAAGCAAATGAATGCTGCTTACAGTAGTTCTCTCTCAATGATGCTTTCTGTATTCCCCAACAACGCGGCATTTACCTTTCCTGATCCGTGTCTTGGACTGTAGCCTCGTGCCAGGGATGGTGTCGTATGTCTCCCAGGGATGTTATCGGAACCCTCAAGCCGGCCTTCTTCCGGCACGGCTTCTCTTCCAGGAACAAGGCCTTCACTGTTGTCGTTGTCGCGGACGTTCGTCATCGCGTCATCTGCATGGTTCAATAGGCGTGCCAGATTGTATGTCTGGTCCATATTATTTTCATATCTGGCTGCACTCAGCAACTTTAACTGCGCCATTATCGATCATCATTATCGCCATGCGCAATGTTGAGCGGGCAGGCAATCACGTTCCTCCTCAATCATCGTTTCTCTGTGTTCTTGATTAATTCCCCAGCAGATAGCCTTCCGTGCCACTTTGCTAGATCAATCCTGTTTTTTGTCTGTGTCCATCCCAGTCTCTAACACAGATAATCTTTTCGGTTGTCACAAGTTACTCCCGAGCCTCTCCTCTCATAACGTACCACAGAAATGATGACCGTCTTGTCCTGATGTTGGTATCGTCTGTTTTCGTGATTTGCTTTCCTTCTTGCTGTATTCAGATACTGGTCCTCTTTGCCGTCTATGAAATAAATGCTTTGTTGATTAGTTAGTCAACAGATCATCCTCATTGCACACCCAACTAGTAGTTCATAAGTGCTCAGGTTCTCTCTTCGGTGTCTCCTTCAGGGTGTTGACAACACCAGTTCTGTTTTGGTTCTCTATTCTTCTTTGGCTTCCCGCATGGCGCTCTACTAGCTTGACCCCGGTTGACTTGTTCTTGCGACCTGGTCACAATTGTAGAATCACATCCATCCCTTGAGCAATTTACTCACCCCGCCTCCCTAAAGACTTTCATAATATCAGCCTGGTCCATTGCTCGTCCGCTCACACACAGCAGCCTATTCACTTGCTCGTTTCCTTCTACACCCGCGTGCCCTGGCACATAAATGAAACAGGAGTAAATGCTGACCTCCTCACAGAAGTAAGACCCATTGTCTTTTGGTACATCCATTTTCCACCTGGTTGATTATTAGCAATGATCTTGTCTGTAAATTTGGATAAAGGGCGAAAGAAGAGGAAACTGGCAGTAAAGTGGGATAAAGGACAAATAGAAGAAGAAATTGGTTGTGAATTGCCATAAAGCTTAAACAGAAGAAGAAATTGGTTGTAAATTGGGATAAAAGGTAACAGAAGACGACACTGACTGTAAACTGGGATAAAGGACAAATAGAAGGAACAAAAATTGGCTGTACACTGGGATAAACAACAAACAGAAGAAGAATTTGGTTGTAAAGTGGAATAAAATGTAACTAGAAGAATAAATTAGATGTAATTTGGAATAGGAGGCAAATATAAGGAGAATTTGGCTGTAAATTGGAATAAAAGGCAAATAGAAGAAGAATTTGGTTGTAAATTGGGATAGGGGGTAAACAGAGGAAAAATTTTGCAGTAAATTGGAATACAGTCGACAGCAGAAGTAATTGTAAGTAAATCCGAGTAAAGAACTAAGGGATAAGACATTGCAAATGAAGGAAAAGGCTGAAAGAAGTAGACATTGTCTGTAAAAACGCAACACACAACGCCTGGAAGAAAACACAAATATTATATTGTGCGCACGTTCTGTTTTTTGCTTGTTGCGTTTGCTTGTCGAGAGTTGTCCGGACCTGACAAGAATGTTAAGAGCCATAACTAGGTTAATCAGACAGTTGTGTCTTCTGAAGCTTTAGTAAGGGCAAAGGAGGGGGTTGAGGGGCAAGCAGAAGGATAGAATGTAACAGTGACAGAGAGTGACAGTGTGACAGAGACGGAGTTGAGAGAGAGAATGACATAGTGATGGAGTGACAGACAGTGGTATAGAAAGAGAGTGACAGTGTGACAGAGACGGAGTTGAGAGAGAGTGACAGATAGTGATGGAGTGAGAGACAGTCATAGAGAAAGAGAGTGACAGTGTGACATAGATGGAGTTGAGAGGGAGAGACAGACAGACGGTGATAGAGACAGAGGGTGACAGACACAATATAGTGACAGACAAAGAGTGACAGAGTGGCATAGACAGATAGACA
Organism: Cepaea nemoralis; assembly: GCA_014155875.1. Taxonomy (NCBI): domain Eukaryota; kingdom Metazoa; phylum Mollusca; class Gastropoda; order Stylommatophora; family Helicidae; genus Cepaea; species Cepaea nemoralis. Next base: position 736,857 of record JACEFZ010015548.1, read on the forward strand.
ATGACAGAATGACAGAGACAGAGAGTGACAGAGTAACAACGAGAGACAGATTGTTGTCGTAGTGACAGAGACAAGCAGAGAGTGACAGAGTGCCAGAGACAGACAGCGAGTGACACAGCAACGCAGGGAGTGACAGAGATAGAATAAGTTAAGAAGAATGAAAGCCATCTAAACAGACAGACAGACAGACAGACAGACAGACAGACAGACAGACAGACAGACAGACAGACACACAGACAGACAGACAGACAGACAGACAGACAGACAGACAGACAGACAGACAGACAGACAGACTGGTAAGGTCACTCAAGGTAGATACAATCATATGAAAGTTTTACAAGCTCCCATATAATAGACCACGGCATAACTAGGTGAGGTTATCAGTTTTTTTTTCTTTTGTCTCCATATAAATCTGCAGTTTATTCTTAAAATGATCGTGTGTTTACTTTACATTCTTAGACCGCGCAAAAAGCCCTAGTGGTGGAGAGAATCCTGATACTGTTTAGTTGGTAAGTCACAGCTCTAACCGCTCCACCACAGCGTTCTACTAAACGTATAACGTGTTCATAAATTGGGATAAATGGCGACAGAAGAAAAAATCGGCTGTGAATTGGGATAAAAGGCAAATAGAAGAAGAAATGGACTGTAAATTGTTATAACTGAGAAAAACCTCAAATCCGAACATCCTCAGTCCTAGCAAGTGGTGTATATAAATGTGCAGACACATTCCACGCACGTCCAATCTCTTCATGCTCATACCAACTTCTTTCCCATTTACAGAATTGCCCTTCGCAGCAATCACAAATTGCCAAATTCTTCCGAGCAACTGGAAAACATCTTACGAGAAGCCGAGGCAAGAACGAGTGCCTCTTGTGTTCTTACGCCGAGTCTTGAAGTTGTATTCAAATAGGTCATGCCTGACCAGCAGGAAGGATTGATAAATTGTCATTGTCGATAATTTCAGGAACTCACCATGTGATGCCAACACACAGACAGATGAGTTCCTGCTTTGTCTAAACGGCAGGAATGTTTCTGAGATCAGAAACGAAGTTTGTCCAAACGAAGTTAGTTATTTCGGCGACATCCGAGAAGGACAAGAAGTGGCACAGACACGTAATCCCTTGATCCCCCGGATGTGGAAACAGAATTGTCCGGAAGTGCTTATGAATACAGAAGAGGCATGCACGAGAATGCAGAAGAATGTCTTCGGAACGACGCTGATTAAGAACTGTTTCATATGGATATTGTGCAACATTCCCACTTCCAATTGCTCACACAAATCAACTCTGTATCCATCTCTTGATTTGGTTTCCTTTAATTTATGAATATCATTATCTACTTGTTCTCCATGGCGGAGCGAAATTCAAATAGGGAATGCTGCAGACGTTGACAAATGGTGTGATCTGCGTAGTTCACATGCGGGTCGAGAGAGATAATGGCGGCACAGCAAATGTAGGTATCATTATGCACGTACTTCTACAAAGGGATCAAATCCGTTGCATGTCGTTTACAGCACCTAGCAATCAACCCCGTCATTTTTTTTTATTGTTTGTGATTTACCAGGAAGTTTCGGTCAGTAGTTTGTCATGGCTTTCTGGACAATGGATGCGCATACAACTGTATGAAAATCAACAAAGTCGGTCTGCTTCTAAAATGGAGGCTGCGTTGTTTCGAGGTATGGTGTCCGCCTCGAGTGCTGGAGGTCCCGGGTTCGTCCTCCTGAAGTGCTGGAGGTCCCGGGTTCAAGCTCCAGTGAGGATTGGGATTTATTTCAAGTGGACTTCTAGTAATAAAATTTCCCCTGGTCTCTGGGTAGTGAGATCGGACGCCCGTTTGTATTATTGCGCCCGTAAAAAAGTCCCTTGGTAGTTGAAATCGAAAAAGAGTAGCCTAACGGCGCTCCATTCATCCATCATATGCCATGCCGGTAAGCGTGGGCGGTCATGTTCTGCCATCTCACTCGATGAACAGAGTCGTGGATCAGCTCCGTGTTTCTGTCTCGACCATGCCACAAGGCCAAGCCATCCAGGTACTTGCTTCTAGGTCTTCCCCTTGGTCTGTTCCCCTCGATCATACCAGTTGTCACCAAGCTCTCCAAATCATTTCTTCTCATAACATGCCCAAAAAATTGTGACTGTCTACGTCTAATGTCTCTAATAGTTTACGATCTTCATTTGTTTCTTGAAGGACTTGTTCATTGGTCTTTCTGGCTGTCCATGGTATTCTTTGTATTTTCCTCAGAAACAACATTTCTACAGCCATCAGATGTTTTTCAGCCTGACTGCTCATTGTCCAAGCTTCACATCCATATAAAAGTACAGGTTCTATGTAGCATCTCAACACTCATTTTCTCGTTTCAATTGATATCTTTTTATTGGTCAGTATGTTTTTCATCTTGCTAAAGGCTACTTTTGCCATGACGATTCTCGTTCTAATCTCTTCAAGACATCTCCCATCAGATATTATTACTGTTCAGAGATAATTGTACCTATTCACTTGTTGAAGAATATTCCCATTTACTTGTATATTACATTGTGGTATTTCGTTCTTCCCAGTGACGACCATAATCTGTGTCTTTTTATAATTTAATTCTAACCCTAGTTGTTCACTGTGTGTAACAACCGCATCTACTAAATTTTGCAGGTCCTGTTTATTGTCTGCAATCAATACTGTATCATCTGCATATCTAATGTTATTGATGCATCGTCCCCCAATGTTGATTCCTTCCATATCTTCAATATTTCTGAAAATACTTTCACAGTACAGGGAAAACAGATCTGGAGACCTTACACATCCCTGTCTCACACCTCTCTTAATAGGCTGATATTGGCTTACTTCATTATCAACTCTTATGGCAACTTGTTGTTTCCAATATATGTTTTTACAAGTCTAAGGTCTTTTCCATCAATTTGAAGATCTTCAAGCATCCTTATCATGTTGACATGTCTCACTTTATCGAAAGCCTTTGTGTAGTCATTACGGTTCTCAGTATATACACAGCATTTACTGTACCCTTGCCTTCTACAAACCCACATTGTTCTTCTCCTATTTCAGGTTGTATTTTCCTCTTACCTCTTTGCATGATAATTCTTAGAAAAATCTTCGTGATGTGACTCATTATACTAATTGTTCGATGCCGATTACATTCCAAGGCTCCTGATTTCTTTGGGATTGCAATAAATACTAGAATTACATAACTCCTGAGGTATATTTCCAGTATCATATATCGTATTAAGCAGACTGGTAACTTTATCTATTCCATATTCTTCTAAAGCATTAATCATTTCTGTTGTGATGCTGTCTGAACCGGGGGTCTTACCAGATTTCATATGGTTAAGAGCATTCTGAACCTCCATCTTTAAAATTGCTGGTCCTTCATTATTATTTTGAACATCATACTGTTCGTCTCTGTTATCGTCATAAAGGTTTTTCACGTAATCTGACCATTCATGTAAGATCTGATCTTTTTCTATTATGACTCTTCCATCTTTTGTCTTTAGGCAGCCTGCTGATTTACGTGTTCTTTGATTAGTAAGCTCCTGAATTCGTTTGTGCATTAGTGTCGCATTTTTACTGCTGTGTTGTTTTTCAATTTCTCCGCAATGTTTCTCAAGCCATATTTCTTTTGCCTCCTTACATTAGGTTCTGACTTTTCTTAGAATTTCTTCATATCTGGCAGGATTATTTTTGTTCTGTCTTCTTGTTTCCATTAGTTGTAAAATTTCTTCAGTCATCCATGTCTTACTGCCCACTTTCTTTACTTTTGGAATAGTTTTTTTCTGCTGCACTACTGACTGAATTCTTCAGCATTTCCCATTGATCATCTACATCTTGAAATAGGATCTCTAGATCAGACAATATATCAAATTTGTTCTTTACTTCTATGTTAAAATTATCTTGTATTTCTCTGTCGGTTTTCAATTTGTACAAGTCATATTTAGGGTTTCCTGCTGTATACTTGACTTTCTTTAACTTTACCCTCAGTGTGCCTGTGATTAATCTGTGATCACTGTAACAGTCAGCATTTGGAACTGTTTTTACGACTGTTAACGCATTTCGAAACCTTTTGCTAATCAGGATGTAATCTATCTGGTTTTTAATCCTGCTGTCTGGACTCCTCCATGTCCATAATCTCCTAGGATGCTGTTTAAACCAAGTGTTTCCTACAACCATTTCTTGTTCTTTTGCCCATTCTACAAGTCTGTATCCTCTTTCATTTCTCTCTCCCAAACCATGGTTGCCTACACTGCATCCACCACTTTGCTTTCTTATTTTTGCGTTGAAATCACCCATTATGATATTTATTTCTGATTTTTTACAGTTCTTCAAAGCAGACTCCATGTCATTATAAAATTCCTCTATACTTTCTTCACTGCATTCACTTGTTAGGGCATATACTTGAATGACATTTATTTTAAAAGGTCTTCCGTTTAATTTTACTAATAGAACTCTGTCTGACACAGCCCGATATCCTTTGACAGAATTTGATGTTTGCTTATCTAATATAATGGCTATACCTCTTTGTTGTTCTTCTCCCCCAGAGTAAATAATCTTACAATCCTCTACTGTCCTTATCCCTGCTCCTTCCCATCTCGTTTCCGATATTCCTAATATGTTATTCTTCTCTCTATCCATTTCTTTTTTGATGTTTTCTAATTTTCCATCTGCCTTCATTGTTCTAACATTCCAAGTTCCTACTTTCAATGCTTTTAATCTTTTGCACCTAGTAGCCTGTTGACGGTCTGGAGTCACCTGGTGCGCATGACTATCCCTACTGGGCGAGGCTGCTCATATGGAGCACCCATTTACGCCGTTTCTCTGATTATCGATGAGTCCACACAACATGATTTTCTTGGCATCTGTAAAGAAGGTAGTTTGCCATTGCTTTCCTTCCTAGCAGTGATCATACTGGTCAGTGACCGTAGCCATTGTCTCTTCAAAAAAGAGATCCTCTGCCTATCGTCGTGAAGGTGGAGACCATAACCTACAACTATCTGTCGGCTGCTCTACATCTTCATCCACCACCTGCACATGTGGCTTCAAGTAACCCTGATCGGGGAGCTAAACGGGTACTCCACCTTGCCCAATTGTGTCCCGTAGGCTAGCGGAGGGAAGGAGGAGCCTTACTTCTCCTTTGATAGGGGATACCCCTACCCCTCTGCCCGGGCAAAATTTCGAGTTAAAAATTTACCCGAAGTATTTCAGGATCCTCGCCGGTGCTACGGAGTTCGTGCACTGAGCTGAGTTTATCCAGACTCAGGTTTGATTTAGGAGGAGAAGGGAGCACTTATGGGTTACACCCGTGTGCCGTGATGTTGATCCATCGACTACACTAAACTAAACTAAACAGCATTCTAAAATGCCTGCAGGCTGTGTTTCGAATGCTGTATGTAGTGGGTGAAGAAGAAGAAGAAGAAGAAGAAGAAGAAGAAGAAGAAGAAGAAGAAGAAGAAGAAGAAGAAGAAGAAGAAGAAAAAGAAGAAGAAGAAGAAGAAGAAAACGAAGAAGACGAAGAAGAAGACGAAAACGAAGAAGACGACGACGGAGAGGACGAAGAAGAAGACAAAGAAGAAGACGAAGAAGAAGAAGACGATGAAGAAGAAGACGATGAAGAAGAAGAAGAAGAAGAAGAAGATGAAGAAGAAGAAGAAGAAGAAGAAGAAGAAGAAGAAGAAGAAGAAGAAGAAGAAGAAGAAGAAGAAGAAGAAGAAGAAGAAGAAGAAGGATTAATAAATAAGAAAACCGAACATGTTTTCAACTGACATGTTATATATTTTTTTCGTAAATCTGGTTGTGTTAAAATGACAAAAATAACATTAAAAAAAAAAAACATAAAGAAATAATACGAGTTGTATACACGATATATAAATAGCAGAGGATACTTGACGAAACAAGAGGTTGCTCTTTTTCCTGAGCCACGCAACAAATCTCCAAACTGACACGAAACACATATTTGCAAAATTAATAATCTTGTAGGACAATGGTCTTGTCTTAGAGGATAAAAACAGCCCGAAGAAGAGCATTAATTTGCAACGTTTGCTAGTTGGGTTTTTGTTATTTAGGAGGCGACACAGTTGTAACTAAACTACTTAGTTGGCGATATTTAGCTGGGTATTTGTTTTCTCGGAGAGATTCCTGCGCAAGGATGGCGGACAAATTTGATATCACAGGGCACGTCTGACACTGAGGTCATTGAAATACAACTTCCTGGGTGAAACTGATATCATGAATGGCCGAGATGTGACAGGTTAGGGCAGACTGGGTGAGGGAAAACAGCATTGGTGAAAATAGGTGGAAAACAGCATTGGTGAAAATAGGTGGAAAACAGGCAAAATGAAAACAAAGTGGAACAGTTTTCCATCGTAGAAACAAACACAGTTAAATGACTAGGAAGAAATCAGCACAATTAGAATAAACAACGGGAAACTATATAATAAACAAAGGGGAGGGGAATAGACAGAAAGAAATCACACGAACGAACGTTCGCACATTCTTTATTTTGTAAGGTCTGACATTCCGCCATAGTGATCTGTCTGCTTTTTTTTTTAATTTTGCGCTCGCTCGTTTTGAACTCAAGCGTCCCGGGAAGGTTAACCCAGTCAACAAATGAATACAGAAGTCGGATGTGTCGGCCTAACGGCGCAAGAACGCAGCTCTTCTGTAAACAGACACAACGCAGTCATGTCCGAACAAAAAAAAAACAAACTCTTCGGATGAACGAACGAACCAACTATCTTTATTTTCAAGGGTAACGATATGGGCACGCAGGCCCGTCTTACATTCGGCCCTTCCAATCACTTATCTTTTATTCATCAATTGTGAATGTTGCATTCAAATAGGAAAAATAAACATTGTATTCTGCCCTTCTATCACTCTCTGTCATACATTATTTCCTTCACACATCATTCAACAGCAACAATATAAAAGATAATGCATTATAATGGCATGGGGGAAATGCAAAAACCACTACCACACGATTCAGTAACATTAATATCGACGCTCAGAGGAAAGGCGAGACGGACATATAATCAGATTGCAACTGGAACTATTAGTATTGGAACTCTTCGCTGGCTGCTGAGGATGGGGACGGAGCGCTTATGGGAATGTCCCGAATGCTGTGATGTCGGTTCCTAAATCAATCAATCAATCAATCAGTAACATTAATGAATGGTGTAGCACTTGTTGCCGGCTCCCTGGCCGAGGGGTTAGCAGCTTTCTCCGTAATCCCGAATACTCTCGTGGTTGACGTGAGTGCACGAGAATTGGAAGTGGTTCGAGTCGCACCAGTGACTTATGAGAGTATGAAGCCGGTCGCTCAGAAAGTCGTGGCGTGCTGATGAGCGTAATCTAGCCTAGGAATCAACATACAGCTGAAAGATGCTGATGTTGACCGCAATATCCTGAAACAGGATGAAAACAAAAAAAAAAAAAAAAGTGGCACTTGTTATTAGCTATATATGTTTTTGCCTGTGGATTAGCTTTCCCTATTAACACAGTGTCCCTCGCCATCCGGCGAACATACTCCGACTTCAGAGGTATCTATCTGCTGTTATACATTATTTCATTCATACATCACTTATGAAGCTAATCATAGACAGCGACGATAACAACACAAATAATATGCGAAATAAACATTTGCAAAATATACGCGTGCGAGTCAATAAGTAAGTCACACAGTTCTGCGGGGTGGCAGGTAAATGTAGTTGGTGTTTACTGCAGGTGTCATTAGGTTACAGCAACATCGAACTTTATATTCTCGTTTGTCAGGTAGCGCTAGGTGTCTCATGCGCATGCACAGCGCAAAAACAAAATGGCGACTGCACGTCCGGAGTGTACAACCAAAGAGCAACGTGCTGTTGTGCGTTTTTTTGTGGGCAAAAGGACTGCCTGCAACGGACACTCATAAGGAAATGCTTCCTGTTTATGCTGACTACCAGCCCGAATCAAAGCCTGCTTCAGTGCAATGGAAACATCCTTCTTCGCCTTGTGTCCAAAAATTCAAGGGAAGGTTATGCTGACAGTGTTCTGGGATTGTCAAGGAGAGCTTTTAACCAATTTCAAGAAGAAAGGTGACAGTGTGATTTCTGAATCGTACTGTGAAGTTAAATGCAATTCGAAGAAAACGTCCAGGACTGCTGACTTAGAGGAGTGTTGCTTCTTCATGACAATGCCAGACCACATACGGCTCGATTAACTCAGGAAACAATTAACCAGCTAGGGTGGGAAGTTCTGGAACATCCACCTTACAGCCCAGACTTAGCGATTTCCACCTGTTTGGTCCACTGAAAACCCACCTTGGCGGGAGACATTTCGGGAATGACGCCGAAGTTGAATGTGAAGTAAAACCGTAGTTTAGAAAACAGAGCACGCAGTTCTATGCAGCCGGTGTGGGAGGACTAATAAAACGATGAGATAAGTGCATCAATTTTGGTGGAAATTATGTTGAGAAATAAAGGGACAATGTATGTATAAAAATAAACTGGTTTCTTCTTCGTTCATCCGGAGTTTTTTTTTTCCGGATGTGATTGCGTTGTGCCTGTTTACAGCAGAGCTGCGTTCTTGCGCCGTTAGGCCGACACATCCGACTTCTGCGGGCATTTGTTGACCGGGTTAACCTTCCCGGGAACTGGTTTCAAGTTATTATATTTAGTTATTTTTCTACAGCCATTTGTGACTTATTTATTGACTTCACCTAGTACAATAATCAATAATACATACTCACTCAAACTAATTTTGACATGTCAATTATAATTACCTAAGGGATACGTAAATTACCACACACAGCTAGGATAATGTTTATCTTCTTCTGCGTTCATTCGGAGAGTTTTTCGGACGTGATTGCGTTAGTCCTGTTTACAGCACAGTTGCGTTCTTGCACCGTTAGGCCGACACATCCGACGTCTACGGGCATTTATTGACCGGGTTAACTTCCCGGCAGTAGGATTAAATCCACAGGACAGTTCGAGTTCAGCCCATAGGACTGTTAGGATTCAATCCACAGGACAGTTAGAACTCAATCGACATGATAGTTAGGATTCAATCCACGGGACAGTAAGAATTCAAATCCACATTACAGTTAGGATACAATCCACAGTTAGGATTAAATCCGCATGACAGTTAGGATTTAACCAACAGGACAGTTAGAATTCAATGCACATGACAGTTAGGATTCAACCCACGGGACAGTTGGAATTCAACCCACGGGACAGTTGGAGTTCAATCGACGGAACAGTTAGAAGTAAATCCGTATGACATTTAGGATTTAATCCACAGTGAGGATTCAACCCACAGGACAGTTAGGATTCAATATACAGGTAGGATTCAATTCACATGACAGTTAGAACTCAATCGACATGATAGGAGTAATCCACGGGATAGTGAGAATTCAATCCACATTACAGTTAGGATACAATAAACAGTTAGGTTTCAATCCACAGGACAGTTAGAATTCAATCCACATGACATTTAGGATTCAATCCACGGGATAGTTAGGATTCAATCAACGGAACTGTTAGAATTAAGTCCTTCTGACAGTTAGAAGTTAATCCACAGTTAGGATTTAGTCCCCGGGACAATTATAATTCAATCCACAGGACAGTTAGAATTCAATCCACATGATAGTTGGGATTCAATTCACGGGACAGTTAGAATTCAATCCACAGTACAGTTAGGATTTAACCCACAGGAGAGGCTGTAAATCGTTTTTACCGGATCAACTCGGCTCTGGGATCAAGTCATTCTAATACAAAAATTGGTCCCAGAAAATTTACTGATTTTTGAGAAAATTGTCTTGGAATTATAGGAATGTATCCGAGCACCTCAGCTCATATGATGTGGCTAGTATATATGGAGATCCAACAGTTCACACTCCCTGGCAGTAGCGGCTGTGAGGTCAGCTGAACTTGTCTCTACTGTGCCACCTGGTCTCTACCAAACATGTCGGACAGTAACTAACCCTGGGACACGTGATACCAGAACATGACAGCCATAAACTGTCCGTGTAAGCCTGTCGCCTCCTTGCTGTCTTTATCCGACTGACTCAGATTTCTCTCAGATGAGACACTACCCGGGTATCCCGTGTGAACAGCTCACCTGTGCGACAAAGCTCACCTGTGCGACAATCTTATCTCTCACCTGTAGGACAAAGCTTTGTTTAGGTGTTGTGAATGTTTATGTTGATGTTATTGTTGTTGTTATTATACACATTTTTAAACAGAAGATAATTCATTAAAGCACGGTCTCCTAACTGCTGAAGGAGTCTCCGTGGCGAAATGTTCAAGCCGCCTGCCTCATGATCCGAAGGTTGTGGGTTCAATTCCGGGTTACGTCGTTTGTCTCACGAGTGTAATGCTCCCGGAGATGCTGATCCCCACCTGGTACAATGAAGCAGATCCTCTCATCTTTTAACCCTTTCAAAACATGAGAACCTCATGAAGACGGAGGTTTTAAATACTCTTGCATGTTTCAGCTAGAGAAACACAGCATCGCATCATCACAAAAAGCTTTCAATGCTTTCCCTGTCTTACCACACTATGTGCTACACGCTCAGGGCTTGTCAGAAAATGGAAGGATAATCCGAGCAATCATACTACTGCGTTTGTGTTCCCTTATTCTTTATTTACACAGGGCCTCTTTCAGATATGCCAATGTACAGACACTGTTAGGGAGTATGCATTACTCAGTATACGCTGAAGTCCGTAACAATGAGCAGGCAGATTGGCTGTCTTCTAGAGCACCTTCTATAGACAGTAGTCATGTGGACAAATCTTCCGTTGCTGAGGCAACCAGCAAAAGACTTCTGTGCAATGAAGTATCGTGGAATGAGACAACAATACAGACTAAAGCAGGGGCGCAGAATCTGTTGTCTGTCTAGGGCTATTTGGATATTTATAACATCATTCGCGGGCCCCACAAAATTAACCTAGACTGATGTATTTGGTCAAATATTTAATTCACTCACCATTAATGTGATGGCTGGGACTGCTTCTCTGTGGCGAGGCGTGTGATGTTAGCTGGTGTTGATGATGCTGCTACTGCGAGGCGTGTGATGTTAGCTGGGTTGATGATGCTGCTACTGCGAGGCGTGTGATGTTAGCTGTGTTGATGATGCTGCTACTGCGAGGCGTTGTGATGTTAGCTGTGTTGATGATGCTGCTACTGCGAGGCGTGTGATGTTAGCTGTGTTGATGATGCTGCTACTGCGAGGCGTGTGATGTTAGCTGTGTTGATGATGCTGCTACTGCGAGGCGTGTGATGTTAGCTGTGTTGATGATGCTGCTACTGCAAGGCGTGTGATGTTAGCTGGGTTGATGATGCTGCTACTGCGAGGCGTGTGATGTTAGCTGGGTTGATGATGCTGCTACTGCGAGGCGTGTGATGTTAGCTGTGTTGATGATGCTGCTACTGCGAGGCGTGTGATGTTAGCTGTGTTGATGATGCTGCTACTGCGAGGCGTGTGATGTTAGCTGTGTTGATGATGCTGCTACTGCAAGGCGTGTGATGTTAGCTGGGTTGATGATGCTGCTACTGCGAGGCGTGTGATGTTAGCTGTGTTGATGATGCTGCTACTGCAAGGCGTGTGATGTTAGCTTTGTTGATGATGCTGCTACTGCGAGGCGTGTGATGTTAGCTGTGTTGATGATGCTGCTACTGCAAGGCGTGTGATGTTAGCTGGTTTGATGATGCTGCTACTGCCAGGCGTGTGATGTTAGCTGTGTTGATGATGCTGCTACTGCAAGGCGTGTGATGTTAGCTGGGTTGATGATGCTGCTACTGCGAGGCGTGTGATGTTAGCTGGGTTGATGATGCTGCTACTGCAAGGCGTGTGATGTTAGCTGTGTTGATGATGCTGCTACTGCGAGGCGTGTGATGTTAGCTGTGTTGATGATGCTGCTACTATATTTATCTTTGGCGAGGCCTGTGATGTTAGCTGTGTTGATGATGCTGCTACTATATTTATCTTTGGCGAGGCCTGTGATGTTAGCTGTGTTGATGATGCTGCTACTATATTTATCTTTGGCGAGGCCTGTGATGTTAGCTGTGTTGATGATGCGGGACTGCTTCTCTGTGGCCAGGCGTGTGATGTTAGCTGTGTTGATGATGCTGCTACTGCCAGGCGTGTGATGTTAGCTGGTGTTGATAATGCTGCTACTATATTTATCTGTGGCGAGGCGTGTGATGTTAGCTGTGTTGATGATGCTGCTACTGCGAGGCGTGTGATGTTAGCTGTGTTGATGATGCTGCTACTGCGAGGCGTGTGATGTTAGCTGGTGTTGATGATGCTGCTACTATATTTATTGATGACTGTTTATATCTAAGATTTATTGAATTTCAAGTCCCATCTGCGATTTCTTGGCAGGGCCAGCGAAAATGATTTCGCAGGCCCTATGCGTCTCGCGGACCGGACCTTCCAGCCCTGGACTAAAGGAACATCACATGCAAACTGGAACTAGTGCTATATGATGATTGCGTGAATGTATAAGATCTGTATCCAACTAGAGTGCCAGAGGAGAAGTTAGCAGCCAGCGGACAGTCTGAACCGAAAGCAAGTTCTTTCGGAGTTATCAATGTCCAAAGTTTGCAAACGGCAACTCTCCTGTCTCCGAAGGTGCGGTATGTGCTGAAAGAAAAGTCCAATATACTGAAGTGAAGCTAAGCAGGACATGACGATTCCTTGCATGAGCCCAGTACCAGAGCGTCATGCAATTATAGAAGCTTCCTTTAATGGCTGGGTATGCCCAGGATCTGTCCGTGCCTTCCCGAGAGGGCCATCGGCATGCAAGTGGCTGTTCTCGCTGGGCCAGTAGACGTGTCACCAGTAGATGGAGGGCCGAAGATGACATTAAAACTCTGAGTACGAGGAACGTCCTACAAAACACCCCGGGAGGCTAACCCGGTCAACAAACGCCCGTAGAAGTCGGATGTATCGGCCGAAAGGTGCAAATATCTCAGCTCTCTTGTTAACTAACACATCGCAGTTACGTCAAAACCAGAGCAGATAAGAAGAAGAGAAGGAGGAGGATTAGGAAGAAGAAGAAGAAACTATTTGGAAATTCAGCAGTCAAGCTAACAGTTAGAACGCGTTGAGGTAGTGCAGTTACACTAACAGAGGAGTTTATATTCTCCACTTTGACCAGCGGACCTTATAACTCCAGCTTCTATCAAATATATTGAAACAGGTTTCCAAATGTGTAGGATTTACACACTAAGAGCTACCCCAGGCTAAGCAGCTTTACGATTGATGTTACCTGTCGCCTATTTAGACCTGGGGTTTTTGTAGAATCTTAAGAGATATATCTGCGTCTGCACGAGCGTCTTCGCGTCTGATTACTTCTTAAGATAGCCAGTCAGGTGTATAATACTGTAACAACTGCATTTCGTTGTTTATTCTTTTACTATGTCTTTCAGCTTTCGTGTTTATTTGTGTGTATTTGTGCGTTGGCAGTTTCATTGTCATATATTGCACAGGGTTTGTGTGTAGATATTTTCTAGTAATTGTCCACAGCTGACCATAACTTTGCATTAGCCAATGTTATTGTTTATTGTATAAAATGGAGTTGCAGTTCTAATAAACAGTATGTTTCTCCTGTTTAGATAAATTATATTTACACAATCAAGATTTTTTGGACACGTTATGGGAAGAATAAAAACGGAGAACTTGGTGACAACTGGCAAGATTTAGTGGAAAATAGCAAGGGGAAGGCAGAGAATCAAATATCTAGATGGCTTGGTCACCTGGCACAATCGAGACAAAATAGACAGCTGGTCCACGAGTCTGATGATCACGTGAGATGGCGAAACATGACCGCTCACGCTTATCGGCATGACACATGATGATAATTAAACAGAAAAGGGGACGTACCCGTCTGTGTGTTACCAGGTCCCGTTTAGAAACATGTCCCGAAGTAATTTCTGGCTAGGGGTCTGTTATGTGATGGGGCTGTCACATTTTGTAGGTCTGAGTTCACGTAGGAATACGTGGCAAGTATATCCCCTCTGTTGGCGGGCGAGGAAGTGATGTTTCACAAAAGGAGATCGGGTTGTAATAGTTTGTTTCCTCTTCCGGAAAAACCCAGCCACGAATTCTAAAGAAATAAAAAGAAGAAGTAGGAGGAGGAGGACGACGACGAGGAGGAGGAGTAGAAGAAGAGGAAGAGGTGGAGGAGGAAACGAAAAGAAGAAGAAGAAGAAGAAGAAGAAGAAGAAGAAGAAGAAGAAGAAGAAGAAGAAGAAGAAGAAGAAGAAGAAGAAGAACGAACGAACGAACGAACGAACGAACGAATGAACGAACGAACGAACGAACAAAAATATTTATTTTCAAAGGGTTTATAATTGGGCACGCAGGCCCGTCTGACATTCTGCCCTTCTTTTCTATTTCCTCTCATACATTCTTGCATTCAGCATCTCTTATGAAGCAAATCCTGACAACAAAAGAAAATAAGCATTAAAACGCATGAAAAATAATCAATAATACGTGACTCACTGAGGCGATGTTTAACATGGGCATTATAAATACCCAAGGAAGGCGTAACGTGCCATACATAAGGAATGTTTTTTTGGCTAGTTGTCTTTCGAGTTAATTTACCATTATTATTGTCTTTGTTGTTGTTGTTGTTGTTGTTGTTGTTTTTTTTTTTTTTTTTTTTTAAATGGGGGAATGTAGTCTGTCCTGAGGTAGTGTTCACACAGGTTGCGACTGTATGTATAATGATTGGTGGTGTCTTTGATTTCTTGTGGAAGATTGTTCCACAACTGAGTGGCAGAGTATGCTAAGCTTGTTTTATATAAGTCTATCCTTGGTTTAGGTACATGAAGTATATTTAGTCGTTCGCTATGTCTTGCGTTATATTTAAACAATGGCCAAAGGAAGCTTGGAGCATTTTGAAATAGGATTTTGTGAATTAGTTTAGCTTTATTAAAAAGCAGGCGTTTGTGGTGAGGCAGTAACTGAAGATGTTCATGTAGGTTAGAATTGTCTCTAAGCTTATCACCATTGATTAAAAGCACTGCCCTTTTCTGGAGTGAATACAAGCGTTTTGTTATTGATGCGGAGCATCCATCCCAGATTATGGAGCAATAATCAATATGTGTTTGTATGTGGGAAGTATAGAATATCTTTCTTGTGTTTTCGTCGAGGAAATTTCTAATTTGGGCAAGTTGGTATACTTTTTTGGCTCATTGTTTAACTACAGCATGAACATGAGAATTAAAAGATACATTTTGATCTATGATAAGACCCAGTGCCTTGTGCTCGGTTACACTATCTATAGGCGTGCATATAGTTTTAGTGTTGGTTATATCTATCATACAGTTCTTAAAAAAGTATTTCTTTTCCTTTCGAATAACATATTGAACTTTGTTTCTCAGACTACGGTGATAGTTAGATCTCTATTTGTATGTGTCCTGTCCCGGTCTCTCATAAGTTCAACTACCCCCTGTGTGATCCACGGGGGCTTAGCGTGATGTTTAACACGGACTTCCTTAAATGGAACATGCTTATCAAATACACTTAGAAAGGTCTTCAGTCAGTTAGTTAGTTAGTTAGTTATCAATTAGGGTATCTTCGTTGCACTCCGGACATGTCCATAGGTGCTCAGATCCTCCCCCCAGCATATGCATCAGCGTCCGGTGGCTAATAGTGCCAGTTCTGTGTTGGTTGACGAGGCGCTTTGTTTTCCCGATGTACCTCTCGCGTCTGGCTGTGCCGATTCTTACTCCCAGGTCTTTCATCCTGGAAAGCGATGTGGAATCACTGGCGTCAAAATCCTCTGTTCTCGCCATATCTTTAAGGGCGTTAATAACATCGGCACGATCCATGGGCTGGCCATCTACAGGGGGTGCAGAGCCAGCCAATTTATCAGCTCGTTCATTTCCCTCGACTCCCGCATGTCCCGGGACGAAGATGAAGGTGACTTTGCGGACAACAGACTTCCGCAGCGACTCAGTCCACTGTCTACGTACAGATCCAGCTTCGACCTTCTGAATCATGCTCATTGAATCACTTAGTACACACACGTTGGTATAATGCTGTGATTACAGCCATATGAAAGCCTGTGTAACTGCCATCACCTCCATCGTCATGCTGCTCGTGGTCATAGAGTGGGCACCACTGGATTCTTGAACGGTTCGGCCCGCTGAACGGGCTGTAAATGCCCACGCACTTCTCTGCTGCTTTACAACAGATCCATCTGTATAGATGAGCACTTCGGGGCTATCTGAGTGATCATAGATGAGCGCGTTAACCTCTGCATTGACAGCGGCAGGGTTCTGCTCTCTGCACCGTCTGTCGAGTGTGATAATGCAGGAGAAGGTACACTTAAAAGCTGGAGGCACCGGCACCCATTCCTTGCCGGGGTTGATACTGGTAAGACTGCAGACCTGTCCGACGACATCTTCCGCCCCGACCCATCCATGATTTGCCCCTCTTTAGCCTGTCACCCTTTTCTCTGAATACAGCGTCATGCAGAGGGTGCTGCTCATCTGCACTTATTTTTAAGTATGCACGAGCTCTCCAGATCTTGATCCTGTGTTCCATTGTCGGGAAGTCAAGGAGGTATCTCATTGCTACTGTCAAAGACTGAAGTATAGAAGACCACCCTGAATGAGTGGTCTAGCTCAAGATAGAAGACCACCCTGAATGAGTGGTCTACCTCAAGTAGATTCGAGGTAACCCAGTGCCCCTACATGAGGGCAGGGTAGGTGATAGGGAGGGGAACTATTAACTAGTTCTCTCATGAGACACGGAGATGTCAACCACAGAGAGTAAGCACTCTGGTCACGGCAGAATCACGCCTACGTGATAGCCACGGAGAAGTGGAATCCCACTCAAGAGTAAACGGCTACTCTAAGCGTGCTGAGTGTTGCAGCACGCAAAAAGCCGAAGGACGCACGAGGTCCTTCCGCGGGCTGTGTAGCCACGCGAGTAGACTAGTCAGACGGGGACTGACTTTCATAGTGAGCGCATCGATTAGTGTCGATGCGCGTTTCCTTAGCCAAGTAGATAGAGTTAGCTGTAGGGATAGGATATGACTGGATAGGGAATTCTGTGTCTTTATGTGTGATTTAATAGCGACCGTTTTTGTGCAGTAATCTATTGTTAAAGAGCCAGTGACAATAAAATGCATCATCCATACCTCTCGTACGACTTGCAATATTTTTGTGTGGTACGGGAGAAGTTGATCCTGTAATGCCTGACGCATCGGTTGCTGACAGGCTAGGATTAAAGTGGTGTCAGAAGTGTAGCTTGGACAATTGTTCAAGCTAAAACACTCACCCACGGCTCTGAAATAGTATTATTGTTATTTAATCACGGGGTTTAATTTGTGTTAGTGTGATAATGACGTGTGCAGACTAGGTCGAGTTGCGAGCTGTGCTGTGCCTATCGTGACCAAATAATATTTATTTGTGCTTAATGAAATATTTTGTGCTTATAATCATGTGTTCTTCGAAGTTGTAAGTATTGATATTATTGTTTTCTATCATTTATTTATGTAATTACTTATTTGTTTATGAATATGTGTCAAATATGATTCATGGCGGAGCGATACACAAAACAAAATGAGCCGAGAACATTATTGATTTTCCAATCTAAAAATAGCGCTGCGCCTCTGACGTATTGCGGCTGACAAACAGCTGTATTACGCCATTTGCAATCGGCGACGGATTGTTGACAAATCGCAAAGCGGCTGCTCGCCTGAATCATTGGCTTATACCAAACATTATTTGTTCAAATACGTTATTTATTGAATATATTTATTTATTTAAACATTATTATTACCTTTATATTTATTTCAAAGCATTTATTTAATTATTTATATACCTATTCTAATTTGTTACCGTCACGATGGCACTACTTTTGCTATGCAAATAAGACTTGGCCTGCACAACACTTCCATAGATTAAACTAGAATAGGAAAGCAAGGCATACGACGTTAGAACGAAGACAGGACATTGACATTTAATATTAATTAGACTACATTGTACTGTTCTGGGGGCATGTGATGTGATTGTACCAAATTGTCTAAAGTCATATATCATTTACAAGTTGTTAATTGTTACTGCTCCTGTAAACCAGGCAGAACAACAGCTGTTTGGAAGAAGAGCACAAGGTGTATGTCATAGTGCCTAACGATTTGACCTGAGGTGCCAAACGATTGTACCTGATTGATCTGGAATGTTAAGATGAGTATACCCAAACTATTTTCAATGCAATATGATTAATAATGCATCTCTTTTTCAGGGTGTGATCTATTAGAATATTGTTTTTGTGTCATCCATTTTTCAAGGTGTAATCTAAAAATATATCAGTGGTGCACAGTGTGGTACATTACTTCATATTCCGAATATAAATAAGTGAGTAAATATTGAAGTGCCTGTCAACGCTAGCTAATAACCCAACAACATGGCAACTTTAGCTGATTTCATAAAAACAGGCAAAGAATTACAATACACAGGAAAGGAGCTAGAGCAATATGCTGACCAAAAATTTAAGGAAGCAAAAGATGCTGAGAGAGATGAACGTGCACGAGAAAGACAACATCAGAAGGAAAAGGAAGAACGGGATAGACAACAGCAGAAGGAAAAGGAAGAACGGGATAGACAACATCAGAAGGAGATTGCAGAACTAGCTGAGATAACAAAACAGAAGCAGTTAGAACATGATAAGGAGATTAAACAAAAAGAACTAGAATTAAAGCAAAAGCAACTAGATCAGGAGAAAGAACTAAAGCAAAAGACATTAGATCAGGAGAAAGAACTAAAGCAAAAAGAGATAGATGAAATGGCAAGAGTTAAGGAAAAACAAATACAAGTGGAATCAGAGACACAGTTAAAGATGAAAGGGATGGATGTAGATTCACACTTAGAGATCTCCGCTACTAAACTAAAGAGTCAGCAGGAAGAAAATAAATTTAATAAGTATAAGAATATTATTAAACCATTCTGTAAAGAAGACTCCATATCAGCCTGGACAGAAAATGTCGAATATCAGTTTAAGTACCACCAAGTACCAATCGAGATGTGGGCTATGATTTACATGAAGAACCTTAGTGGGGAGCCCCTTAAAGTGATAGAATCAATACCAACTGAGCTTAGATCTAACTATCAGTACATCCATGATAGGATAATGCAACATTTCTTACTTGATGCCCCTGGGTATCAAGTACAGTTTTCCAACCTGAAACCAAAACCCAGTGAGACTTTCATTGATTACGTCTCAAATGTCCAGAGCGTACTAAATAGATGGCTTAATGCTGCAAACATAGGAAAAGATTTTGAAAAACTTAAAAATTTAATAGCCATGGATAAAGTCATATCCACAATACCATCTCCTTTCGCTAAATTTCTTCAGCAGTCAGACATTGAGACCATAGAACAATTTGAAAAAAAAGGCTCAGCTTATTTTTCCTCCAATAGGGAGATTTTTAAAACATCTAATAGCGACTCTGAAATAGTTTCTTTTGTTAAGGACCAACCTAAAAGCTATCGGAGTAATAAAAAACCATTTCAGAGAGTCGACAAAAAAGACCATAAATTTCCCAAATGTGTGGATTGCCAACTTTTTCATGATACTTATTCTATGTGTGATAAATCGCCTAACTATCCGGCACATCTTGAAAATGTCATTAAGAAGCAACAAAACAAGAGAACTGCATACAGGCGTGCAGTCAAATGCTTCTTCTGTTCCAGCTACGGCCATTATTCAAATAAGTGCCTGGGCCGCCAACGAATGAAAGCCAACAATGCAGTGTTAATTGATACATCATCTGATAGTGAGAGTGAGACTGACTGTGAAGTTGAAAATGAATTACCTGTTAACCAAGCTGAAAATGTGTGTTCTGTAAATGATGTATTGAGCTTTGACAGTTGTGAACGATGTCACCAATTCCATGCAGACGGAAAATTAGAATGTGGGCATACAGTACCATTCTCCACTGAGAGTGTAAACGCAGCATTAGCCTCCAGAGGCAATTTGGTGTTCCACAATGCATTGGTCAACGAAAAACCATGCCAATGTTTGCTGGACAGTGGGAGCACTCTTATAGGTCTTAGAAAGGAACTGGTGAATCCAAGTGATTATACAGGTGACTCAGTCAAATGCCGAACTTTTTCGGGCAATATTGAAATTTACCCTTTGGCAAAAGCCCGTATTAACACTCCTTTCCTTTCTGGTACCTTTACATGTGCGATTTTAGATAACCCTTGTACTGATTTGATTTTGGGATGTTTACCCCAATTAAAACATTGCACGAACAAAGAAATAGCTGCATGGGAGAAATTAAATGCAGCTAATGCAACAACCAGAGCAGATACTATGAAACACCAAGACACATTACAGGATGAAAGACTACTGTTGCTATCACCAACTAGCACAGATGATACCAGCAGACAAAAGTTCATAGACCAGCAAAAAGCTGATCCGAGTGTGTCTCCGTATCTGAAGTTATTGAAAGAAAAAGCCAAAGTAACGAAAAACGCATCATGGTTTTTTAGACTGAATAATGGCATTCTTACCCGCTATTATACAACTGGTAACCATGAGATTCAGCAAACGGTGTTACCTGTACAACACCGCCAAACTGTGCTAAAGATTGCACACGAGTCACCGTTTGCTGGTCACCTTGCATACGACAAAACCAGGGCCAGAATTCAGGCTCATTTTTATTGGCCGGGTTTTTGTAACGACATAAAACTATTTTGTCGTTCATGTAATGTCTGTCAACAACTAGTACGTAAGGGTAAACATCCTACAGCTGAAGTGCAGCCTTCAACACTGGCCTCTAGGCCATTTGAGAGTGTGGCGGTCGATATTGTTGGACCCCTAAACCAGGTGTCCAGCAAAGGAAATCGCTTCATTTTAACGATGGTGGACCTATGTTCAAGGTGGGTTGAGGCAGTAGCTTTGAAATACATCACCTCCAAAGACGTTGCCAATGTTTTTCTACACTTGTTCTCACGATTCGGATTCCCTCGTACCATCTTATCCGACCGTGGAACCCAATTCATATCGGCTGCAACGCAAGCCCTTACTAAAATGTTAGGGATTAAACAACAGTTTACAACAGCGTATCATCCAGCCAGCAATGGAATCGTAGAAAAACTTAACGGAGATCTGAAACATATGCTGGCTAAGGTGACAGCAGAAAACCCAGCTGATTGGGATACACTGTTACCAACAGTGCTGTTCGCCTATCGGGAGATTCCCCATTCAAGCACGGGTTTCTCACCGTTTGAATTAGTGTACGGGGCTAACCCACGTGGACCCCTAACAATTTATCATCAGGTAGTAACTAATTCCATTGAAATTCCAACCCCTAAAACACCTTATGAAATTGTAACAGAGACACGAGACAAGATTATGAAATCGTGTATCATAGCCAAGGCAGCTTTGGAGAGGAAGGGTCAAATCTACCGCCAGTACGCAAATAAAGGTGCGAGAACTATTAATCTTGAACCAGATCAAGACATACTGCTTTTACTTCCAGACAAACGAAATTTATTATTGACCTCATGGCAAGGGCCATTCAAGGTGGTACGTAAAATTTCAGATGTCGACTATGAAATATCAATAAACGGACACTTAAAGATATTTCATGTCAACATGTTGAAACCTTACTTTTCACGACAAGAGACAGAATTAGAGACAGACGAACACAATGCATCCACACCGATTGATGAGACGACGGACATACACAACGCAACTACACTAGTTAGCGAGACTGGCAAATCCGACGATATCCATACACCTAGTGAGTTTACAGAAAACGCACTTAGCACCACAACTGTATTGAATCAGGTAGACGACGACGGGATGGAACTACCTGTTCCAATTGTCGATAAGACTGCGACATTAGATTCTATACGAGTAGAACAGGGACTAACAGACGAGCAACGACGACAGATAATAGAGTTAGTAACGGAATATAAGGACATATTTTCCGACATTCCAGGTAGGACGGACAGAATCGAACACTCCATCCTTCTTTCGGACTCTAAGCCTATCAAATGCAGGCCGTACTCTATCCCACTCAGCTATAGAGAAAGTCTAAATAAGGAAATTCTTAATTTAGAAGCTAGTGGGATCATTCAGAAATCTACATCTGAGTACTCCTTTCCAATCGTCCTTGTCAAGAAAAAAGACTCCACCATTCGTCTTTGTGTGGACTATAGAAAGCTCAATAATGTCACTAAGATCGACGCAGAACCAATTCCTTCCTGCGAAGATCTTATTCTGGACATGTCCACTTCCAAAATCTTCTCTAAATTAGACCTTACTAAGGGATATTGGCAGGTCCCTATGCAGACTGAATCTATCCATCTTACTGCTTTCTCAACACCTTTAGGTCTCTACGAGTGGCGTTTTCTTCCTTTCGGACTTCGCAACGCTCCTGCCACTTTCGTACGCTTAACTAGAGATTTACTTCATGGAGTGACGAATACAGTGACATATATAGATGATATTTGTGTCCATACAGATGACTGGACAACACACTTACTGAAACTCAGACATGTCTTCGATAGGTTGCGACTCTTCGGTCTCACTGTCAAACCGAGCAAAGTCGAATTGGGCCTACAAGAAATTGATTTTTTGGGTCATGTCATTTCACAAGGACAACTAAAAACTGACAATAGAATTATTACTAAAATTATGAACCTGACCATGCCTACAACGAAAAAGCAGGTCAGGAGTCTTTTGGGTTTAGTAAATTACTATAGTAAGTTCATACCGAACTTAGCTGAAATTACAAGTGTATTTTCAAATGTGTTAAAAGCATCAGTCAAATTAGATGTCAAAGATGCATTATTAATTTCTGCATTGTCAAAATTGAAACTCCTATTTAGTAATGTACCAATCCTCCGTTTGCCTAATCCTAGGCTCGTTTATTATCTTAGGACAGATGCCAGCAGGATTTCCATCGCTGCAGTACTAGGCCAGTTTTATGATGGCATCTTCCATCCAATTTGCTACGTGAGCCGCAAGATCACACCTGCTGAGTCCAGATATTCCATATCAGAGTTGGAAGCCCTAAGCGTCATCTATGCGGTGAGGAAGTTGCATCGATTTCTGGCGGGTGTTCACTTTGTGGTCCAGACTGACAACTCCCCGATCACGGTCATACAAAGTGGAGTACATCGCAACGACCGCATCTACAGGTGGTCATTGATATTACAGAATTATACTTTTAGTATAGAACATATTAAGGGTAGGGATAACATTCTGGCAGATACCCTGAGTCGACCATCTGAGGTAGAAATACCTGATATTCCACATGAGTAGTTAGTATAAGAAAGGTTAATTAGTACTCTTAGAGGATCCTGTGTAAAATATCCTATTTATTACATAGACATGATTTTCAGGACTGTGTGCTAAGAACATTGAACTACCATGTGTCCGTAGACAGCAAAATAAGAACTATGCTCCAGGAACAAGTGTATCACCGTGTGTACATAGACAGCTCGTTACTTACTATGCTCCATTTGTGTTCCGGTGAATCACCTGTGTTAATCATGGAAGAACAGTGTCAGAACATTGCATAAATAACAGACACGAATTTACTGGTCTACGTCACGTGCGGAATCTACGAGCGAAATAAGACCCATAGGACACAAGTATGACTGTGTAGTGTATTTAGTATACCCAGGATAATTATGTATATATAAACTATGCCAACGAAAACAATTTCTGAACATTATGGCAACCAATAACCTGAGGTAAATAGATACCATGTATATATACCTAATATTGTGATATGTATTATAACAGTTTTAATATAGTGTTAAATTATAGTTAGATTAGTTACTTTAAGATAGAGTAGATTAGATTTAGAGAATATAAATAGATTTTTTTTTGTAGTTTAAATAAATCATTAATTTACCCACTTACGTAGGATAAAATTAGATTAGGACAGTACTTACACTTAATAATAGCTAATTAAAAAACCAGGATAGAAAGTTTAGATAAGACCAGTATTATGTAGTGTAGATAGGAATAACACCATTTAGTTCATTTCATTTCACTTTATTTCATTCCATCTTAATGAACACTTCAACAACATCATCATTTAATATTAAATGTAGTTTACACCTTATAGGATTAAAGTATACAAATAACATGCATCAATTACAACATTTAGAATAAATATATCAATGATATATTTGTTTTTTTTTTCCATTAAAACATTATTTAGAATTTTGTTACATTTCACATCACCCATTTCAGAAAAGTACATAACTCATCTCACATCATTTTCATTTGTAGATAGTTAGATTACTTCCCTTAAATTAGATTGATTTTCTACAACAAGTTAGAATATATAGATATAGAATTAGTATTAGTATGTCATTAGAATATAGAGTTTAGTAATAACAGGGTACAATTCTATCAACCCTATTTCATCCATGTACATATTTTGTAAATACATGACTCGTGCAGTAAGTTAGGCACAGTCATTAAGCTCAACGTTTTCAAACGAGCTAAACTTGTACAGTGTCACTTCAAGGTTTTAAACAGTTGGGAGGATAAAAGATGTGTGACAGAAGTGTGAAAGTGAGAGAAAAGGGAAAATATACAGAGAGAATGGGGACAACCAGCGAATTTTTTCTGCCGCTCAACGCGACTTTTTTATTTTTTGTCTGCGTCAAGCGTTTGCTTTCGATAGTGAAAATGTATTGTCTTCAATGTGGTGTGTATAGTTTAATGTAGTTTAGTATAGATCTTAGATACACTTGTTTGTGGCCACATTTAACCGAATTATGGCACTTGAAAACTAACTTACATACATATTATAGATAGACACATATGTTAGAAATTAAAGTATATTAATAGTTACATGAAAACACACAAACAACCAGGAAAACAAACAGGTAAATTACATACATTTGTTAAAACAAAGAGGGATAACTCCGGGTCAGGGGACACAATAGACAACGAAACACTAACTTAACAGTGAAAGATAACTTTACACGCGGAAGCGAGATAGGTAAAGCCTGTCGCACACAGCTTGTGTAAAGGTTGTTTAATATTATATGGGGGACATGAAGCAATTAATGTGTTGACCCTAAGAAAGTCAACTTTGTATGGGTAGTGAGTTAATTTGCTATTTGAGGGCAGGTCTTATAAGACAATGGTCCGGTTCAGACAAACCTCTAATTAATATAATATTGCGATGAGAAGAGGGCTCACGCCAACCAGACAAGTTTGTGGCGATCACCAGTAGCCAAGTAAAGTGAGACTACATTGTGACAATAGTCAGTAGGAGTCTATTTAGTTACCCAGAACCAGGTTATCAATAGTCTTTGACAAAAATTAGAGACACTAATTTTTTAGAAACCTCTTGCGTCACAACCATGAGTCAAAGTTTGTAACGCAACACAGGAGGGGAGGGTGTGTGTCAAAGACTGAAGTATAGAAGACCACCCTGAATGAGTGGTCTAGCTCAAGATAGAAGACCACCCTGAATGAGTGGTCTACCTCAAGTAGATTCGAGGTAACCCAGTGCCCCTACATGAGGGCAGGGTAGGTTATAGGGAGGGGAACTATTAACTAGTTCTCTCATGAGACACGGAGATGTCAACCACAGAGAGTAAGCACTCTGGTCACGGCAGAATCACGCCTACGTGATAGCCACGGAGAAGTGGAATCCCACTCAAGAGTAAACGGCTACTCTAAGCGTGCTGAGTGTTGCAGCACGCAAAAAGCCGAAGGACGCACGAGGTCCTTCCGCGGGCTGTGTAGCCACGCGAGTAGAATAGTCAGACGGGGACTGACTTTCATAGTGAGCGCATCGATTAGTGTCGATGCGCGTTTCCTTAGCCAAGTAGATAGAGTTAGCTGTAGGGATAGGATATGACTGGATAGGGAATTCTGTGTCTTTATGTGTGATTTAATAGCGACCGTTTTTGTGCAGTAATCTATTGTTAAAGAGCCAGTGACAATAAAATGCATCATCCATACCTCTCGTACGACTTGCAATATTTTTGTGTGGTACGGGAGAAGTTGATCCTGTAATGCCTGACGCATCGGTTGCTGACAGCTACACAGCTGGTGTCTCTCGTGCAGCCCAAAATGATGCGCATGGCTTCGTTTTGTACCTTTTCAAGTCTTCCAATCTGTGTAGGGCTGACAGTGAGGATGGCCAGGGCATACTCGATGCGTGAAAGCACAAGTCCTTGGAACAGAAGTAATAGCAGTCTTTGCTCGATATTGGCAGTCGCCATGACTCTCATTGCTGCCAAAACTTTTCGAGCCTTCGTTATGACATAATCGACATGATCTCTGAAGGACAGGCTACGATCAAGCCTGACGCCAAGATATGTCATTGACTGGGTTCTACTCAGAATGCTCCCATCCATTCTTACTGCCGGCAGATATGTTTTCACAATATGGTTGTTTAGTGAGAACCATGTAACATTTGCCTTTGCAGGGTTGACAAGGGCATCGGCATCAGCACACCATGAGGAAATTCGATCTAGTTCGCCTGCATATAGTTGGCAACCGCCTGTCTATCTCGACCCTGTCGATTCACGAGGATGTCGTCAACGAATGATAGAGTCCTACCCCTCCCATCCAACTGTTGTTCAGTGATCGGCACCGTATACACGTTGAATAGTACTGGTGACAGTGGTGAACCCTGCGGCAATCCTGGACATATCGTTATCGGCTCAGAAGACCAACTCCCGCATCTTAGCACCACCTTCCTTTGGAGTAGAACTGCAGCTATCCATCGTACAAGGGTGAGGGTGCACTTTCAGTCTGAGGAGGGTTTGCATCAAGTGCTCGAAAGATACTCTGTTATATGCGTCCTCTAAGTCTATGGCGGCCGCACATGTCTCTTCTCTGACCTGAAATCCTTCGTAAACATCTTGAGCAAAGACCGCCGCATTCAGCCATGACTCTTTGTTGCGTCTGTATCCTCCAAGTGTGGGCGGGAAGCAGCCGAGCTGTTCCAAGTCCCAAGCAAGTCTGTGTGCTACAATTTTCTCCAGTAGCTTGCCAACAGTATTCTGCATCGTAATGATTCTGTAGCCGCTTATCTTGGAGTGGTCTTTGTTCGGTTTTGGCAGCGGCAGCAAGTAGCTGTGTAGCCATTCTTCTTTGACCTGACCCCTCTGGATACTGGTGTTGAATTCTCTGGCCAGTTCTTCCATGTCATCATCTGATATCACCATTAGGTCACCATATCGGATGCCGTCTGGGCCTGGGGCGGTGTTAGGTGATTTCTTGAGCATCGCACGCAATATGTCAACTGTGATTGTCCATTCTTCGTCTGTCCCGACCCCCTCGCACAACTGAGAGAGTGTTGTTGTGGTCCTCTGTCTGGCGGGCTCGTCTTTCTGGTCAGTCTGTTCTATGTAGCAGTGCAAGAAGGGCCTTACCTTTATCCGCATCCGACTTTTTCCATGCGAGGTCTGTGCCTTGAAAGTCTGGAATACCCCTACGTTGTGCAGCACCGTTCATGCTCTTGTGGAGGCGCCAGAATGTCGTAAGAGATTGCTCGGAGCACACCTTCCTGCAGAACTCGTCCCATTTGTCGGCCTTGGCCTGTTTGGCGCAGGATTTGAATAAAGTCGTCGTCCTAACGACCTCAGTCTTCAGGTTCGCCAACTCAACCTGTGGCATGTTAGCCTTTCTGGCCTTTTGCCAGTCTTTGACAGCCTGCCTCTTTCCCAGCCACACCTTCTCGACCTCTCCATTCCACCATGGTGGCTGCAGCCATCTTTCTTGTCTCCTACGGGAGGAAGTTAGTTTCCTTCTTCTGATCTTGCTTATGGCGTCTTGACCAGTGGTGTCGTACGGGAAGGCATTGGTCTTGTTTCTTTGACTCATGGCCCCGTCTTTCTTGATCAGGATGACACAAGGGTAGTGGTCACTATCGTGGTATCCCAGTGTGCCCCACCGGCACCTTGGTGCGATGGTGGGCGACACCAGAGCCAAGTCAATGATGCTGTCAGAGTCACCTGGTCGAGTGGCCATTCTAGTGACCTTCCCATCATTCAGACAGATTAGGGCAACAGATGCCAGGGCGTCCTCCAAATCTTCTCCCTGTCTATTGGTGATGCAATTCCCCCATTGACTGCCTCTGGCATTGAAGTCCCCGCAGTAGATGATATGCCTTTCATCCATATCGAACAAACTCTGCCATTGTCGCACGTCGACCTTCCCATTTCGCGCATAGACGTTAACGATTACAAGCTGCACTGGTGTCATTATTCTTAATGCCTGCACTTGCAGGGCATCGCTGTTCCAGGCGGACATATCGATCTCAGACACTAGTATGTTGTCGCGGACCAGAATGGCCTGTCCGAGGTGCCGCCTGTTAAAGAAGCCCTGAAATCCCGCAACATTGACTGTTCCGTCGGTGAGCTGTGTTTCTTGCAAGACTACAATATCGTTTCCGTAGAGTAGTTTTTCAAGAATGGGTCGGCGTTGACTGAATGATGCACAGTTCCAGTACAGTACTCGAACATTTCCGATACCCAATCTGTCACATTTTAAGCGCCTTCTGCGCGCGCCCGCCCTCTTACCACGTTGTGTCCTAGCTGGTCGTCTGGCCGTCATGTTAGGCTTAACTATCGCCACCGGGCGCCGATGATACGCCGAAAGAAGTCCGGACGCGCGTGCACGAACTCCGTTGCACGGTCTGAACTCCATTTCACCACGAAAAAAAAACACTTAATCCATACACATTTCGGAAAAAACACGTTCCATTTTACGGGACGAAGAAATGTCCCGCCATCTTGCTTCAAGGGAACTCACTCCTTCAGTCAGTGGTCCAGAGCATCGTCTGTGTCAGGAAGCTGGATAACCTAGTCCAGAGATGAGTTGTGCAAGTCTTGTAAAAAGACATCTTGATTGAAGTTTATATAATTTCTATATTTTATACTTATATGTTTGTGTTTCGGAGTCTTGGTACCTCTTTTCGACCACGTGCAACAAGCTGGGTAGTGATCGCAAGAAGAAGAAGAAGAAGAAGAAGAAGAAGAAGAAGAAGAAGAAGAAGAAGAAGAAGAAGAAGAAGAAGAAGAAGAAGAAGAAGAAGAAGAAATATGAGGAGGAGGAGGAGGAGAATAAAAACAAGACGAACATGAACAAGAAGAATAAGAACAAGAAAAACAAGGAGAAATAGTGTTTTTAACAGTTAAAAAGCTCAACGATATGCTCAATCTTCCAATACATGCTCATTTCATATACATTACTTCACTTCTTCGTTCGTCCAAAATGTTTGTTTTTTGGACGTAAATCCACTGTGGCTGTTTACAGCAGTGCTGCGATATTTGCGTTTTTTGGCCGAAGTAACAGACTTCTTCTGATGTTTGTTGACCAGATTAACCTTCTCGCATTTAATAACACTGCGATCTTCATCTTCTCCAGGACTCTGTTAGTCTTACAATGTGCCTGCAAAATTAGGCAAGATCAAACACACAGTTTTCAACTTAACAGCATAGATGCTACAGCTCTGCCACAAAATCACCTGCCACAAACTCCCAAATAGGTCAACACCTTCCCGAACGTCACTTCCATCTATTAAGATACTGAAACTCACAGTGAATATGTAGTATGTAGATGAACAAGAGATATCTCCAGGTTTCTCGCGGTGGTAAAATTTGCAGAGCTGAAATCTAACCCCCTCCCCTGGCTATTCGCAAATAAACTTGACCAAGTTTCGAATCAAAGCAATAACCACATTAGATTTAATCTTTGTTTTAATGTATTCACAACTTTTAATGTTTTACGATATCAACAGATATTCATAAACGCACGACATACTACACCATAAAATAGTTCGCAAAACTACTTACTTGCAATTCTGAAGACTGGGTAGATATGATCTTTCACTATGTACGAACACAATTTTCCGTCTCCCCATGAGAAATAGGACATCGTGGATGCACCCTCGCTCGAAACACTGGCACCTCATTGACTATGTAATCGTCAGGAGGAGTGACAGACAAGACGTTCGAGTGACAAAATCCATGTGTGGTGCCGAATGTTGGACAGATCATCGTCTCATTGTCTCGAAAATGAACATCCACATCAGGCCACCACGGCG
This sequence comes from Cepaea nemoralis, assembly GCA_014155875.1. Lineage (NCBI taxonomy): Eukaryota > Metazoa > Mollusca > Gastropoda > Stylommatophora > Helicidae > Cepaea > Cepaea nemoralis. The sequence goes on from JACEFZ010015548.1 coordinate 766,904, forward strand.
TCCTCAAGGGGCAAAAATGCAAACAAAGCTAAATGTCACCCGCCTAAACAGCAAGAAAATGCAGCAGTCGTTTGAAAATATGCTGGAAGACCGCCTCAAGCCCAATGCTGAAGCAAAACAGGATACAGAAACAGAATGGAGAGCCCTAAAGGACACGATTTACAACACTGCTATGGAAATCCTGGGTCCAGCCCCCCGAAAGCATAAAGACTGGTTTGATGAAAATTCCGAAGACATCAACCAATTGCTGGCCGAGAAACATCTTCTCCTCAAGGCACATTTGAATGACCCAAAGTCAACATAAAAAAAAGATGCTTTCAAGAACATTCAGAGAGTAGTGCAGCAGAAACTTCGGCACATGCGGGACTCCTGGCTGAGCAGCAAAGCTGATGAAATTCAGGGCTTTGCTGACAGACACGATATGAAAAACTTCTACGACTCACTGAAAGCGGTCTATGGTCCTTCATCACCAGGCATAGTTCCCCTCCTCAGTGCAGATGGGGGAACATTGGTCACCGATAAGAAAGAAATCCTCCAACGCTGGGCAGAGCATTTCAGCAAAATCTTAAATGCAACTTCCTTCTTCGATGATGAAACCATCAATTGCCTTCCTCAAGTTCCCACCAATGAGACTCTTGATGACCTGCCAACCATAGTGGAAATAAACAAAGCCATCCAGCAACTCTCCAGCGGCAAGGCACCTGGTCCTGACTCCATCCCAGCAGAGATATACAAGGCAGGTGGGCCGGTCCTAACAGAGCAGCTTCACCAAGTCTTCACAAACATATGGATGAACGAGACCATGCCACAAGATTTTAAGGACGCGTCAATAGTCCACCTTTACAAACGTAAAGGAAACCGCCAATCCTGTGACAACCACCGAGGCATCTCCTTGCTTTCAATTGCAGGGAAGATACTCGCCAGAATTCTTCTCAATCGCCTCACAGCCCATCTCGATCAAGGTCTTCTTCCTGAGAGTCAATGTGGCTTCAGAAAAGAACGTGGAACTGTTGACATGATTTTCGCTGCGAGGCAGCTGCAAGAGAAATGTCAGGAACAGAACTGTGAAATGTTCTCCACTTTCATTGACCTTACCAAGGCTTTTGATACAGTCAGCAGAGAAGGACTGTGGAAGATTATGGCAAAATATGGCTGTCCACGAAAGTTTGTCCAAATAGTGCGGCTATTTCATGACGGCATGCAGGCAAGAGTACAGGAAAATGGTGAGCTGTCTGAACCCTTTCCTGTCACCAATGGAGTGAAGCAAGGATGTGTCCTGGCACCAACACTGTTCAGCCTCATGTTTTCAGCCATGTTGATGAATGCCTTCGAGAACGACGACATTGGAATAGACATCAACTACCGTATGGATGGAAAGTTATTCAATCTCAGAAGGCTGAAAGCTAAAACCAAAATTAACAGTGGCACAGTCAGAGAGCTCCTGTTTGCTGATGATTGCGCTCTATACGCCAACTCAGAGGCGGACATGCAACATAACGTTTCAGCTTTCTCACATGCCTGTGCCAACTTTGGGCTCAATATCAACTTGGAGAAGACTGTAGTTATGTACCAGCCAGCTCCAGGGAATAATCACACTGTGCCGAATATCAAAGTGAATGATCATAGACTAAGTGTTGTGGACAAATTTACCTATCTTGGCAGCACCGTGTCACAAGCTGCCACAATCGATGACGAAGTGAATGCAAGAATCTCCAAGGCCAGTGCAGCCTTTGGCAGACTGTACAAGAATGTATGGGACAGAACTGGAATAAGCCCGCAAACAAAGCTAAAAGTCTACAAAGCAGTTGTATTATCCACACTGCTATATGCTTGTGAAACCTGGACTGTTTATCAGCGACACGCTAGGAAATTAAACCACTTCCACACAGTCTGCCTTAGGAAGCTACTGAAGATTAAATGGCAAGACAAGATTCCAGATACTGAAGTCCTAGAAAGAGCATCCATGCCCAGTATCCACACTCTACTGATGAAGAATCAGATTCGCTGGGCTGGTCACTTGACTCGCATGCCAGATCACAGGCTCCCTAAACGAATTTTTTACAGCGAACTGCGTTGTGGTAAACGCTCCCAAGGTGGCCAGAGGAAACGTTTTAAAGACACTCTGAAAATTTCACTGAATGCTTTTGGAATTCATCATGACACCTGGGAGGCTGCAGCCAGAGACCGAAATTCGTGGCGTGCATCATTGCGCAAAGGTGCAGTTATATGTGAGGCAACCAGGACTGCAAGAGCTGTGAAAAAAAGGCAGGACAGAAAAACCACTGCAGGAAATCCTCCTCCAGAGACGTCAAGCATTCTTTGTCCACATTGTCAAAGAACATTTCGAGCCAAAATAGGCCTTATCAGCCATCTTAGAACCCACGGCTCCACACCTTCAACCCCACTGGATGAAATGAATGGTCATCATCATTCTTGATGGACAAACAACATGTACTGAGATATAGAACATAATGGGTAAGAACACCGAAGTACTATAATTAGTCTTAATAGTAGTTAAGATAGAACATGCAAACACTACAAATTATTCTACTGTAGAATGCAATCTCGTAGAAAATATTGTAGTGAAACACGTGATTTTATTGTAAAACTACAACTTATACTACAAATTATTCTACTGTAGGATGTAATTTAGCAGAAAATATTGTACTGGTAGACTTGATTTTATTGTAAAACTACAAATTATTCTACAAGTTATTCTACAAATTATTATACATTAGAATGTGGTCAAGCAAAAAAAAAAAAAAAAACCTTGTGCAGTGGTACAACTTATTTCATTTGAAAACTATACTGTTAAAAAAAAAAAAAAAAACGCAACATATTTGGTGTTACATTTATAAAAAATATTCGCTGATTGAACATCAGTCAACCTATTGCATTCCCCGCTATCCAAGGAGGCTTCCATAATTGCAGAGCCGGCACATAATGCTCTGAGACTGGGCTCATCCGAGGAATCACCATTTCCTGCTCATGGCAGCTTTAATTTCTCTCTTCCATGTATTGGGCATTTCGTTAGCCACTGCTCGCTTCCCACACAAACCAGGGACGGACAGTCTGCGGACGACATCCACTCATCAAGCTTTCGCTTCGTACTTCCACGTAATGGATTCAATAGCCAAGCGTTCCATTTCGTATTTTTGAGACGTTTTTCCACCTTTGGCTACGCTCACTTTATGAGTATAGATACAGACTTTCATCGTAACCATTTCGTGCTACTGGGGCTTTTTTCACCTTTAGTACCCACTCAGGAGGTAGGCTACATGTACTTCCGGCACAGCACCTTACCTCCGTGTGACAGTGAGCGAGTAACGGCCAGGCCCTCTCATCCGGGGATCCCTCATATCCCCCAGCTGAGAGCCTTCGAGCAAGTATCTGAACTAAGCATGTAGCGTGTTCAGCATCTCATCTCCGTTTTGCAGTAGGTGCGCATCGCCTGGCTCTCACATCCAAGGGTTTATGGCTTAGAGGCCTTCAGCCAAATCCCTCAGCTAGGAGACTTATGTGTCCGGACCAATAATTAGTGGCTTCGTGCGCCTGATTTGACCTTTCGACTGCTATCCTCAGTCTACTTTCAGAGCAGCAGGATGCGTCTCTCTTGGTGTGGTCCCTATCTCAAGGCCTGTCCGACATATAGTTGTGCTTTCGTCGGCAGGGCTCTTGAGGTCATTGGGACACCCAAGCCCCTCTACTGCGTCAAGATGGAGACACATCAGAGGAAATAAGGCTTCCATCTATGAGGTTGTCAAAGTCTTTCAAAAAGGCTTCCAACTATGAGGTTAATGTTAGGACATTTCCCCAACCCGCTATCAAAGTACCATCCCACTGGGACAGTTGCATATCTCTCATTCCTCTCCCCAATCTAAAACACTAACGGGGTGTGCAAAGCTGGTCCTAGAGCTACACATCTGTGGAGAGGCGTAGAGGAAGACCAGGTCATGGTATACACCCTGTGGCCATAGGTTTGAATCCGCAACGAGGCTTGACCCGGCTGAGAAGTCGAACCAGCTTTAAATAAGCACCGGTAAATACTTCGGGATGTATTGACGGCCAGGGAGATTTTGACCACATCACCCGTTGTATGTTGACTGGCCTAGAAACAGATTCCGTGTCAAACAAATAGTAGGTTTGGATCAAAATCATTAACTTCTCGTGGTTATCTGATTGTACTCACCTCATGACTCGTGAGGTCTTGAAAGAGGTCAAGGTCAAAACAACATTTTTGACAATAACTCATGACAGGTTCATGATAATCCCGTGAAACATACTGAACACAAAACTCTCTGACCATATTATTGAAAGCCTAAAGAAGATTGACATTCCTCGAATAAATTCAATTGAAAATTCAATGCGAAAATATGGCTCATGTCACTACAGAACAACGACTCATCATCATTGGGCGTTTACAGGCCTGACAGTCACAAAGTGTAGAATCCAGAGAATTTAATGTGGTTAATTAGTCACCTTTGGAGGCGATTTCAAGAAACTGGCTCAGTGGCAGACCAGCAGCGCAGTGGAAGACCCAGAATCACAACTTCTGCCGAAGACCACTTCATACGGCTGCATCATCTTAAGAATCGATTTGCATCTGCGTCATCCACAGTCCAGTCAATGCCAGGAGCTCGTCGAATTTCAGATCAAACGGTCAGGAACTGGCTGCACAACGCTGGTCTTTGGGCTAGAAGACCCTCCAGAGGTACTGTTCTTACGAACCATCATCGCCAGAACCGACTGCAGTGGGCGAATCAGCATCGTCAATAAAATGTTGGTACAAGTTTGCAATTGAAACTGCAATAATGTTGCGTTTCTATTTTTGAACATTATAAAAATTCGTCACTTGCCAAAATGAGGGAGCGATTGGCCACCTAATCCCACCTGCTCCCGGTCTACATAATGTGATGAAGCTATCACATCACAGACATATTTGAACTTAATAAGTGTCATGCGATGATTAATCGTCTTAATCGACTTCCTGTATCAGACATGGGTGTATATATCGCAAAACATATTGTCATCGCGTTATATTACAACATGTCTGCTACATTATTGACAACTGTTACGTTATAACTGTGACCACACTACTTCCCAATTCCCGTCATTCAGTTTTGTTTGATCCAAACCTACTATTTGTTTGACACGGAATCTGTTTCTAGGCCAGTCAACATACAACGGGTGATGTGGTCAAAATCTCCCTGGCCGTCAATACATCCCGAAGTATTTACCGGTGCTTATTTAAAGCTGGTTCGACTTCTCAGCCGGGTCAAGCCTCGTTGCGGATTCAAACCTATGGCCACAGGGTGTATACCATGACCTGGTCTTCCTCTACGCCTCTCCACAGATGTGTAGCTCTAGGACCAGCTTTGCACACCCCGTTAGTGTTTTAGATTGGGGAGAGGAATGAGAGATATGCAACTGTCCCAGTGGGATGGTACTTTGATAGCAGGTTGGGGAAATGTCCTAACATTAACCTCATAGTTGGAAGCCTTTTTGAAAGACTTTGACAACCTCATAGATGGAAGCCTTATTTCCTCTGATGTGTCTCCATCTTGACGCAGTAGAGGGGCTTGGGTGTCCCAATGACCTCAAGAGCCCTGCCGACGAAAGCACAACTATATGTCGGACAGGCCTTGAGATAGGGACCACACCAAGAGAGACGCATCCTGCTGCTCTGAAAGTAGACTGAGGATAGCAGTCCAAAGGTCAAATCAGGCGCACGAAGCCACTAATTATTGGTCCGGACACATAAGTCTCCTAGCTGAGGGATTTGGCTGAAGGCCTCTAAGCCATAAACCCTTGGATGTGAGAGCCAGGCGATGCGCACCTACTGCAAAACGGAGATGAGATGCTGAACACGCTACATGCTTAGTTCAGATACTTGCTCGAAGGCTCTCAGCTGGGGGATATGAGGGATCCCCGGATGAGAGGGCCTGGCCGTTACTCGCTCACTGTCACACGGAGGTAAGGTGCTGTGCCGGAAGTACATGTAGCCTACCTCCTGAGTGGGTACTAAAGGTGAAAAAAGCCCCAGTCGCACGAAATGGTTACGATGAAAGTCTGTATCTATACTCATAAAGTGAGCGTAGCCAAAGGTGGAAAAACGTCTCAAAAATACGAAATGGAGCGCTTGGCTATTGAATCCATTACGTGGAAGTACGAAGCGAAAGCTTGATGAGTGGATGTCGTCCGCAGACTGTCCGTCCCTGGTTTGTGTGGGAAGCGAGCAGTGGCTAACGAAATGCCCAATACATGGAAGAGAGAAATTAAAGCTGCCATGAGCAGGAAAGTGGTGATTCCTCGGATGAGCCCAGTCTCAGAGCATTATGTGCCGGCTCTGCAATTATGGAAGCCTCCTTGGATAGCGGGGAATGCACATGGTCTGCCCTTGCCTTCCCTTGAGGGTTGACAGTGATGTCTTTGTCCGTTCTGCCTTGACCAGCTGAGATGTGGGCGACACCACAGCAGTAAGGGTCTAACGTCCCTCGAAACCCCGTGAAGGCAAACCTGTAAACACGCCCCCTGAAGTCGAATGTGCTGGCCTAAGGGCGCAAATAAATCAGGCACAACGCATAAACGACCGAGTGAAATGTCCTTCGCTACCGGAACAGCTCTGACTAGCTAGTTTTCCGATTGTCCCTCGTGCTCGGAACAGCTCTATCTAGTCTTCCGAATGTCCTTCGTGTCCGGAACAGCTCCGACTAGCTAGTTTTCAGAATGTCCGTCGTGCCCGGAACAGCTCTAACTATTTTGTTTTCCAGGCACAGCGGCTAGCACATGTTCGAATCAAAGCTCGCTGAGTGGATACTTCTTCTTCTTCTTCTTCGTTCATCCGGAGTTTTTTTTCGGATGTGATTGCGTTGTGCCTGTTTACAGCAGAGCTGCGTTCTTGCGCCGTTAGGCCGACACATCCGACTTCTGCGGGCATTTGTTGACCGGGTTAACCTTCCCGGGGAGTGGATACCATCTGCAGTCCGACCGTCCCTGGTTTGTGCGGGGAGCGGCACGTAGCGAACGAAAAGCCCAATACATTTAAGTAAGGAAATAAAGCAGCCATGAGCAGGACGTGGCGATTCCCTCGGTGAGCCGGTACCAGAGCGCTATGTGTCGGCTCTGCAACTATTGAAGCCACCCTGGATGGCGGATAATGTCCACGAACTGTCCGTGCCTTCCCTTGAGGGTTGATCGCGAAGTATTCGACCGTTCTAACTTGAGCAGCTGGGAGTTGGATGGCACCACAAAAGTGATAGTCTCCCAGGAATGCTAACCTGGTCAAAAATGCACGCTAAAGATGTGTTGGCCTAAGGGTTTCGGCACAAGGGTGCTTAATCAGACACACCGCAATCACATCTGGAAAAAAAACACTCCGGATGAACGCAGCAGAAGAAGAAGAAGAAGAAGAAGAAGAAGAAGAAGAAGAAGAAGAAGAAGAAGAAGAAGAAGAAGAAGAAGAAGAAGAAGTCTTGTTGAAAGACTTTGACAATATCATAGATGGAAGCCTTATTCAATGACAACCTCATAGATGGAAGCCTTATTCAATGACAACCTCATAGATGGAAGCCTTATTCAATGACAACCTCATAGATGGAAGCCTTATTCAATGACAACCTCATAGATGGAAGCATTATTCAATGACAACCTCATAGATGGAAGCCTTATTCAATGACAACCTCATAGATGAAGCCTTATTCAATGACACCCTCATAGATGGAAGCCTTATTCAATGACAACCTCATAGATGGAAGCCTTATTCAATGACAACCTCATAGATGGAAGCCTTATTCAATGACAACCTCATAGATGGAAGCCTTATTCAATGACAACCTCATAGATGGAAGCCTTATTCAATGACAACCTCATAGATGGAAGCCTTATTCAATGACAACCTCATAGATGGAAGCCTTATTCAATGACAACCTCATAGATGGAAGCCTTATTCAATGACAACCTCATAGATGAAAGCCTTATTCAATGACAACCTCATAGATGGAAGCCTCATTCAATGACAACCTCATAGATGGAAGCCTCATTCAATGACAACCTCATAGATGGAAGCCTTATTCAATGACAACCTCATAGATGGAAGCCTTATTCAATGACAACCTCATAGATGGAAGCCTTATTCAATGAAAACCTCATAGATGGAAGCCTTATTCAATGACAACCTCATAGATGGAAGCCTTATTCAATGACAACCTCATAGATGGAAGCCTTATCAATGACAACCTCATAGATGGAAGCCTTATTCAATGACAACCTCATAGATGAAGCCTTATTCAATGACAACCTCATAGATGAAAGCCTTATTCAATGACAACCTCATAGATGGAAGCCTCATTCAATGACAACCTCATAGATGGAAGCCTCATTCAATGACAACCTCATAGATGGAAGCCTTATTCAATGACAACCTCATAGATGGAAGCCTTATTCAATGACAACCTCATAGATGGAAGCCTTATTCAATGAAAACCTCATAGATGGAAGCCTTATTCAATGACAACCTCATAGATGGAAGCCTTATTCAATGACAACCTCATAGATGGAAGCCTTATTCAATGACAACCTCATAGATGGAAGCCTTATTCAATGACAACCTCATAGATGGAAGCCTTATTCAATGACAACCTCATAGATGGAAGCCTTATTCAATGACAACCTTATGATGGAAGCCTTATTCAATGACAACCTCATAGATGGAAGCCTTATTCAATGACAACCTCATAGATGGAAGCCTTATTCAATGACAACCTCATAGATGGAAGCCTTATTCAATGACAACCTCATAGATGGAAGCCTTATTCAATGACAACCTCATAGATGGAAGCCTTATTCAATGACAACCTCATAGATGGAAGCCTTATTCAATGACAACCTCATAGATGGAAGCCTTATTCAATGACAACCTTATAGATGGAAGCCTTATTCAATGACAACCATATAGATGGAAGCCTTATTCAATGACAACCTCATAGATGGAAGCCTTATTCAATGACAACCTCATAGATGGAAGCCTTATTCAATGACAACCTCATAGATGGAAGCCTTATTCAATGACAACCTCATATATGGAAGCCTTATTCAATGACAACCTCATAGATGGAAGCCTTATTCAATGACAAACCTCATAGATGGAAGCCTTATTCAATGACAACCTCATAGATGGAAGCCTTATTCAATGACAACCTCATAGATGGAAGCCTTTTTCAATGACAACCTCATAGATGGAAGCATTATTCAATGACAACCTCATAGATGGAAGCCTTATTCAATGACAACCTCATAGATGGAAGCCTTATTCAATGACAACCTCATAGATGGAAGCCTTATTCAATGACAACCTCATAGATGGAATGCCTTATTCAATGACAAACCTCACTAGATGGAGCCTTATTCAATGACAACCTCATAGATGGAAGCCTATTCAATGCCAAACCTCATAGATGGAAGCCTTATTCAATGACAACCTCATAGATGAAGCCGTATTCAATGACAACCTCATAGATGGAAGCTTATCAATGACACCTCATAGATGGAAGCCTTATTCAATGACAACCTCATAGATGGAACCTTATTCAATGACAACCTCATAGATGGAAGCCTCATTCAATGACAACCTCATAGATGAAGCCTTATTCCAATGACACTCATAGATGGAAGCCTTATTCAATGACAACTTCATAGATGGAAGCCTTATTCAATGACAACTTCATAGATGGAAGCCTTATTCCAATGACAACCTCATAGATGGAAGCCTTATTCAATGACAACCTCATAGATGGAAGCCTTATTCAATGACACCTCATAGATGGAAGCCTTATTCAATGACACCTCATAGATGGAAGCCTCTATTCAATGACAACCTCATAGATGGAAGCCTCATTCAATGACAACCTCATAGATGGAAGCCTTATTCAAAGACAACTTCATAGATGGAAGCCTTATTCAATGACAACTTCATAGATGGAAGCCTTATTCAATGACAACTTCATAGATGGAAGCCTTACTGAAAGACAACCTCATTGATGGAAGCCTTATTCAATGGCAATCTCATAAATGGAAGCCTTATTCAATGACAACCTCATAGATGGAAGCCTTATTCAATGACAACCTCATAGATGGAAGCCTTATTCAATGACAACCTCATAGATGGAAGCCTTATTCAAAGACAACTTCATAGATGGAAGCCTTATTCAATGACAACTTCATAGATGGAAGCCTTATTCAATGACAACTTCATAGATGGAAGCCTTACTGAAAGACAACCTCACAGATGGAAGCCTTATTCAATGACAACCTCATAGATGGAAGCCTTATTCAATGACAACCTCGTAGATGGAAGCCTTATTCAATGACAACCTCGTAGATGGAAGCCTCATTCAATGACAACCTCATAGATGGAAGCCTCATTCAATGACAACCTCATAGATGGAAGCCTTATTCAAAGACAACTTCATAGATGGAAGCCTTATTCAATGACAACTTCATAGATGGAAGCCTTATTCAATGACAACTTCATAGATGGAAGCCTTACTGAAAGACAACCTCATAGATGGAAGCCTTATTCAATGACAACCTCATAGATGGAAGCCTTATTCAATGACAACCTCATAGATGGAAGCCTTATTCAATGACAACCTCATAGATGGAAGCCTTATTAAATGACAACCTCATAGATGGAAGCCTTATTCAATGACAACTTCATAGATGGAAGCCTCATTCAATGACAACCTCATAGATGGAAGCCTCATTCAATGACAACCTCATAGATGGAAGCCTTATTCAAAGACAACTTCATAGATGGAAGCCTTATTCAATGACAACTTCATAGATGGAAGCCTTATTCAATGACAACCTCATAGATGGAAGCCTTATTCAATGACAACCTCATAGATGGAAGCCTTATTCAATGACAACCTCATAGATGGAAGCCTTATTCAATGACAACCTCATAGATGGAAGCCTCATTCAATGACAACCTCATAGATGGAAGCCTTATTCAAAGACAACTTCATAGATGGAAGCCTTATTCAATGACAACTTCATAGATGGAAGCCTTATTCAATGACAACTTCATAGATGGAAGCCTTACTGAAAGACAACCTCATTGATGGAAGCCTTATTCAATGGCAATCTCATAAATGGAAGCCTTATTCAATGACAACCTCATAGATGGAAGCCTTATTCAATGACAACCTCATAGATGGAAGCCTTATTCAATGACAACCTCATAGATGGAAGCCTTATTCAAAGACAACTTCATAGATGGAAGCCTTATTCAATGACAACTTCATAGATGGAAGCCTTATTCAATGACAACTTCACAGATGGAAGCCTTATTCAATGACAACTTCATAGATGGAAGCCTTATTCAATGAAAACTTCATAGATGGAAGCCTTACTGAAAGACAACCTCATTGATGGAAGCCTTATTCAATGGCAATCTCATAAATGGAAGCCTTATTCAATGACAACCTCATAGATGGAAGCCTTATTCAATGACAACCTCATAGATGGAAGCCTTATTCAATGACAACCTCATAGATGGAAGCCTTATTCAATGACAACCTCATAGATGGAAGCCTTATTCAATGACAACCTCTTAGATGGAAGCCTTATTCAATGACAACCTCATAGATGGAAACCTTATTAATGACAACCTCATAGATGGAAGCCTTATTCAATGACAACCTCATAGATGGAAGCCTTATTTAAAGACAACCTCACAGATGGAAGCCTTATTCAAAAATTTTGACAACCGATGCATCAGTCTAAGGAGATAAGACTCAACTTCCTATACAGGATTTATAACCAACTATCCAGCCAAACATCCAACCAATCAACCAAACATTCAACCAAACAACAATTAAACTAACCAACAATTCAACTAACCAACCATTCAACCATCCGACAATTCAACTCACCAAGCATTAAACCATCCAACCAATCAACCATACAACCAACCAATCAACCATCCAACCAACCATCGAACCAAACAACCAATCAACCAACCATCCAAATAAGCGACCAATCAATCAAGCAACCAACCATCCAACCAAACAACCAACAAAACAAACAACCAACTAACCAACCAACCAACCAACCAACCAATTAACCAACCAACCAACCAATCAACTAACCAACCAACCAACCAACCAACCAACCAACCAACCATAGAAGATGTGTTTTCCTACAACTTGTTGAAACCACCACACAGACACTTTTACCATTTGTATCTATGTGTCTGGCCAAGGAATAGATTTACAAAAGGAGCGATAAGAAGCAACACACGAGAAAAGGTTGTTTCATTTTTTTTTTTTTTTTGAAAGTTCGAAACCGCATCTACAAAACGCGAGATAGCTTCAGGAAGCCAAATGAAACTTCCGGGATGTTGTCATTCAGAGTCGCTGATGGACAAGATGGCGCTGTTGGTTATCAGACGATCAGAGCGGGCGCTCTCTCGTGACTATCGCGTCCCTGCCGCGCTCTATAAACTCCCTCGGCTTGGCGGGAACAGCAATGGTGGAAACATCGCCTGGTTGCAGTAGTGAAGTTTGGATGCTGTCTGTTTCAGTATGTGTGTGGTTGTGTGCGTGCGCGCGCGTGCGTGTGTGTGTATGTGTGTGTGTGTGTGTGTGTGTGTGTGTGTGTGTGTGTGTAGTGTTTATTCCGTTAGTTCTTTCCTTTCTGTCTCTATTTCTGGAAGTCTATGTGCCCTATTGCCATAGCTCCGTTTGTCTACTTATACGTTCGGCCAATGGGAATGTTCACCCTGCCGTTCACCCGTATCTTGACCCACCCACCCCTCCGCCTGTCTGGTTGTCTGTTTGTCCATCTGCTGAGCGTTAAGTCGAACAAGACAGGCGGGCAGCCATACAACGAGTCAGACATACACGAGATACGTGGACAGGCAGGTCAATGGTTGGTAGGTAGGTATGAAAGTAGATAGATAGACAGACAGATAGACCGACAGACAGACGTACTGAAAGAATGACGGAGAGACAGACAGACGTACTGAAAGAATGACGGAGAGACAGTCACACGAACTTATAGAATGAATGAGAGACAGATAGACAGTGAGACAGACATACAACTAGTAAATGTAGATGACGAATACGCTCATCCAACATACAAATAATGTAGGTCCTTTGCAGGACGTTACTATCACCCCCCACCCCCCCCCCCCCCCCCCACGAACTTATAGAATGAATGAGAGACAGATAGACAGTGAGACAGACATACAGCTAGTAAATGTAGATGACGAATACGCTCATCCAACATACAAATAATGTAGGTCCTTTGCAGGACGTTACTATCAACCCCCCCCCCCCCCCCACGAACTTATAGAATGAATGAGAGACAGATAGACAGTGAGACAGACATACAGCTAGTAAATGTAGATGACGAATACGCTCATCCAACATACAAATAATGTAGGTCCTTTGCAGGACGTTACTATCAACCCCCCCCCCCCCCTGTTGATATTCTAGACACATTTACGTTCATTAATTTGCTATATCGCGAGCTCGCGAAATTGATAACGAACTGCGCTGATAATGTTATAAGCAAAGTCGGACGCGGATTCGACGTCTGGGCTCTTCGCCTGCCAAAGTGAGGGAGAGACCAACCACCTACTCCTCCTTGCTCTTGACCTACAAAACGTGAGTGCGCTATCACATCGCAGGCCCATAGCACGAAACTACTTCTGGGACGATGTATTGATTGATTATTAGGTCCATTTGACCGGTGTTTGGTATGAACCCACTACCTAGCCGTCAGCGCAACGGAAGTTTAAGCGCGAACGCTCTTGTTCGCTCGCTTTTAACTCAATCATAGTCCATACACGTGCTACTATTTCTAGTGCACTGGAGTGATTTTTGTGTGTAGATTAGCTTTCCCTAGTACCTGTGTCCCGCGCCATCGGGCGAACCCACTCCGACTTCATAGTTACTTGTAATGTACGTCCCCAAGTCAAGGACGAGAAGTCAACATTTTAGTCTACCTCACCGGTGTGGGAGTTGAACCCGCTACCATGGCATCATCATAACGGATGTGTAAGAACGGTGGCTCTTGTCCGTTCGGCCGTGCTGACCTCCCAGAGCGCTGTAAACGTCGCAACCACTGTTAATTTAGTGCTAACAGAAATCAGCAACGATGGCCACAATATGTCATCTTGCAGAAAGTACAACATTCGTACAAGATGGATCCGCACAACTTGGGTATAACTGTGCGAGTGTGTGTAATGATGTATGTATGTGTTTATACATGTGTCTGTGTGTGTATGCGCATGCGCGTCTGCCTGCCTGCCTGCTTGCCTGTCTCATAACATGGTAATATGCATTGATATGTTCACAGCATTCATTTGAAATTGTTTTTTGTCTACGTGAATGTAACATGAAAAATAGATAACTGATGTACGAAAGATGACTGGTTGGAAGGGCAGAAGATGGGCCTGCGTGGCCAATTTGTGACTTTTTGAAAATAAAGTTCGCTCTTTCGGTCGTTAATTTATACGATGTTGCTCCATTAAATAGCTTTGCATTTAACTGGTTTTGAGCTAAAAGTACACCCACTCATTAATATCGAGTTGAGGGCATGTCTAAATTTGCATTTAACTGGTTTTGAGCTAAAAGTACACCCACTCATTAATATCGAGTTGAGGGCATGTCTAAAAGTGTGTGTATATATATATACCTGTATCAATTTTTGCAGTCTTTTTTACTCTTTCATCCATACACAACTACATTTTTCTAATTTAGACGATGTTGCTCATGTAAATGTCATTGCATTTAACCGGTTTTGCGCTATAAATACTCGCACTCATTATTATTGAGTTGAGAGCATGTCTACAGGTGCATACATGCCTGTGGCGAGCTTTGAAGAATTGTTTTAACTCAGTCATCCCTGCAGGCAGCTTACATTTTCACATGTGAAGAATATCTCTGCCAGAACTTTTAGCTGTTGAAAACCCTTTCTTAACCTTTTCCGTTTTAATTTGTATGTTGTATGTCGTTCTTTCATGCTTGTACATGAGTGAATTTGTTTCTAGATTTCTCGCTTCATTGGGGCGTTAATTGTAAGAATTATTGTTTCATTGCAATATTTCGATTTACTTAAATTTCCATTAATATAATTACATTGTTTCGTCAATGATTGTATCGGAGAAACAGATAGCATCAAAATGTCATATTACAATAGAAAAACACACTCGTCATCAAGTCAATACATTCAAATACTTGGGGGATATAGTAACATCAAAATGATGTGCGAGAGATATTTGGAGCAAAATAGACCAAGAAAAAGCTGCGGTTTTGACGATGAAAATATCTTATGTAATACTCCATTTACATTGGATGTCAAAAGAGAACTCAAATGTTATATCGAATATGATCTGTTGCATGAAAGAGAAAAGAAAGAAAGTAGAGGAAAGGTGAGACGCACATATAATCAGATTGCTACTGGTACTATTGGGGTTGGAACTCTTCGCTGGCTTCTGAGGATGGGGACGGAGCGCTTATGGGAATGCCCCGAATGCTGTGATGTCGGTTCTTAAATCAATCAATTAATGAATCAATCTGTTGCATGAATGTGCTTCTCCTTTCCGCTCAGTGATAGGTCATTCCCCTTCGTTCAGTCATAGGTCACTCTACAATGCTCAGAGTCAAAGGTTACTCTCTTCTCAGTGATAGGTCACTTCACTCTTGTCTGTGATAGGTCACTCCACTATGTTCAGTGATAGGTCACTCCACTCTGTTCAGGGAGAGGTCAGTCCACTCTATTCAGTGATAGGTCACCCCACTCTGTTAAGTAAAATGTCACCCCACTCAGTTCAGTCAAATATCACCCCCACTCTAATATCCTCTACCTTAATCTCACAGTCCTCCTTCCTAGTGATCCGTGACAAGGCCGTGACCAGTAACCATATATCTATCTTGCTGATCCGTCTGTGTTAAAAATCGTGCAAGAAAATCCTCCCCTTTGTCCCGGTCAGTTGTCATAGGTAGGTTGTTATCATCATAAACGGTACCATGTGTACCAGGCATCGCCCGTCTCTTCATCTGCCGGTGCAGCCTCCAGAATTTACCCAATGTCACATCCCCACCGATTTCATTGATAAACTGATCCCACTTAATAATTTTTGCCTCTGCTGCCTGGCTTTTAAAATCCTGCACCTTTACTTTTTTTAATATCTTTCAGCCTCCTCCATTTCAGTGTGAACTGAATTGGTTGCTCTCCGCACCCTCTGGCAATTCCTTGTGGCCGCCCTCATTTCCCTCCATGAATTCTCTACCTCTGGTTGGGTGAAGATTCTTCTTGTTGGTTTAGACCTTCCCTGTGATCTAAGGCGCCCCAAGAGCGAAGAGTGGTCGCAATCATAACTGAATGCCCTGCGATCTCTTATAGCCCTGACTGTGCTGGACTTAGGTATCAGCACTGAACAGGGGAGGTGGTCACTTCCATGGTCCCCAAGAATACTTCATTTTATGTCTGATGCCGCCTCTTGGGATACAAATCAAAGTCGATGGCCGTGTCAGGGTCCCCCGGTCTCATTGCTAGCCTAGTGGGTGTCCCGTCATTTAGACAGACAACATCCGCCTCAATCAAGGCCTCAGCAAGAGCAGTACCCTGTCTGTTCTCTCTCGACCTGTCCCACTCCTTGGCGCGGGCATTGAAGTCACCGAACATCAGATACCTGGTACCAGGGGTATCCACTGAACCTTTTAACCAGTCCCAACTCTCTCTCTCTCTCTCTCTCTCTCTCTCTCTCTCTCTCTCTCTCTCTCTCTTTCTCTCTCTCTCTCTCTCTTTCTGCTTATGCAAGATTCCCCACTTATATATATATTTATTAGGTTCCAGCTATATCGTCTGAATGTGTGTTCTGTAATTGAAGATACTTGTGATTTACTTACTCTTTGTTGTTTTGATAGTTTAGTCGACGGATCAACATTACGGCACACGGGTGCAACGAAGTGTTCCGTTCTTCTCCTAACTCAAACCTGAGTCTGGAGAAACTCAGCTCAGTGCACGAACTCCGTAGCACCGTCGAGGACTCTGAAATACTTTGGGTAGATTTTTAACATGAAATTTTGCCCGGGCAGCGCCGTTAGGCTACTCTTTTTCGATTTCCAACTGCCAAGGGATTTTTTACGTGGGCAACAATACACACGGGCGTCCGATCTCACTACCCAGAGAATGGGGAAATTTCTACTAGAAGTCCACGTGAAAAAATCCCGGGGCTTGAACCCGGGACCTCCAGGACTCGAGGCGGACACCATACCTCGAGACCACGCAGCCCCTTACTTTACTATAGATTAAACGAATAATAAACACAACATTCGTGATAGTTACTTGAATGCGAAAACCGGCGAAAACCATTTAAATCAATTCGAAGCCGGAACACAGCGATCAGCTGTGAGCTGTAAGCCACTTAGCAAAACAATAAATCAGACACTCACTATAATTCCACAGCATTAAACGAAAGAATGATGTAATTTATGAACTATTCCTATAAAGAAAAAGAGTCTATATACTTCCAGACGACGCGGGGTGTAATTTAAATACAAACTCAATAGTTTGTTATATTCTGATATTCAGCATCCAGTGCCATAACGTACTGTGTAAATACACGAGCGCCACAGGAAAACTGACCCTCTAAAGGATATTACATCAATATATATATTGGTGTATAAGTCTTAGATAACCTGTTGGACAGGGTAGCCTAAACCATGATACCGTCCTCTATATTTAGAAGTATACCTTGATTCTATATATAATGAGCAGACACCATTAGACTAGGGCAACCAATCTGGTTCACTATAGTATGTCCACATTTGTTTGCCGCAATATAAACATCAATATCTCAGTAACCAACTGAGGGAAAATTATGAAATTTAGTATATAACCTTATCATTATGTCCACCCAACAAAAAAATTTTGTTCTGGAGATTTTACAGCAGATTTCAAAATTTGTTTATATGAGATAAATAATTTGCGGGTCTGACATGAAATTCATAATTTTAAATGTATTACAGCGTAGCCAGACAATCAGGGCTCAATTTTGAATATTGTACGTGTTTTCACAGGATTGGCCTTTTGCCAACTCCCCGCGTTGTTCAAACTAAGACTGTTCAGAGGTGTCTCAAAATGTGGGTTATTTCATGAAACCTGATTAATATGTTTTTTTTTTCTTATCACTTATCGCTAACATTGAAATGTGTGAATATTTTTCAATGGGCTTTAATGCGAAATTGTACACTTCAAAGAATCGCTATGAAGTTGTACACATATTTTTGTCAAGAAGCTGATCGCAAGAAACTGTTTTATACTATTACAAATTCCGAAAAAAGAACAATGCATGCATTGGGCTTGAGTAAACGGGCATTTTGTCAAAGGGTGCAAGAATCTGGAATTAAACCACCACGCAATAACCAAACGGTAGGTAGAAAGATTATTGTAGACAGTTTTGACAAAGATGTCATAAGGCGAGCTATTATAAAAATGCTTTAAAAAGTCGCTTGATATACGACAGGGTCGACTTCATTGCACCGGGTTCTATCCCATATGGTTCGGTCTCTTTCCGCAGCGCGGAAAGCATCGCACAAAGCACGAACTCCGCAGCTCTAGCGACGACTGTCATAAAGCGTTAAGGCGAGTGCATGACACGCTCCATGAACTAGCTCGTTATAAGGGTTCCCAGTGAGCTGGACGCTGTGCGTCTACCCGTGGGCACAGATATACAGGTATGCATACGACAACACAACGGTCGAACATTCTTAAGAACTCAATGACGCTCTCGTGCAGAGATCAATGATATGTATTTATCATTGGCAGGCAATGAATAATGGAGTTGTATGTCTGGATTGATGCTGCCTTCAGGCGCTGTCGCACCACTGACATTCCACCAACTTTCCCACAACATCTACTGCAAACATGGCTAGAGTCTGAAATATCGAAAGTTACCTGTCGTTATCTGTATGTGCCACATTCAGAATAGCCCACTGCCGTGTCTCAAACTAATAACAGTTCATTCAGGCCCTCTTAGCTGATATGAGTTATCCGGACCCATTATCGTACTCACAATTACTCCAGTTGAGTTTGATCATCTCGTCCGTCAAGCCAGTCCAATTCTTGGACGCATGATTATGTAAAAGCTGGTTAACTGATGTGAGTGTGTGCGTTGATCATGCGAGGTATGAAGTTGAACTCTGTGTGTGCTCTGGTTGTGACCTGCTGTCTGTTTGTCAGCTAATGAATCCTAATGACCGTTTGGGTGTTATCTCCGAAAAATTTAACTCGTGAGCTGGAATCGAACCCACGACGTTTTGAGCCCGAGTCAAAAGGCTTGACCACTTCGCCACAGAGACTCCTAAAATTATAAAAATTTTGGATTTTATATCCAGGATTATCCAGCATTATAAAAATGCTGGATGCCAAAGAAACAGTGACTGTAAGAAAACTTAGGGTTTGGTTCAGAAAGAACAATAACATAGAGCTATCCAAAACAACTTTGTGGAAAATTATAAGGACATTATCTTCACTATTTGAAAGTACAAGGGCGGTAGAAATAATCTTTGCGAGCAACCGCATTTAGGAGCCATGAGAAGCAGATACCTACGTGAAATAAGGGAAATGCGCAAAGAAAATTATGGCATAGTGTGTTTGGATGAAATGTGGATCAATGCGCACCACACAAGTGATAAGGAATGGCAATCAGTGGATGGACAGATAAAGCGATATGTGCCCAGTAGTATAGGACAGCTTTTGGTCATGGCCCATGCTGGTAATACGCATAATGGCTTGCAACAGAATGCTGGGCTCGTGTTCGTATCAAAGCATACAGACAATAGGGATTATCATAATAAGATTAATGGTAATGTATTTAGAGATTGGCTCGAGAATACTATATAATAATATATGTCTGTCTGTCTGTCTGTCTGTCTGTCTGTTCACGAAGACTCACAGCGGGTCTGTCACCCATGTGTACGTGTGAACAAACTACACAGACAGCTGAACAGATCCTTAACAATGGAAACATGATGACTAAATTGCGGTATCATTTCTGGTCACTCCATACGCACATTAACGCTCAGCTATTTGGAAGCTTTCACGAGCTCAATATAAAAAGCTAAATGCATCCTAGTAACATGAATACTTGTGTACAATTATTAACCAGCAGCTGAAGAAACAAGAAGGAAATGAAAAATAAGGTAAGAAATATATTCCTTCTACTTTCCTGTCAATTTACACATTATTTACCCCATACCTCTGTACATTCTGTCTTTACTAATATTACACATTTTGCACCCCTCTCGGGAATCTCCGTGGTGAAGTGGTCAAGCCGTCTGACTCGGGCTCCGAGGGTTGTATGTTCGATTCCTTCATTTCACGAGTGCATTTTTTCGGAGACTCCAGAGGGTCGTCGCTGGAGATACGGAGTTCGTGCTTTGTGCCACGATTTCCGCCCTGCGGAAAGAGACTGAGCCATATGGGATAAAAACCCGGTGCAATGCTACTTTAAGCTACTTTTTTATTGCACCCACTCCCATACGAACCTGGCTACGCCTTGTACTTGTGTCTTTACCAGAAATAACGTGGTTTACTGTAAGACTAGTTTGTTAGCGTGAATTCACTACATTTTCCACAAAACATCAAAGAAATGTTGCCGCTTTCAATGATTTAAGTTGCTTTTGGACCTATCAAAGACATATTACTTGGGTGGGGGTAAATATAAGACGGCTGGAAAAATTTCATAACGATGCAACAGACAGTTTTCAAAATAATTGATCGTGAATGAAGGCAAACAAATGTGGACATACTATAATTATTAGTGTGATACAAAACGGAAGGGGCGTCTTCTTAGTCTAAAAGGGGATTCTTGCTCTGTCAAATAAGAAGGGGCCAGCTATACCACCAAGTGATAAGAAAAGTGTAATGAATAACATACTTCTGTACATACATCTGCCTGAGAAGGGAAATACTTCTTACAGGAAATATAAGAAATAAAAGGGTTTGGTAAGATCTAACACTTACCTGGTTGTATAATTGGGTTCATGTAAACTGAACCTGATCCAGAAACAAGGTACAGCGCCAAGATGACCTGATGACGGACAAGACCAGTGATCCAGTCTATGCCACTGACGAGATGGGGACATCTCCTCAGTCCAGTCTAACATCCATGTCTAGGAGACCAGTATCCTTGAGTGTAATTTCAATTATACCAATTGATTAAGACGACTGAGATATAGGCTGGGAGGTGAGGTCATGTCAGATTTCATTGGGCTGATATAAAATACTACCATGGATTTATGTATATTTCCAGGTCTTCCCTTTTATTCTGGTGAGAGTGACAATTGAAGCTTGCCAACCTACCTCAGAATTGTATAGCTTGAATGTCTACCCATATCAATTCCAAGTTGTGAGAATATCTGTTTTGTTGTTGTTGTTTTTAATGATTACCATGATCCGACTAACATTCACCAGAGGTGTGTGAATCACTAATCACATCCTATGTAAATTCCTGTTGGGAAGAACACAAAGAGATAATCATCCAATCTCTGCAGCTAGTAAAAGACAACTAGTATGTTCAAGAATCCTAAAGAATGGCCTACAACAAGAAGGGACGTTTCTCCTGAAGCTGAAATCCTGACTACGAAGTACTTCAGAATTGATCCTTGCAGTTGAGATCTTGGGAGAGTCTGGCATATCCTCAGGTGAAGTGTTTTGTCACCCGACCAGACAAACAGACACTTTAAAATCCCAGTTCTGTGATGAGATCTCACTCGAGGGATCTGAACATTCCATTCTTGACTATTGTCTAAGCCTCTTTTAGGATCTATCCTTTTGTACAATAAATCCTTTATGTGTGTGGTCCAGTGTGTTGTATAGTGTTGATTAAATAATAAAACTTGAGTTAACCTGGTTCATTGTTTTGAGAGTCAGAATAGAGAGAATGAAGTCTTCTCAGTTGTATGCCTGAGTCTAGGGGGTCTGCAGGATTACCAGTTGAATAGGATAGGTAGTATGTCAGGTCTTAGTTAGATATGACTGAGCTACCGTATGACAGTAGACGGTTCTACCTGCTTCTGTTAGCGCCTAATGTTGGACGACGCTTACCAAACCCGACACCCCCATTGTGCCAACGAATTCGGGAGAAGGAGCGCAATTGGGAGATAACAAGCCTTATCCTAGTGCGAGGAAATGCAACCTAAAGACTAAATGTCATGGCAGGGCAGAACAGGCCATAAGCCTTGGTTAGCAACTGGTCTAGGATTGAAGCTCCGATAGGCGGACAGTTAGAGCATTACTTTGCTGATCCGGCAGATTCTGCAGCTTGTCTTGTTCAAGACGTATTGGTGTTACCTCCTCTGGAGTACACTAGACAGGCCGAAAGAGGGCCACGCTGCATGGGCAACACATGGTCTCTAAATTCAGCCCAGGCTTTGTGTTATGGAGAAATATAACTCCAGTTTACTAACTATCTATCGTCTGTCAAGACGGCAAGGTGCCAGTCAGGATAGATAGAGGGCATTGTCTTAACAGTAATTCAGTCAACCCCACAATTACTGTTACAAAAGTGTAAAGATAAGTTAAAGTGTAGACAAATTCATCCATTCATCATGTGTCCTATCGATAAGTGTGGACAGTTTTGTTTCGCCGTCTCACACGATCACCAAAGTCGTGGATCAGCTCTGTGTTTTTGTCTCGATTATGCCATGTGGTCAAGATATCTAGGTATTTACGTCTCAGCTTTCCCCTTGTTCTGTTCCCCCCAATTTGTCATCAGGTTTCCAGTTTATTTCTGCTCGTAAGGTGCTCATAAAAAATTTAAAAAATCTTGTCTACGTTGAATTTCTCTTAACAGGAGAAAAGTAAAGTTTATTAGAAATGCAACGACAATTTACGCAACAGAAAATAACTTTGGCTAAAAATAAAAATTAAACTATTGTATAATAGAAAATACTGTATATTGGAAATGTGAAGTTAAGGTAAGCTGTGGAAAATACTGATTATTACAAATGTATTATTAAGTTAAAGTATAGAAATTATTGTTTATTATAAATGCACAATTAAGCTAAACTTAAAGAATATTACTATTTAGAAATGCAAAATTAAGTTAAACTGCAGAGGTTACTGTTTGTTAGAAATGTAAAGTTTGTCAAACTATGAAAAAAATTGTTCATCTTGAAAAAGGTCTCAACATAACCCAGGTCCTGTAATGTCTACTTTTTCTCATTCCTCATTATGAGCACGCATCAATACCAGAGGACTTTCGAGTGTCTCCATGGCGAAGTAATTAACCCGCCTGCCTCACGCATCGAAAGTCGTAGGTTCGGTTCTGAACTCTGTCATTCGGTTCACGAATACAGTTTAGTTCGGAGACACCTGGTGGTCGTCGCTGGGGCCATGGAGTACGTGCTCTGTGCCACGATTTCAGCAGGCCGCTCTACATAAAGAGACCTAACCGTATAAGATATATTATACCCGGGAAGGCCAACCCGGTCAACAAACGCCCGCTTAAGTCGAATGTGTCGGTCTACGGGCGCAAATAAAACAGGCACAACGCAAAAACGTCTGAGTGGGAGTGTAATATCCTTTGAAGCACCCGGGAAGGTTAACCCGATCAACAAACACCCGCAGAAAGTTCGAACTGAAAGCTCACTGAGTGGATGTCGGCTGCAGACTGACCATTCCTGGTTTGCATGTGGAGCGGCCAGTAGCGAACGAAATGCCCAATATACGGACGTGAGGAAATGAAGCAGCCATGCGCAGAACGTAACGATTCCTTAGGTGAGCCCAGTACCAGAGCGCTATGTGTCGGCTCTGCAATTATGGAAGCCTCTTTGGATGGCGTTGAATGCCCATGTTCTGCCCCTGCCTTCCCTTGAGGGTTGACCGTGATGTCTTTGGCCGTTCTAAATTGACCAGCTG
Source organism: Cepaea nemoralis (assembly GCA_014155875.1). Lineage (NCBI taxonomy): Eukaryota > Metazoa > Mollusca > Gastropoda > Stylommatophora > Helicidae > Cepaea > Cepaea nemoralis. The sequence continues at coordinate 790,841 of JACEFZ010015548.1, forward strand.
GGATGTGGACGAGACCACAATAGTGAGAGAAAAAAAGGGGAAAAAAAACTCGGATGAACTCAAAAAGAAGGATAGATCATCATCATCATCATCATATGCCATGTCGAAAAGCGCTGGCGGTCATGTTTCGCCGTCTCACACAATCACCAGAGTCGGGGATCGCCGCCGTGTTCTTGTCTCGACCATGTCTTGTGGCCAAGCCATCCATGTATTTAGTCGCTTGCTGACGGTCTGGAGTCACATGGTTCACATGACTATCACTTCCTGGGAAGGGGGGGTGGTGGGTGAGGGGGGGGGCTGCTCATATGTAGCACCCATTTCCGCCGTTACTATGATCCTCTATTAAATGAGGAAACACGATTTTCTAGGCATCTGTACAGAAGGTAGTTTACCATTGCTTTCCTTCTTAGTAGTAACTATACTGGTCGGTGACCGTAGCCATTGTCTTTAAAAAAAACACAGATCTTTTGCCTACAGTCGTAAGATTTAAGACCGCAACCTACACAACTATCTCTGGACGGCTCTTCAACTGCATCCACCATCTGCACCCATGGCTTCGCGTAACCTTAATCCGGCGTGGGGGAGGAAAGGGGGGGGGGGGACTAACCGGGAACTCCAACTTGCCTAAGGGATGTTCCGTAGGCTAGTGGGGTGAAGGAGACCCCTTACTTCTCCTTTGATAGGGGATACCCGTATCCCACCACCCGGCATGGGATCTAACCCGGTGCTATAAAGTCAAACCCATGGCCTTTAAACTTTGTCTGTGTATGTGCTCGCTCGCTATGAACTCAAGCGTAGTCCATACACACTACTTCTAGTTGTGCTGGGCTACATTTTGCGTGTGGATTAGCTTTCCCTATTAACGGTGTCCTTCGCCATCAGGAGAACACACTCCGACTTCAGAGGTACTTGTAATTTACGTCCCCAAGTCAATGACGAGAGGTCAACATTTTAGTCCAGCTGTCCGATGTAGGGGTTGAACCCCTCACTTCGGCATCAGGACAACGGATGTTTAAGAACACGCGTTCTTATCCATTCGGCCATGCTGACCTTAAATTTATTTATATTAACCAGTGGATTATTTCTCAAGCTTATACAACCGAAAACGGAATGAAAAAAGAGTTGATGAAAGAAATAAATAAGAGGCAAGTGAAATATTTCGGCCACGTTAAAAGTCATAACATTCTCATAAAAACCATCCTGGAGGGCTAGGTTGAGGGCACGCGAGCAAGAGGCAGATAACGATACAAGTGTGAAAATAACATCAAGAGATGGACGAACATCTGTCTGAAAGAATGTACAGTCAAGGCGAGAGATAGACAATGTTGGAGATCCATTGCAGCCAACCTTCATTGTGGAGACGGCACCTGATTGACTGAATGATACAACCTATTATACAGAATGAAGCGTTTACATTCGAGAACATTTCATGCAAAAAGGGGGTGAACTTAATTGATTAAAATCAGACTTTAAGCAGTCGGACAAATCAATCAGCTCGAGCAGTCCCTGGGGTAGGGATAACTGCAGCTCTGTCGACCAATGTTTCTTGTTTTTGTAATTCTTCTGGACTTTTGCGGCTGGCCTTTGTGTTATCTGGGTCATCGTTAGTCACGTGCCGTTGGTGGCCTGGCATGTCGAAACAACCCAGAGCACGGGGAAGTGGATATTTGACAACAGACGCAAACATACAATATTTCGGCCACGTTAAGAGACATAACACTCTTATAAAAACCATACTGGAGGGTAATGTCGCCGCGTTGGTAACTCAGGGGGTATGTGAGCCGGCCGCTCAGAAAGAAATGGCAAACTACTGAGCGAAATCTTGCCTAGTACATCAACACAGCTTAAAAATGTTGATGTTGAGTGCAACGTCCTGTAAGAGATATGCAAAAAAAAAAAAAACGAGCAACAGGTAGACAACAATACAAGTGAGAAGATAACATTAACAACAATCTGACAGAATGTACAGTCAGGGCGAGAGACAGACAGTGTTGGAGATCCATTGCAGCCAACCTTCATTCTGGAGATGGCACCTCGTTGATTAATTGTAATCATACCTTACTTAGCATTGGTCGTTTCATTTGGGTGCTCGCTCTCTTCTTTATAAACAAACTATTTGCTTATTGGGGTAGCTGTTTTATTTTTGTACTTATTCTTTTGTGTGTGTGTGTGGAGGGGGAGGGGGGGGGGGTTATAAACAAACGATGTGCTGATTGGAGTAGCTGTGTTATTTTTGTTCTTGTTCTCTTCTTTATTAACAGATGATTTGCTAAGGGAAACTCCGTGGTGAAGTGGTCACGCTGTTTACCCCACGCTCCGAAGTTTGTGGGTTCAATTCCAACTTACGTCGTTCTGTTCACGAGTGTAGTTTTCTCGATTACTCCTTAGTATCGTCGCTGGAGCTACGGAGTTCGTATTTTATGCCGACGCATCCGGCAGGCCTCCGTGGGGGGAAAGAGACCAGGGGATATGAGATAAAACCCGGTGCAATTAAATCGAACTTTTTGCCTTTTGAAGTGTTATTTTGGTGCTCGGTCTCTTCTTTGGGTTAAGGACGCAATTCTATAACGTGTTCGAAACGTGGCTGCGGGCGATGTGGCAAGAGACCGCTTTCCGTTGGTTTTAATACAATGGTATGTATGCTGGTTGTTCAGAAAATAAATGCAAACTACTTAACATACACTTGCCAAGAAATCACAGCCAACAAATGCAAGGGTTGACTGCGACGTCATGTAAAGGATATGCAACTGGCTTTAACTTTATATAGAGAGCATGAATGCCTTCTCCCACTCCAACCCCCCCCCCCCCCTTTCCAACACTTCTCTGTGGTAAATGGAAGAAGAAGAAGAAGAATAGCAAACCGCTTTTCTAAGAACAATTACAGTTACATCAAGAATAGTAGCGAGAATGGAAAACAATCATACATCAGTTTAATAACTATCTGAGGAAATTCCCAGGAAATCCCGAGGGAATAACCGAAACCTCACAGTTCTAATTCCACTTGTTCTGCTCCGGGCACTGCCTATTTTATTTGGTATCTTTCGAAAATAATACTGCATTTATTAGGTGCGAGATATTTAGGAACGCACACAGATTCGGGAAAATGTCTTTGGAGTGTCAGATCCGATTGTAAAGACAATAAAAGCTGTGGCGATGGTCGTGTATTGGAATCCACGTCGAGAAGGTTTTTTTTCCTCTTAAATTTGACTTGGGCATCGAGGAAGACCCATTCTAAAATGGGTACTAGGATATGTACGAACTTACAAACATCAATAGAAACATGTAATCAGCCATTCAAACCAACCAACAAACATGCTAACTAGTAAACATATAAACAAATAAAGGACCATACAAACAACAAACAAAGAACCGTTTTGAAAAATGAACATATAAACAAAACAAAAAAAAAACAAAAACAGAATTATTATAAAAAAAGGTAGCTGCATATCCTTTACATAATGTCGCAGTCAACCCCAGATGTTTTTTGGGTTGTTTGTGATTTCTTGGCAAGGTTACGTTCAGTAGTTTGCCATTGCTTTCTGAAACAAACAAAAACAAATACACTGCTATACAAACAAACACCAGCACAGCTTGCTAACTCTGCATCAGCACACAGGGTGTATAAGAGCGGGCACTCTTATCTATTCGGCCATGCTGACCTCCGATTCGTTAATATTAATCATGTGATATTCTGGCTACACCATTTTTCCCCAGCTGTGGTATCATTCTTTACACGGATGCAGCCCATACCAATAGTCACTGTGAAATAGCTAAGCCCGAAGAATCGTTGGCAATGCGGAGTAGCAGTTAAGTACAGCAGCATAAACCCAGGCACATCTGATTCCGGCTGCTACAAGTGACGGCTGGTGATCTCTATTTCCTCGACTAACCATTTTTCACACAATTTTGGGAATCTGACAATTATATTTGATTTTTAAGACAAGCTTCGGTATTACGAATCGTTGGAGTGAGTGGAAAATATGATTCAAATGGTGAACTGTAGTTTGCTTGTACTTCTGCGTTCATCCGGAGTTTTTTTTTTTTTTTTCCGGACGTGATTGCGTTGTTCCTGTTTACAGCAGAGCTGCGTTCTTGCGCCGTTAGGCCGACACATCCGATTTCCGGCATTTGTTGACCGGGTTAACCTTCCCGGGGGTTTCTTAGGACGTTTGACTCTCACTGTTGTGGTGTTATCCCCCATCCCAGCTGGCTCATATAGAACAGCCAAAGATATCCTGGTAAGCCCTCAAGGGAAGGCAGGGGCAGACCATGGGCATTCCCCGGCATCCAAGAAGGCTTCCATAATTGCAAAGCCAACACATAGCGCTCTGGTACTGGGCTCGCCCAGTTTGCTGCTACAAGGCCTTTGGTTTGTTTGTCGATTTTTCGTTGGAGAGAGAATTTGGGTATTGGGGAGAGAATGTGGATGTTGGAGAGAGAAGGTGGATGAGTGAGAGAGGAGGTCGATGCATGGGAGAGAATGTGGGTGTTAGAGAGAGACAGTTGATATTGGAGAGAGATAGTGGATGTTGGAGAGAGAAGGTTGATGTTGGAGAGAGACAGTGGATATTGGAGAGAGAATGTGGATGTTGGAGAGAGAATGTGGATGTTGGAGAGAGAAGGTGGATGAGTTGAGTGAGAGAGGAGGTCGATGCTTGGGAGAGAAAGTGGATGTTGGAGAGAGACGGTGGATGTTGGAGAGAGAATGTGGGTATTGGTGAGAGACTGGATGATGGGGAAAGAATGTGGATATTCGAGAGAGAATATGGGTATTGGAGAGATAATGTGGGTATTGGGGAGAGAAGGTGGCTTGGGGAGAGAACGTGGATATGAGAGAGAGAGAGAGAGAGAGAGAGAGAGAGAGAGAGAGAGAGAGAGAGAGAGAGAGAGAGACCGACAGACAGAGAAGGAGGGGGAGGGGTCATAGCGAGCAATAAAAAGGGAGTGAGGCAGAAGGAGGGGTATAGTCAGGCAGATAGACAGATAAACAGACATGCAAGAAGACAGATAAACAGAAAGACAATTTGACATAGATAGAAGGATAAACAGACAAATAGACAGACAAAAACAAATAGACAGACGGGCGGACGGAGAGGTAAATAGATAGACAGGCAGATATACAGACAGGTGGGCAGGCAGGCAAGTTGAAAGACAGGCAGACAGACAGCATGTAGGTAGACAGGCAGGTTAACAGACAGATGGACAAACAGACAGAAAGTACACCCACAGTTGGTGTGGAGAATTGTATTAGAATAAGTCTATCCAATCCGAGAGGAAACAACCCCATCTTTGTTCTAGATCTTGATAAGATGGTCAGGAACGAACTGTCAGCCCCTTAAAGGACATGGCCACGCCTTATAATCCCAGCCATTTTGTTTTCCCATTAGTGCAGTAAGTCGCCAGTAACCCCACGCTTTGTTCTCCAACCGACAGGTGTAAAGAGAGCAGGTTCGAGTTCGGGACGGTCTAGCTTGTTAACCCTTGGTGATAATTTATAAAATCAACCAGAAGATAAAATACACAAGTCACCACAGTAAAGACATCAAACTCCGGATAAAAACAACCGGGTCAGAAGATGTGTATCGCTTTCGGAATCAGAAACGACCAAGAAATACAATATTCTGAATAATATCGCTTGTGTGTTTTTGTGTGTGCTGTACTCAAAAACCGGCTTAAGGCCGTGTTTGTGGGTGACATTTCTAGAATACTACATATTAAGTGACAATACCCCGGGTAATTTATTCTCAAGCCCAGGTAATTATGCTGAAGTATTGTCTGAAACAGGTCGAGGTGGCGTAATGGTTAGCACGTTTGCCTACGGCTCGGTGGTCAAGTGGGTTAGTCCCTATAGAATTGGGGATTAAACCAACAAATTTGACCCGAACTGTTAGGTCGATCATGGCTAAAATAAGTAATGCCTTAGTAATATCACATTTCTATTACGTCGACGTATAAAATGAGAGGGGGAGGGGGGAATAACAAGACAATGTATAGACAGAAGGGAGAGAGCGAGCGATAGTCAGTGATAGAGTTATAGAGACAAAAGGAGAGAGTTAGATATAGAGTTTGAGATAGAGAGAGAGAGACATAGAGAGAGAGTTAGAGATAGAGAGAATTAGAGATAGAGAGAATTAGAGATAGAGAGAATTAGAGATAGATAGAATTAGAGATAGAGAAAGAATTAGAGATAGAGAGTTACCGGAAAGGTTAACCCGATCAATAAACACCCGCAGAAGTCGGATTTGTCGGCCTAAAGGCGTAGTATCGCAGCTCGCTGTGGACAGACACAACGCAACCACTTACGAAAAAAAGACTCCGGATGAACGCAGAAGAAGAAGAAGAAGAAGAAGGAAGAAGAAGAAGAAGAAGAAGAAGAAGAAGAAGAAGAAGAAGAAGAAGAAGAAGAAGAAGAAGAAGAAGAAGAAGAAGAAAGAGAGTTAGAGACAAAGAGAGTTAGAGATATAGAGAGTTAGAGATAGAGTGAGAGTTAATGATAAAGAGAGTTATAGATAGATAGATAGATAGATAGATAGATAGATAGATAGATAGATAGATAGATAGATAGATAGATAGATAGATAGATAGATAGATAGATAGATAGATAGAGAAATGAAGGAGGTTTTTCTGTGTAATACTAACCCACGTTACCCTGTGAGCGTCGATGAGTCTCCTTGGCGAAGTAGGCAAGACGTCTACTTCGGGCTCCGAAGGTTGTGGGTTGATTCCGGGCCGCGTTCTTCTGTTCACGAGTGCATTTCTTTCGGAAACTTCTGGGGGTCGTCGCTGGAGCTACGGAGTTCGTGCTTTGTGCCACGCTTGCGGCAGGTCACTCTGCTGAAAGAGACTGAGCCATGTGGGATAAAAACCTGGTGCAGTAAGTCGACCCTGTCGACTTTTAATCGACCAGTCTATAACAGTATGCGACCAGTAACATTATACGCCAGGCGCCCCAAGGCGTGGAACAAGGAACATTTACGTACTGACTTATACGTCAAATAATTGATGACAGAAACTGTCAACATCTTGCATCTACTGCCTATGGTACCTTGCGGTGTAGGACATACTGGTCTTGAGAAATGAAGGCCGCCTGGCTAGTGCAGTTGTCGCCAACTGAACAGGTTAGGGTTTTCGTTTTGCACCAGAATAAAGATATCCTTACCTTACCTGGCTCACCCAAATGGAAGCCCCGCGTGCTGGTCACTCGGCCAGACACTCCTCACTAATTGATGCAGTGTTGGTGTCATGTGCAGGACGTTGCCATCAATCCCAAGTAAATTGTCTATTCAAATTTTCTTTCAGTAGCTTGCCATTAACCGGCGTCTTTGGTTTAGAGTTTAGAGAATAATGAAGCGCGCAGTTTTAATTAACCCAGGAATACCGAGTTGGGAGTCTGAAATACGATGCGAGAGATTTTGAAGCTGACCGTTTTGCTTTGATTTTCATTGCATGAGGCGTTGGGACCTAAAATTGCCTAGTAAATCGCAAAAAGTCAATAAATTCAGGGATTAATTACGTTCTGAAAAGGACACGCCTTAGCTCAATTTGCCAATATGTTTGAACGAGAAGTCAAAGGTAAACGTTCAAATGACTGTTGTGTGGAACAAACCTGATATTGATACTATCACACGATGTGGAGAAACACGATTGCCCACGCCAGTCGGCAAGGCATTTGATGATGATTGTCTCTACATCACTCAGGTATACAACTTTGCATTAGAATTAAACAGTTTAAGGAAATGAAAGTGCAAAATACTGAATGTTGTTTTGTGTCTGTGTAACCCTACCACGGAACAATATTGCAGGTTTTCCCTCGACTCATTATTGTATGGCGTACGGTAATGCAATGATTGATGAGTTTCAGAAAGAATAATGATACTTGTAGATACCATCAATGCAAGCTTGAGGTACTTGTATCAGCTGGGCATGCATATACGAGAAGAGTATTTTCTTGTTCGCTGAATCCAACTGAAATGTTATCAGAGAGATATTGGAGTACTGCGCGGCTGAGGCTGTGTGATTCGATGATAAGCCTCGGTGATGAAGCATTGTGAGGCTGGGTTTAACAAGCTGTGTCGTTCACATTGGGTCAGTCATGTGTTTAACTTTGGAGTTTAAATATCTGGAGTGTGGTCTTGGAAAACATCTCCAGGACTTAATGTTCAATATAATAACACAGGGTTGTGTGTGTATGAGTGTTATGGATGAGATGAGAAGAGAGAGAGAGAGAGAGAGAGAGAGAGAGAGAGAGAGAGAGAGAGAGAGAGAGAGAGAGAGAGAGAGAGAGAGAGAGAGAGAGAGAGAGTTAAGGTTCTGATTCGTTAAACGTCTGGGCTCGTCGCCTGCGAAAGTATGGGAAGATTGGTCATCTATCCCTCTGCGCATTCAGACCTACACAATGCTATGACGACATGCCATCACACACCCGTAGCGGGAAACTGACTGGGTAAAACAAAAGCCCATATACACTGGGAGGGTTTATGAGGGTAGGAAATCTCCGTGGAGAAGTGGATACGCCGCCTGCCTCGCGCTCAGAAGGTCATGGGTTCGATTCCTGGTTTCGTCGTTCGGTTCACGATTCCAGCTTTCTCGGAGACTCCCACGGTCGTCGCTAAGTGTAAATAAGAGAATTGGAAACAAATAGGTATATTTAGCTCCTGTGAGGAGAAACATACTAAACACAGACACGTTGAACATACCTTACAGAGACTCATTTTCTGCTCCCACGTGGGAACCGAGTAGTTGCGTTATTTTGTGTTTTGGTTTTCGTTGTTTTATCTATTTGTGTTGTCCTCTCCTTGACAAAGATTCTTAGAATCGAAACGTCGGCCGTCCTGTGTGTCCTATTGTACGTATTTGTGATTTTTGATTTTATTATTTCATTTCATATATTTATTGATTGCTTCTGATTTTGGATAAGCCACTGACTTTGTTTTCACCTGTGTACGATGGATCTCATTGCAAAGTATGTTCAAATAGTCTGTGTTTTCTTCTCGCAGGAGCTAAATATACCTATTTGTTTTCAATTCATATTGTTATATCGCTGCTTTTTTTTTTTTTTTTTTTTTTTTTTGTAAATAAAAGACTAAAACACATTACCCGCTACTTCCTGAGCACGTTAAGTAAGTATAGTAGCCCTTGACATGCCTTCAAGCACGCTGGGCCTATGGGATAACATGAAGTCCCCCAACAGGACCTGCTGTTTGTATGTGAAATTGTTAAAACCATCACACTTGGTAGCCCTGGATATGCTGAGGAGTAGGTCCCCGTCCCGTAGAGAACAACGAAAACTCTTGTTCCACCTGGCTAATGCCATTGTCAACTTAACATCCTAACCGTCACACCCGTGTGTCTGCCATTGTGTACATGGTACCAAACTAGGATGTTTATAACATTTCTGACATGCAGGGCAGCGTGGCCGAATGGATAAGAACGCAAGTTCTTAAACATCCAATGTGCTGATGCCGAGGTTAGGGATTCAACCCCTAAACTGGACATTTGGACTAAAATGTTGACCTGTCGTAATTGACTTGGGGACGTAAATAACAAGTACTTCTGAAGCCGAAGTGGGTTCGCCTGATGGCGAGGGATACTGCTAACAGGGAAAGCTAATCCACACACAAAATTCAGTCCAGCACTACTGGAAGTAGTGAGTGTGGGCTATGCTTGAGTTCAAAGCGAGCGAGCGCCAAAAAAAAAAATAAATTATTCGGCACTCGGTGGATGATGTGGTCATTAGCACACATGTGGCTTTTACTGTCCGTCATCTTACTGGTACCTATTTATGCTGGGTCGGCCTGGGAGCCTTGGTCAATGTTAAACAAACTAAAACCATCGATGCGGATTCTAACCTCTTGACCACTTGGCTGACGACAGGGAATATGGTACTCATTCAATCCTTCAGTAGTATGTCATTTGCAAAACCTCGCTCCCATAATAACCCTCCGGAAAACTTCTCGGTCATAACATGATGTCCCGCTTCCGACACACTCATCTGGAGATCATCTGCCACATCCTGCACCCATCTTCTCCTTGGACTTCCTCTCTTCCCTGACATATATACCCCTCCATTATTGTTCTGTCTAAACTTTCATGAAATTTCAAGTGACCAAAACATTTCAATTTTCTTTGTTTTATTGTCTTTAGTAGCCAACCATCATCAAAATTCAACTCTTGCCGCATGAATGCATTTGTTCTTTTCTGAATTCAAGATGTTCTTAGATCCCGCCTATAACTTGTATATTCACAGGCATGTATGCGCTGTCCAGCTTGTTTAGTAAGTGGTACTAGACTCGTATTTTTAAGAGACCAGTCGGCACTGGGTTGGTGATGTTGTCAGTTACACGCCGATCTACTTTACTTCCAATGACATTTTCTGGTACACATTTCAAACGCTACTGCTTCAAAGTGTAACAAAATTACCGACTTGATTGTTGTCATGAATTACTGAGTGAAAGAATCAATGCGCGATTGAATGAATGCGACATTAAAATAAATCCCGAATAGCACGCACAATAAGTGCGTAGTGTAAGGCAAATCAAACGAAAAACATCAACTTCCCATCCTTTGGCTGCATCGGAGCGTTAAAATGCGTACAGCCGATCCGTAGTTAAAATGTGTGTTTAACGGTATCTTGTTTGAAAATCTCACTAGCACATCACTGCTATAACAGGCCTGGCCATTGTTCCACAGACACTTTAGCGGGTATATAAAACAGACCACAAAAAGTGGCTTCATTAAATTTTGTGATAGTGCTGGCGAAGATCAAGAAAGCTGATGTCCCCTCGCCTTTGAAACGGGGAAAACAAGGTGCCTTAGTCAAGGCAATGTCCCAGGTTAGGCTTTCTTTGAACCTGTCGTTTCCCGTGGTACGCTTTTGACATCACCCGACTCGATTTCATTGGAAAGAGAACCGGGACGATGGGAAAACTAGATAAGAGGACAACCCCTGAACATAACTCACTCACCCATCGCAGGAAATGATAGGGCACTGGGAAACTTAAACGGACCCTAGAAAAATTAAACCTGGGAATGCCAGGTCGGAGGAAACCTAGTCATGGAGACAGGCCTTTAAAAAAAAATTGTGGCAGGCCGTTTAAAGTTGAATGGCCAGGGGTCGTGCGTAGGTTTCAAATCCACTGGCTAAACAATGCTGAGGTGAGATTTGATTTCAGGCTGTGATAGGAGGAGCCAGGTCGGATGTCGGAAATTAGAAGGGGATGGTGGTTGTGGGAAGTGGTGAATGGAGGACAGAGCTGGGCACGTCTACTTCTACGTCAAGTGTCTGGCCACTGGCGTCGGCGACCATGTATCTTCACGGAGTTCTGGCGCTTACATACTTATATTTCTTTGGGGTGTCTTGTCTTGGGGTAGATATTGGAAGTCGTTAAGAATCGTCTCTGACACCTGCAATTTCCAGAAAGTTGCTGTTTTTTTAATATATTGTTTGTTGTCCAGTTAACTTCCACACAAATAATTATGTTTTCCTTTTATTCTCTTGTATTTATTTTTTTATTGTTCTAATTTGTTTTCATCTTTCCATTCTTTTCATTCGGTTATGAAGTCTTAATGTAGTCACCGTGATGTTTTCCCATATTGTGTTTTGCGTATTTGTTTGCTGATGAAGGCTAGTCTCCGCAACGCCTTATGTTTTCGGCAATTGTGTACTTTAAAGATGCATTACGTTATACTTATTTTATATTGCATGCCCACATACGGCTAATAGTTCGGTCCCACCTCTTCTTGAAATGTCCCATTCATTTCATTAGTAATTTGTTAATGGTCTCGACAAGTAATGAAGAAACACGCGCAGCCAGTGGCGGACTGGCCAAGCTGTCAGATGACAAGTGGGCCCTGTTAGATTAACCCGGCCAATATACACCCTCGGGAGTAGCATGCTTGGACTAGAATGTCTCAAATATCGCAGCTCTAATGTAAACAGACATAACGAATGTAAGTCCAAATAAACACACACAAAAACAAATATCGGACTGACGAAGTAGAGGAGGAAGAAGAAGAGGAGGAGGAAAAGAAGAAGAAGAAGAAGTAGAGGACGAAGAAGAAGAAGAAAACATATAACAATGTATTTACAATAGTTCTTTTTTCAGACAACCAACATGTTTAGGCCATGTCCACCATTGCATGCAGTCGTCAAAACCCCACCCTGTAACATCAACAACGGCAACGATAACAACAATAAGTAATTAAATAAGTAAGTAAGTAAGGCACCTTGCCGTCTTTGCAGACGAAAGAATGTGAACTGAAACAGAGCTAGAATTCCAAAGCACAAGGCCTGGGCATTACATTAGAGAACATGTGTTGCCCATGCAGCATGTTCCCTCTCTCAGCCTTGCCTTGTTTACTCCAGAGGAAAGGATAACCAGTACGTCTGGAACAAGATAGGCTGCAGATGCTGGCGGCTCAGCATCAAACCTCCGAGAACAGGAGGTGGGTAGTGGCCAGGCCCTCACATCCGAGGGATTTGACTTAGAGGCGTTCAGCAATATCAAACAAACAAACTTTACTTTCAAAGGGCTAAGAATTGGCACGCAGGCCCTTCTAACATTATGCCCCTCAGCTGAGTGCCTTATACCAAGTGTCTGGACCAGTATGAGCGTGTACATCTGCCATTGTAAGTGTCTGGACCCATAAAAGCGTGTACTACCGTCAGACTCCCCCGCCTGACGCTGCGGATCCCGCGAACAGCGAGAAACGGCCCACCGGGAATATTGCTCGTCTGTTGCGAACAACTCTCCCCGCTTGACTGAATAAGTAAAGAAACGATAAAAGTAGTGGTATTTCAATTGCGCTTGCGCTCCCACCTATGCTACACCCTTCTTGTGTCTTCACAAAGTCGGACTAGAATCAAGGCGACTAACATTTAAACACACACACACACACCAGTAATACGATAACAACAGCACAACCAACAACCATAACATCACAACAATAACAACATGTGGACACTGGTCCACACGCAAACATCAGTACAGTCTATTCTACACTCGAGTTCAACGCGAGCGAACGGAACAAACAAACAAAAAAAACATCAAAAGAACAAAAGGTGAAACGCAATAACAACAACACAATAGCAAAAAAAGATACAGTTAAATGACCCCAAAAAGGACACGAAACAGACACTTATAACTCCCAAACGAACATCATACCTTCTGTCCACTCACTCTCTCTCTATCTTCTTTAAACGCAATTGTTACGTTGTCTAAGACTAAGTGAATAAATTCACATGACTGCAAAAAGAGGAAAAAACAACTACGAACGAATGTGTGTGAAAGCAATAGAGACGAAGAACTCAGAGTGCAGTGTCAATGACACTGATACACAGATACGCAGTCAGACCGAACGACAGGGCGTGGAGTTCGGACCTGTGGGAATATGAGGAAACTTGACTCCAAATGTCTGGGGACACAGATATGAACAGTCCCGTGCTCTGTCTAGTCTCAAATTGTCAGACATTCAATCAACCACTATTATTAAGAGATGCGTTTACGTCTTTGTTCTTGCCTGCTACTAAAGTGTGGAACGAAGGAACAAGCGAATTTCATTTTCGAATGGTCACAAATTGGCCACTCATGCCCGTCTTACATTCGACCCTTCCAGTCACTCATATTTCGTACATCAATTATCTATTGTGCATGTTACATTCATGTAGAAAAACACATTGTAAAATCAATGCTGTGAACATAAACAATGCAAATTAACATGTTATAAGAGAGGCAGGCAGAAACGTAGACACCCCCCCCCCCCACACACACACACACACACACACTCACACATGTATAAACGCATACATACACACATACAACATATACACATTCATACATGGTGGAAAGGCAGCGAATTTGCAGGGTTCGCAACCATGCACACAAACACACACAGATACACACACGTACACGCATTTTTATTTGTCGAGAAAATTGAACACTAACCGTAGACATTCATGCTATCCTGATTTTAAACATGACATTCTTATAAACTCACTCTAGCCTCATTTTAAACATGACATTCTTATAAACTCACGATAGCTGGTTTTAAACAAGACATTCTTATAAAATCATGCGAGCAGAAATAAAGGACACTTTTACGTACATTGAGATGATAATAGGTATATGGTGCTAGATCACACCAAACCACACACAACCAAATTAGATCACATCAAACCAAACACAACCAAACTAGATCACATCAAACCACACACAACCAAACTAGATCACATCAAACCACACATACCAAACTAGATCACATTAAACCACAAACAACAAATCTAGATCACACCAAACCACACACAATGAAACTAGATCACATCAAACCAAACCACACCAAACTTTTTTATGTTGCATATCCCTTACAGGGCGTTGCAGTCAACATCAGCATTTTTCAACTGACGTTGATGTACTAGCCTCGTTTTACGTTCAGTAGTTTGCCATTGCTTTCTGAAAGACCGGCTCACATACCCCCCGTAACTTACCAGAGCGGCGCGAACCGCTACCGATTCTTGCAGCTGCTGTTTTCCCCACCTGGATATACGGGATTACGAACAATGTCGCTAACCCCTTGAACTAGATCACATCAAACCCCACACAACCAAACTATACCACATAAAACCAAACCACAGGAATCACACACAATCAAATTAGATCACATCAAACTAGATCACATCAAACCACACACAACCAACCTAGATCACACCAAACCATACACAACCAAACTAGATCACATCAAACCACACCAAACTACACCATATTAAATCAGGCGTAAACACGCCACATGATCTAAGCTAAACCATAATACACCAACTCATATACAGCCACACATAAATCACACCATGCAAAAATACATCTAACAAAATCACACTAAAATAAATGAAACCAAGTCAAATCACACCAAACAAAAACGCATGAAACGAAACCACGCCAGACAAAACCACATCAGACAAAATCACACCAAAGTAGATAAAGCCAGTCAAACCACACCAAACAAAACCACACCATACCAAACCACACCCTCCAAAAAACACACACACAAAAACACATACATCAAATCAAATCAAACCACATCAAACAAAAACACGAAACAAACCACACCAACCAAATACATGTCAAATCCAAACCACACCAAAACAAATGAAACCAAACCAAACAAAAACACATTCAAACCAAACCACACCCCACTACATGAAAGCCAACTCATGCTACGTACGAAATCAAGCAAGACATCAACTGAAGCCCTGTGGCATGTAATCCGACTCATACCGCGTCCTCTTGAAATCCCCGCCAACCTAGGGCGATTCTCAACAGCGCGGCCATAAATGTCCACAAACTGACACTGACCTAGACGAATGGACTGGCCTCACTCTACAGCCGTTAGTCTCTCTACAAGCGGACAGCAAAGACAGTTAATCAGCCGTGACAGCTGTCAAGGATATGTGGATCATAAAACACTTATCGTAGCTCGTAACGGTCACGGCACTGCTGGACAACAGCTCTTTACTATTCGGCCATGGCGGACATGGTGTTTTATGGTGTAGACATTTATAGTTACTCATCGTTGTCTGAATATTGTGGTGTTTTTTTCCAGTTCTTAATTTAGAAGATACATTGAAGCTAAATTACAACACCTACCTATATGGCACCACACCAAATCTCCCCACAATAAATCTCGCCACACAAAACCTCATAACACGAACCTCACCACACCAAAATCCAACACACCACACAACACCACACCAAACCTCGCCTCACCAAACCTCACCAAACACCAAACCTCACCACACAAAACCTCACCATACCAAAATTCACCACACAACACTAAAGCTCACCACACCACACCAAAGCTCACCACACCATACCAAACTTCACCACACTAAACTTCAACACACTAAACTTCACCACACTAAACTTCACCACACACATCTCACCTCATCACACCAAAGCTCACCACACCAAAGCTCATCACACCAAAGCTCACCACACCAAAGCTTACCACACCACACCAAAGCTCACCACACCAAACTTCACCAAACCAAACCTCACCAAACTACACCACACAAAACTTCAACACAACACAAAGTGAAAAACTAGATGGATGGATGGACGAAGGCATAGAGAGGATACAAGATAGACAGACGATCATACAGAGAGACTATACAGACTAAGCAGGCAGACAGAGACATACATGCAAGGGTAGTTTATATATCATCATCATCATCATCATCTTCCACTTCTGCCGTCAAGCGTCGTGGTGAGGAATAATTTGCGTTCCAACGCCCGGTGGGCGGCACTGGATAGTGGCTTTCCTTGTGGTTGTCTATGATTAATGTCTCTGATGTCGTCAATCCATTTTCTTCTTGGACATCCTCGTGGTCTCGTCACTGATGATCTTTGATATAAGGCCAGTGATGGTAGTTGCTGATCTTGCATTCTAACGTACATGGCCAAACCACTTGATCTTCTGTCTTTCAATAAATGTGGCACAAGGTGTTGATCCCAGTCTGTCTGATATATATATATATATATATATATATATATATATATATATATATATATATATATATATATATATATATATATATAGAGAGAGAGAGAGAGAGAGAGAGAGAGAGAGAGAGAGAGATGGATAGGTAGGCAGAAGGGAGAGCGGGCAAAGGTTGTGGAGACGGGCAGACAATCTGGTAGTGTAGGTGAGTGAGAGAATGACAGACAGCCAAACACGTAGGCAAACACGTAGACAGACAGACAGACGGGAGGGCGGGCGGGCGGACGGACAGACAGACACAACATCAATTATAAATAAGACAAAGAAGACAGATGGTGCCCACTATATCTGACGGACACATGTATCACCCCAGGTCTGGACATCACAATGACAGTCTCAGGGGCTGGACCTTCGTCCCTTCCCTGGACAGGACCTGTCATTCTCACGGCCAAGTGTCCTGTATTAATATTCTCCCTTGTTACCGCTGTTTGCCGCCTGATGCCTTCAAGTCCTGCCTGTCATTGGATTGTCTTTGTTTTACGACCTATGTCTATGATTGTGTGGCGGGACAGTTAGTTAGTTTCGCTAGCTCGCTTTGAATTCAAGCGTAGTCCATATACGTGCTACTACTTCTAGTACACCGGACTGAATTTTGCGTGTGGATTAGCTTTCCCTATTACCATTGTTCCTCGCCATCAGGCGAACTCACTCCGACTTCTGAGGTAATTGTAATTTACGTCCCCAAGTCAAGGAGGAGAAGTCAACATTTTAGTCCAGCTGACCGGTGTAGGGGTGAAGTTGGTAGCGATCTGCACTAATAATGTTATAAGTACGGTCGGTCGCGAGTTCCACGCCTGAACTCGTCGATTGAGAAAGTGAGGGAAAGATTGGCCGCCCTTTCCTCCCTGCATTCAGGCTTAGAAAATGTTATGGCCCTATGACATAACAGTGATTAAACAACAACAACAACAACAAACTCCGACATGGAGCAAGCACGACAGAGGGACTTCTTATAATCAGAATAGGTCCCCCCTTTCCGAAAAGTTTCTCCCCTTTACTTTCCTTAAACTCTCTGGGTGTGGGCCCAAACGGGTCATGACTCCGGGTGTCTTTCTCCTGTTGTACATTAGCAAAAGAAAGATGAAAACTTATTTCATTTTTAAATGTTGCATGTCCTTGTAGGATTTTGTGATAAATCCCGGGTTGATTTTCTGGGGAATTGTACATGAAGTAGCTTCCCATTGATCTCTGAACGAGAAGTCAACGCTAAGACCAACTTAACGCTGGTATAGTTATTGAACAGCTTACCTCGCCATCAGCGTAGCGGAAATTTAAGAGCGAGGGGTTTAAGCTTTCGACTATGTCGACAGCTGTTGGAATACCACAATGAGGAATCTTTATCGTTCGAAAGAGACGAATATGCAAAGATAGCTTACCACAAACATCAGAGACCAAGACATACATATAACTCACCACAAACATCAGAAAGAGATAAAGATACAAAAATGACTTACCACCATCATCAGAAAGAGACTGAGACACGAAGACACATGTCCCACAAACATCTTTTTTTTTTTGCATATCCCTTACAGGACGTTGCAGTCAACACCAGCATTTTTAAGCTTCTGTTGGTATACTAGGCTAGATTACGCTCAGTAGTTTGCTATTGCTTTCTGAGCGACCGGCCCACATACCCCTAAGTTACCAACGCGGCGAGAACCGCTACCGATTCTCGCGCAGGTTACGTTACTCACGAGAATATACGGGATTACGAAGAAAGATGTTAACCCCTAGGTCAGAAAGAGATAAAGACACAAAGATAACTTACCACGCACATCAGAAAGAGATTAAGACACAAAGGCAACTTACCACAAACAGCAGAAAGAGATAAAGACACAAAAATAACTTACCACAAACAGCAGAAAGAGATAAAGACACAAAGATAACTTACCACGCACATCAGAAAGAGATTAAGATACAAAGACAATTTATCACAAACACCAGAAAGAGACTATGACATACCTATAACTTACCACCAATATGAGAAAGAGACTAAAACACAAAGATAACTTACCACCAACATCAGAAAGAGACTAAGACACAAAGGTAACTTACCACCAGCATCAGAAAGACACTAAGACACAAATATAACTTACCACAAACATCAGAAAGGGATACAGAAACAAATATAACTTACCACAAACATCAGAAAGAGACTAAGACACACATATAACTTACCACAAACATCAGAAAAGATAAAGACACAAAGACAACGTACCACAAACATTAGCAAGAGACTAAAACAGAAACATAATTTACAACAATCATCAGAAAGAGACTGTCATCATTTTTGTGTGCGCTAAATAATGAGAGAGAAAAAAATCAAGTGGAACATGTGACAACTGAAAAGACTTGTGGAAGGAGAGATAGAGGAGAACGGCGAGTGAAGATTCTTGACAGTCTTGTATCATTGCATGGAAAGATATCCGCACACAAAATGATACACGCGGTCTGAGACCGCAAGATGCGGAGAAGCATGATCGCCCAACCTATTTGGTAAGGCACATGATAATGACGATGTAAATAAATAAACATGGGAAAGGGAGTAAAATAATGGCAAGGAAACAATAGACTGACAGAAACATGTAAAGCAAACGGAAGATTGTTTCGATTATGAAAGACATAGATCTCTGTACACTTGGGTGATAACAGTTCGCCATGTCATAGTATAAAGCCGTTCTTTTATGTTTGCGCTCCCTCACTTTGAACTCAAGCGTAGTCCATAAACACTACTTCTAGTAGTGCTGGACTGCATTTTGAGCGTGGATTTTTATGTGTTCGCATATCCTTTACAGGACATTGCAGTCAACCCCAGCATTTTTCAGCTGTTGTTGATGTGTTGGCAAGTTTTACGTTCAGTAGTTTGCCATTGCTTTCTGAACGACTGGCTCACATACCCTCCGTAAGTAACGAACGCGACGCTATCCGCTGCCGAATCTCGCGCGGTTGTGATTCCCACGAGAGTATAAGATATTACTAACAACGTCCTTAAACCCCTTCGCCAGGGAGACCGGCAAAGGTATTACGGACGCAGTTCGTAATCCCGCACACCGCGTTCGAAACACAACTGTGGGTGATTTGGCAGCAGACAGCCTTGTGTTGTGTTTTTACTAAATGGTATTGATGCCTGTCGTTCAGAAAGTAATGGCAGACTTCTGAACGTAAACTTGCCAAGAGATCACAAACAGCAAAAAAATACTGAGGTTGACTGCGACGTCCTGTAAAAGATATATAATTAATTTTTAATCTGTTACTTGAAATAGCTATCTTATTTCGTCTTTTTTTCCCCTATTTATTTATGAATATATAACGAGAAGAGTTAAGTTGAGTCAAGAATCGACATCAAAGCACTAGGGACATTCCCAGACGGGCTCCGTCCTCATCTGCAACAGTCAGCGAAGAGTTCCAATACTAATGGTACCAGTAGCAGACTGATTAAGTGTGCGTCTGTCCTTTCCTCGGAGGTTTGACCGGCTAAACCCCATACCCTTATAGACACAGGGCAGTCCAGGGGTCATGTTGTCAATGATCACCCCGACCGTTTTCACTTCCCCAGGCATTTCATGGTACCCACATTTAGGCCGGGTCCACCTGGGACCACAGATCAATATTTAAACACCCGCCTCGGTGAGGATTCGAACCCATAGTCACCGGGCCAACTGGCAAGCTACTACCCGCCAGGGTAGTCTTCGTGGCGAAATGGTCAAACCGTCTGTCTTGCAATCCGAAGGTTGAGGGTTCGATTCTACATCTTTGGATTCACGAGTGCATTTTTCTTGGAGACTCATGGGGTCGTCGCTGGAGCTACGGAGTTCGTGCTTTGTATGACGCTTTCGGCAGGCCACCCTTCGGAAACAGACCGAGCCCTATGGGATAAAACCCAGGTGCAATGAAGTCGATCCGCTCGACTTTTAAGACTTTTTAAGACCTACCCATTATAGTAACGCGGCTCCCTTGGTTTAACTGGCGGAATCTTAATACTCGACTCTCCAGCCAGGTATTGTACCTGGGTGGATCTACTTAATTGAAAGGGGCGGTCCAGACATCTTCTGTTACTAGGAGCTATATGGGAACGCCAGTCACTGGGGCACCAATATCTAGCGTGAGAACACAGTGACGGATTGAGCCCAGTGGCGTAGCCGTGAGTGGGTACATACTGGGCTTCTAATCATAAATTGTCTTACTGCATGTCTGCTGTCAGACAGTTCCCAGTCAATCCAGTTTATCACATCGCTAGAAGCCTAGACTAAGATAGTATCGAGATCAAAAGTGCATATGTTGCTCATTTCCTCCTTCTCCTATTCTTTTTCTTCTTCTTTCTCTTCTTATTTTCAGTCTCCTCTTTGTACACCTATCCTCTTCTTCTTCTTCTTCTTCTTCTTCTTCTTCTTCTTCTTCTTCTTCTTCTTCTTCTTCTTCTTCTTCTTCTTCTTCTCCACCTTCTTCTTCATAATCATCATCTACTTCTTCTTCTACTCCTCCTCCTTTGCTTCTTCTTCTTCTGTTCCTCCATCTACTCCTTCTATACCATCTCCTCCACCCACTGCTTCTTCTTCTTCTTCTTCTTCTTCTTCTTCTTCTTCTTCTTCTTCTTCTTCTTCTTCTTCTTCTTCTTCTTCTTCTTCTTCTTCTTCTCCACCTTCTTCTTCATAATCATCATCTGCTTCTTCTTCTACTCCTCCTTGCTTCTTCTTCTTCTGTTCCTCCATCTACTCCTTCTACACCATCTCCTCCACCCACTGCTTCTTCATCTTGTCCTCTTCTTCTTGTGTCTTCTACCTACCTTCTAACTCACCAACCATTGATCAAAACCTGAGTACATATCTAATCACTGTCCGTGTTCTATGTGTGACATATGCCCCTTATATTTGTGTCTACATAGCAATGGATTTGTGGAGTGCTGTCAGCCAGCTCCGTGGCCAAGGTGTTACGGCGGCAGTTCGTGAAGTACTTAGACTGCCACACTTCATACCACAGGTATGTCGTTAGCAAAAGCGTTCCAGAGGCATGAAATGGAATATTGCTTGGCAAGCAAATCCATTACGTGAAAAGTTCGAATCGAAAGCTCACTGTGTGGGCGTTATCAAAGGTGGAAAAAGTGTCCTAGTGGCACGAAATGGAATATTGTTTGGATAGCAAATCCATTATGTGGAAAGTCCGAATCGAAAGCTCACTGTGTGGATGTCATCTGCAGACTGCATTCTTCTGGTTTCCGGAGGAACAGCCTGTGGTGACTGGAAGGCCCAATATACGGAAGTGAGGCTAAGCAGCCATGTGCAGTACGTGACGATTCCTTGGGTGAGCCCAGTACCAGAGCGCTATGTGTCGGCTCTGCAATTATGGAAGCCTCCTTGGATCGCGGGGATGCCCATGGTCTGCCCCTACCTTCCCTTGAGGGCTGACCAGGATGTCTTCGGCTGTTCTAAATGGGCCAGCTGGGATGGGGGATGACACCACAACAGTGAGAGTCAAACGTCCTAAGAAACCCCCTGGAAGGTTAACCCGCTTAACAAATGCCCGCAGAAGTCGGTTGTGTCGGCCTAACAGCGCAAGAACGTAGCTCTGCTGTAAACAGGCACAACGCAATCACGTCCGAATGAACGCAGAAGAAGAAGAAACCCTGGTCAATTAAGTCTTTTTAGTGACTGCCGATTCCATCGACGCTGAACTGTATTTTTCGTGGAGGACTTTTGTGTTGGCATCTTGGCGGCGGCGTTATGCAGTGTACCTGTGCGGGCTGTTGGCTTGCCGAAACTCCTATCTATTTCACTTTTCACATTGGACAGTGATTAGCATTTTGTGTGATATTCACTGGCATAGGAACGGAGCATAATCGGGACGACCCGTTGCTGTGAAGTTGGAACTGCGACTAACTAACTAACTAACTAATGTAAACTTGTCAAGAGATAACAAACAGGCAAAAAATGCTGGGGTTGACTGTGATGTCCTGTAATGGATATGGAATTAATTAACCCTCAGCGGATGAGGCCGGTAGATTATTGGTTGATTAGCAGTTCGTTGCGGCCTGTGATATGGAAGGAATAAAAATTGGGGGAAGATACATCAATAACAGATATACAGATGTTAGTCTTGATTGCAGACAATGAACAGGACCTGCATATTTAGTAGATGCGGTTGTTGCACACAGTGAACATCTAGGGTTAGAATTGAATAGTAAAAAGACAAAGATTGAGGTTGTCACTGGGAAGAAGTAAATACCACAATGTGATATACGAGTAAATGGGCATATTCTTAAGCAAGTGAATCGGTACAGTTATCTCGGAACAGCCATAACATGTGATGGAGATGCTTGAAGAGATTAGAAAAAGAATTGCCATTGCGAAGGTAGCCTTTTGCAAGATGAAACACAATCTGACCAATTAAAAGATATCAATTGAATCGAAAAGAAAGAGTGTTGAAGTGCTACATAGAACCTGTACTTTTGTATGGATGTGAAGCTTGGACAATGAGCAGTCAAGCTGAAACAACATCTGATGGCTGTGGAAATGTGGTTTCTGAGGAAAATGCAAAGAATACCATGGACAGACAGAAAAAGATATGAACAAGTCCTTCAAGAAACAAATGAAGATCGAAAACTGATTAGAGTCATTCGACGTAGACAGTCAACATTTTTTGGGCATGTTATGAGCAGAAATGACTTGGAGAACTTGGTGACAACTGGCAAGATCGAAGGGAAGGGACCAAAGGGAAGACTGAGAAGTAAATACCTGGATGGATTTGCCACGTGGCATGTTCGAGATAGGAACACGGAGCTAGACTCTGGTGATCGAGTGAGATGGCAAAACATGACCGCTCACGCGTATCGGCAAAGCACATGATGGATGC
Organism: Cepaea nemoralis; assembly: GCA_014155875.1. Taxonomy (NCBI): domain Eukaryota; kingdom Metazoa; phylum Mollusca; class Gastropoda; order Stylommatophora; family Helicidae; genus Cepaea; species Cepaea nemoralis. The sequence goes on from JACEFZ010015548.1 coordinate 814,235, forward strand.
GTCAAGTTGATTCCTGACTTAACTTGGTTTGTTGGTTGGTGGTGGGTTAGTTGGTTGGTATGTAGAAGACTGGCTAATTAATTGGTAACTAGTTTTTTAGGTAGATATTATTGGCTCATTGATTGGTAGATGAACGGTTGGCTGGCTTATTATTGATTGATTAAATGATGATTTGTTGGCGGATTGATAGGTAGATGGTTGATTGATTGGTTAATTGTTAGATGGTTGGTTGGTTGAAGTTGTTAGATGGTCGGTAAGTAAACTGTTGGCTGTTTGAATGATACACGGTTGGTTAGTAGATGATTAATTAATTGTTAGATAGGTAGATGACTAGATGGGTTAGGCACAGAGATACCGCCAACAGGTGTCTGACATTGTGTTTTGTTTTGTTTCCTTTTCCAGTTACCAACACGATGTGGTCGCCTTGTAGAAGAATTAAATGTACTTCCTCATCTACGATCAACGTGTGCTCTGCATCCATTCCGGCTTCTGTGTATTTGTATGCGATCTGAATTCACCCCAAATAGTATAATCGAACTAGCATTAGTGACGCTTCGCTTTCAGTCAGCTGGGTCCGTACTGTATTGAAGGTATCGGCCCTGCCCATGCTTCTTCGTTCTTGTATTGTTGCACTGTTTGTCAGCTGGATCAGTATTGTATTGAATATCGGCCCTGCCTATGCCTCTTCCTGTTTACATTGGTGCACTGTTTCACAGCTGGGTCCGTACAGTATTGAAGATATCAGCCTTGCCCATGTTTCTTTCTTCTTGTATTTTGCAAAGTTTGCCAGCTGAGCCGGAACTGCTTGGATGATATAGTCCCGTTTGGTTTGTTGCTAGGCCCAACATCTTCTAGAAGACTGTGAGTTCGATACATTGACGTCTAGACCATCCCAGCTCTGAAAAATGTAGTTTGTGTAGAGAGTTTACGAAAGTACCATAACCGCGGGGAGTGTGTTGCTAAGTTTTCCTTCGCCTCTTTAAGCTCAGAAACCAGCAGTATTGGAGCTTCACGAATATAGAGAGTCATGGCAATTCTTGGACTGTTGGCTAGGCTGGAGCCCAGTCAGTTAAGAAGGCTACGAGAAGACAGCCCAGTCAGTTAAGAAGGCTACAAATCAAATCAAATCAAATCAACCTACCTACCTATCCATCTCTCTCTTTATCTATCTCTGTATCTCTCTACCTACCTACCTATCGTATCTAGCTACTTACATACCTACCTACGAAACTATATATCTATCTGTCTGTCTATATGTCTGTCTGTCTGTCTAGGCATCCATCTATCTAGCTACGAGAAGACGAGATGCTTGAAAGTTTTGGTCAGTAAGAGATCTTCTTCTTCTTCTTCGTTCATCCGGAGTTTTTTTTCGGATGTGATTGCGTTGTGCCTGTTTACAGCAGAGCTGCGTTCTTGCGCCGTTAGGCCGACACATCCGACTTCTGCGGGCATTTGTTGACCGGGTTAACCTTCCCGGGGGTTTCTTAGGACGTTTGACTCTCACTGTTGTGGTGTTATCCCCCATCCCAGCTGGTCCATATAGAACAGCCAAAGATCCTGGTCAGCCCTCAAGGGAAGGCAGGGGCAGACCATGGGCATTCCCCGCCATCCAAGGAGGCTTCCATACTTGCAGAGCCAATACATAGCGCTCTGGTACTGGGCTCACCCAAGGAATCGTCACGTCCTGCACATGGCTGCTTAGCCTCACTTCCGTATATTGGGCCTTCCGTTCACCATAGGCTGTTCTTCCGGAAACCAGAAGTATGCAGTCTGCAGATGACATCCACACAGTGAGCTTTCGATTCGGACTTTCCACGTAATGGATTTGCTATCCAAGCAATATTCCATTTCATGCCACTAGGACACTTTTCCACCTTTTATAAAGCCCACACAATGGGCTTTTGATTCGGACTTTCCACGTAATGGATTTGCTATCAAGCAATATTCCATTTCGTGCCACTAGGACACTTTTCCACCTTTTATGAAGCCCACACAGCGAGCTTTCGATTTGGACTTTCCACATAATGGATTTGCTATCCAAGCAATATTTCATTTCATGCCTCTGGGTCTTCATGCACCTTTAAATGTCAACCTGTATGTAGTTAAAGTAAGCTGCGGTCAACTTGAGCTTGTTGATATCTCCATAGAGCTTGTCCTCAAATGAAGCAGGTGTGGGCCAAAATATCTTTCTCTGTTCTGCATACGTTGGGCAATCCTGCAGCAAATGTTTTGCTGTCATTTTTCCAGTTCTACAATTACATTCATCAGTATCTCCTATCTTTAGTTTATTGAACAAGTGGTATTTCAGCCTGTTATGTCCTGTGCGGAGTCTGAAGATTGCTACTTGTTCTCTTCGGTCGAGTTTGTAATATGCATCATCCTTCTGATGGCCTGGATGCTCAGATTCCCATTTGGTTCTATAAGTGCTTGTTATCAACCTCTTTGCCTCATTATAGGTTATGTCTATGTCAGGCTGTGGTAGTCGTCCGCCCTCTTTTGCCAGTCTGTCAGCCTCTTCGTTTCCAGGTATACTGCAATGTGATGGGATCCACTGTATTACAACTTTTTTGGATTTCTGGCATAGACCATGGAGTGCTGCTCTTAGGTCAGTTAGTTCTGTGCTGTTATTGCTCTTGAGTATTGAGACAGCTGACTTTGCATCTGTGAAGATAGCTATTTGCTTCTCTTTATTTTCCTCCATCAGGAGCATTTCTGCTGCAGTTTTCAAAGCCTCTACCTCCGCTTTGAAGTTACTTGAAAATTTTCCAGTTGCCATTGAATGTGTTTTTTTCACTCCATTTTTTAAATTTAGGAGAATTCCTCCTCCTCCATTCTCTATTGAATTTTTGGCTGATCCATCTGTATATGCATGGGTCCAATTCCTGCTTGGGTAATGTTCTTTTATGTAGTTTAGGGTTATTTCTCTTCTTTCGGTTTCATGCTGAGTGTTCTTTTTCTCAATACCAGGAATGTTTTCTATCATCTCAGGCAGTTGCTGCTGTCTCCAAGCTGGGAAGTTGTGTGCATTGTGTATGGGCTTGACTGTTGATATGTTAAGTATAGGATCTGCCCTAATCCTTCGTTTTGCAGTTTCTACAAAGTTGCTACGCTTCAGTCTTCCCTTTCCAAAACCATTAAATCTGTTGTACATAGGGTGGTCTGTCAATCTTCTAAATTTTTCTGCTTGTTGCTGGGCTCTGCTATCTCTTCTATCCTGCATTGGTTGTAAACAAGTGATCTTTTCTAGTTCATTAATAGGCGTTGTCTTCAGGCTTCCAGTTATGATTCGCATTCCTTGGTTTTGGACTCTACTTATTTTGTTAAAGTTTGACTTAGCTGCTGTTGCCCAAGCTGCAATGCCATATTCCAGTACTGGCCTCACCCGTCCAGTATATAACTTCTTGAGAACTTTCTCATCTGCTCCTCACGTTGTACCAGCAAGCTTTTTCATGATTGCCATTCTCTGCCTTGCTCTTGTTCGATTTTTCTCAACCTGTGTCTTCCATGTCAGGCGACGATCAAAGGTGACTCCTAGATAGTTTGGATTTTCTTCATGGCGCAATATTTTTCCATTCAATACCAGCTTAGGTTGCTGAGTTTTATTTGAGAGGGAGAACACTGTGCATGTTGTTTTCTCCTCACTTATCTTCACTAGCCATGATTTTGACCAGTCCTCTAGCGCTAATAAGGCTTGCTGTATTCTGCTGTTAGCTGTACTAATATATTCTTCAGATGTCCATATGGCTAGGTCATCTGCAAAGGAGGATGTGTGTACTCTGGCTGGAACATTTTCTGTGATGTCATTTATATATGCTAGGAATAATGTTGGTGAAAGAACTCCTCCTTGGGGGACACCTTGCTCCAGCAGCATCATTTTGCTTGTTTGTCCTTGTACTTTTGTCCTGGCAGTTCTGTTCTCAAGGTAGTGGCTGATCCATTTATACATTTTTCCACAAACATGCATGTTTTGCAGTTTTACTTTCAGTCCTTCCTTCCATACTTTATCAAATGCTTTTTCTAAATCTATCCAGACTGCTAGTGTGTGCTTTTTCTCTTGGAAGGCATCCTCTATTTCCTGAGCTATATAGGTTATTTGATCTTCAGTGGATCTGTATTTTCTGAATCCTGCTTGGTGTGGTGTTAAGAGTTTGTTTTATTCCAGATGCCATGTTAGCCTGCCATTGATAATGCGTTCCATTAATTTTCCTACACAGCTCAGTAGACTGATAGGTCGATAGCCATTTGGTTCTTCCAGGTCTTTTCCTTTCTTTGGGACTGGTATTAGTATAGCTTCCTTCCATGCCTGTGGGACTATTCCTCTCTTCCAGCTGTTATTTAGGACTGCTAGTAGTTTCTTCTTTGCCTTGGTGCCTAGTCCTATTAGCATTTCATTTGTGATTCCATCCTTTCCTGGTGATTTCTTCTTTTTTAGGGTATTCATTGCCTGTTCCATTTCTTCCATTGTTAGATTTGCCATCATATATTCTGCTGCTGTCTCTGTATTTCTATGATGTGTCTGTTTGTCTTTGATTGCTTTCTTCTGTTCGGTTGTAATATCAATGTGGTTTGCATTTGCATAGTGTTCCATTAGTGCATTTGCAGCCTTTTTGCCTGTAAGCAAGGCATTTCCTTGTTTAATTGTTATTTGTTTGTTTCTAGGTCCTTCATTGTTCATGGCTTTCACTAGTTTCCATAGTTTGTTTCCATCCCTGTCAAAATTCAGGTTTTCTGTTTTTTCCCTCCAACAATCTCTTGTTGTTTGATTTACTGTTCTTTTATATTTTGCTGAGATGGCTTTGAGAGAGATGTTTGCTTCAATTGTTTGTTCTCTCTCTGCTGTCTTCCTGGCATCTTCAACTTTGTCCTCCAAACTTTGTAGTTCTTCAGTCCAGTATGGTTTGTAATTTTTCCTCGCTCCTCTTGGAATGGACTCAGTGGCTGCCTGTATTATCGCTCTGTTTAGACTTTCCACCATTTGCTTTATGTTGCCATATCGTGTATTTATGTTTTCACAATATTTGTCTGTTAGTATGGCAAATCTGTCCCAATCTGCTCGTTTGTAATTCCAGCGGGGCAAGGGCTTTTGCTCCTGTGGAACATACTCCATATTCATTTCAAGCTTGATTGGTCTGTGGTCACTACCTGCTAATTGGTCCAGCACATGGCGATCGATTTTGTGGAGGATGTCTCCTGTGCAGAAAGCTAAGTCTGGAGTAGAAGTGGTAAGCCATCTTCTGGAGTAGAAGCTCGGTGTGTCATCCGCTTTGTTGAGTAGATGGAGATTTGAGTCTATTTCCCAGTCCTCCAATTCATCTCCTCTTTTGTCAGTATCTGGGTATCCCCATCTTTCTGAACGGCTATTAAAGTCTCCGACAATAATGCAGTTTGTGTCAGTTATTTTCATGTTTGAGAGTGTAAGGTCCTTATCTGCTGGGCTATACAGATTGTAGATTCTTATTTTCACGTCCTTTATCATTATGTCAACACCTATAATTTCCGTTTGGTTGTCAGAGATCACAGATACTTCGCTGCAAGGTATTGTATTTCGTGTAAGTATTACAACTCCACCTTTGTGTCCTTCGCGGTCGAAACGTGTGGCCTGATATCCTCTGACTGAGAATTTGTGATTGGCGTTGAGGTGTGTCTCTTGAATGCATGCCACATCTATTCTATCTTTATGAAGACGATGTGTTAGGGAGTCTTTCTTCTTGTAAACTCCTTCGGCATTCCACTGTAGTATGTTGAGTGTCCGGGGTATTTGGTCAATAGCTCTTAACCTACTCCTCTGTGCCTTGACTCCACAGCACAGGGGAAGGTGACCACCAGTAGTCATGGGTGGACCCCCTCGAGGCAGGGGGCCCGGCACTATCACCGCCTGATGGGACTTCACGGGATTAGCACCATATCGATTAATTTTGATTTGTGACATCATGAATTAAGTTACGTTGCACTGCTTTGTCAAGCCTGTGGCTCAGTACATCCGATTTCGACAAGCATTTATTTGGGGTGCTTTCCCTAGCCTTTGACTGTCCCCAGTCTACCTACAAGGCAGCAGGTTTCACGTTGCACTGCTTTGCCAAGCCTGTGGCTCAGTACATCCGATTTCGACAAGCATGTATTTGGGGTGCTTTCCCTAGCCTTTGACTGTCCCCAGTCTACCTACAAGGCAGCAGGTTTGTGTGTCTCTTCGTCTGGTCCCTCTCCCTTGACCTGTCCGACATGGGTGGCCCTACCAGTAGCTGTGCTACCGTCGGCATAGCTCTTGGGGTCATTGGGACGCACAAGCCCCTCTACCTCGTCACGGTGGACACACAGCAGAGGGGGTAAGAGATCTGATCCATAACATCGCAGCGGCCTTCACTTTGCGAAGGAAGTTCTCACATCGATATGGATGTTCTCACATAGCTGGTCCTACTAACATTGTTATGGAAGACCACGTAGTCATAAAGACCTCACATTGTTATGAAAATCTCACAGAGTAAAGAACACCTCACAGAGCCATGAAGACCTCACATTGTCATGAAGACCTCACATTGTCATGAAGACCTCACATTGTCATGAAGACCTCACATTGTCATGAAGACCTCACATTGTCATGAAGACCTCACAGAATCATGAAGACCTCACATTGTCATGAAGACCTCACATAGTCATGGAAGACCTCACATAGTCATGAAGACTATCACATTGTCATGAAGACCTCACATAGCCATGAAGACCTCACATAGTCATGGAAGACCTCACATAGTCATGAAGACATCACATTGTCATGAAGACCACACATAGTCATGAAGACCTCACATAGTCATGGAAGACCTCACATAGTCATGGAAGACCTCACATAGTCATGAAGACCTCACATTGTCATGAAGACATCACATTGTCATGAAGACCTCACATTGTCATGAAGACCTCACATTGTCATGAAGACCTCACATTGTCATGAAGACCTCACGTTGTCATGAAGACCACACATAGTCATGAAGACCTCACAGAGCCATGAAGACCTCACATTGTCATGAAGACCTCACATTGTCATGAAGACCTCACATTGTCATGAAGACCTCACATTGTCATGAAGACCTCACAGAGCCATGAAGACCTCACATTGTCATGAAGACCTCACATTGTCATGAAGACCTCACATTGTCATGAAGACCTCACATTGTCATGAAGACCTCACATTGTCATGAATACCTCACATTGTCATGAAGACCTCACAGAATCATGAAGACCTCACATTGTCATGAAGACCTCACATAGTCATGGAAGACCTCACATAGTCATGAAGACTATCACATTGTCATGAAGACCTCACATTGTCATGAAGACCTCACATAGCCATGAAGACCTCACATAGTCATGGAAGACCTCACATAGTCATGAAGACATCACATTGTCATGAAGACCACACATAGTCATGAAGACCTCACATAGTCATGGAAGACCTCACATAGTCATGGAAGACCTCACATAGTCATGAAGACCTCACATTGTCATGAAGACATCACATTGTCATGAAGACCTCACATTGTCATGAAGACCTCACATTGTCATGAAGACCTCACATTGTCATGAAGACCTCACGTTGTTATGAAGACCTCACAGAGTCATGAAGACCTCACATTGTCATGAAGACCTCACATTGTCATGAAGACCTCACATTGTCATGAAGACCTCACAGAGTCATGAACACCTCACATTGTCATGAAGACCTCACATTGTCATGAAGACCTCACATTGTCATGAAGACCTCACATTGTCATGAAGACCTCACATTGTCATGAAGACTTCACATTGTCATGAAGACCTCACATTGTCATGGAGACCTCACATTGTCATGAAGACCTCACATTGTCATGAAGACCTCACAGAGTCATGAAGACCTCATATTGTCATGAACATCTCACATTGTCATGAAGACCTCACATTGTCATGAACACACATTGTCATGAAGACCTCACATAAGCACATTGTCCCTGAATCTCACATTGTCATGAAGAACCTCACAGAATCATGAAGACCGCTACTTGTCCTGAAGACCTCACATAGTCATGGAGACCTCACATATCTGAAGACTATCACATTGTCCATGAAGACCTCGACACGTTGTCATGAAGTTACCTCACATAGCCATGAAGACCTCACATAGTCATGAATACCTCACAATAGTCATGAAGACATCACGTTGTCATGATACCACACATAGTCCTGAAGACCTCACATACGTCATGGAAGACCTCACATAGTCCATGGAATACCTCACCTAGTCTGAAGACCTCACATTGTCATGGACAGACATCACATTGTCATGAGACCTCACATTGTCTGAAGACCTCACATTGTCATGAAAACCTCACCTTGGCCATGAAGACCTCACGTTGTTATGAAGACATCACAAGTCGCCGAAGACCTCCACATTTCTGACTCCTCCCATTGTCCATGAAGACCTTCACATTTGTCATGAGACCTCACAGAGTCATGAACACCTCACATTGTCATGAAGACCTCACATTGTCATGAGACCTCACTTGTCATGAAGACCTCACATGTGTCCTGAAGACCTCACAATTGTCATGAAGAATTCACATTGTCATGAGGACCTCAATTGTCATGGAGCCTCACATTGTCATGAAGACCTCACATTGTCAATGAAGACCTCACAGATCATGGAAGACCTCATATTGTCATAACGTCTCACATTGTCATGAGACCTTCCACATTGTCCCCTGAACCCACTTGTCCAATGAAGACCTCACATAGCATAAAGGCCTCACATAAGTCTGAGTCCTCACGAGTTAGGGAAGTCCTCGCAGTCATGGAAGACATCCAACTTATGGAAGAAAAAAATTTTTGGGGGGGTTTTGTTCCAACGCAACTCAGTATCAACAAGCTGTTTACTGTCTTACCGCAGCGTTTTGAGGCTGTCTTTACAAAGTCATTAAAATACCACTCAATGAGGTATGACTTTATTCATAAGTCGTCGACGATATTATGTTCTCTTCGTTGTCCTCGTATCTGTCAACATTATATACAGTAATTGCATGTCGATTTCCTCGTTTCTATCATCACTACCACCATTATCATTATTGTGAGAAAGATGTAGTAATCGTTTAATTGTCGTCATTGTTTGCCACCATGAACGAGGTTTTAATATCAACACCATCAATGTTATTGTATCGTTTCAATCATCACCATCACATCCGCCCATCCATCCAAACAACCCCACACACTCACCCACCTACTTACTTACCCACCAACCTACCTAACTACCTACTCTTCTATATCTCTATTACTCTCAAGTCTCTACCTACTTACATATCCGTTTATCTCACTCTATCTCTCTACCTACCTATCCATCTCTCTCTTTATCTATCTCTGTATCTCTCTACCTACCTACCTATCGTATCTAGCTACTTACCTACCTACCTACGTAACTACATATCTATCTGTCTGTCTATGTCTGTCTGTCTATGCATCCATCTATCAGCTGGGCACAGCTAACCGTCCCATAGTGTACACCAATGTGAGCATCACTACTGAAGACTACAACTGACAGTCAAGGAGGGATTCGACCTCCGTACTTAAAGACTAAAGATTCCTGTCTGATGCTCGCTCTATGCCACCCAAGAAATCTAAAGAGAAAACACCTGGTAATACCGAAACCTGGAATCGAACCAGGGACCTTCAGACATCAAGTCTAATGCTCTGCCAACTGAGCTATTTCGGTTGGTTGTAGGTGTCAACTACTTTAGATACTGGATACATAGATAATAGAATTAAAGATTTGTATATCTGGCTGTTTATATCTATCTGTCTGTTTATCTGTCTGTTTATGACAGTCTCTCTGTCTGTTTATCTGTGTGTCTGTCTGCTTGCCTGCCTGATTGTGTATCCTTTAAAATGCACGTAACCATTCACCCACCAACCAGCCTATCTATCCACCTACCTACCTGATTGCCTAAGGTTTATATATTACCAGTTTGCCTAAGTCAATAGGCAGGAACATGGACAGACAGAGATAGAAAGAGAAAGAGATAGATAGAAAGAGAAAGAGATAGATAGATAGATAGATAGATAGATAGATAGATAGATAGACAGACAGACAGACAGATAGATAGATAGATAGATAGATAGATAGATAGATAGATAGATAGATAGATAGACAGACAGATATATAGAGGTGAGAAAGAGGAGATAGAGACAGAGAAGAGAGAGCGGGGAGAGAAAAATAATTATCGAAGAATGACAGAAAACCCAAACGAAAACAAAACATACAGAATCGACGCGACAGAGAAGTTGACAGAATGAACACCAGAAACAAAACATGCAATCAAAAAGAACAGAACAGAACAGAAAAACAGAAAGAAAGAAAGACAGACAGACACGCCTACACTCACCGCTCACTCGTGCCTTATCCCTGTTTCCTGACAATTCAATTCAAGTGATGAAACAAAACATTTCTAAAACGTTCAGAAAGTCTCCAGAAAGGAAATAAATCCACTGGCTATATCCCTCAATCTACAACACACAATATCCATTTCATTACCAACCGTTCCATCTATTAAAATATTTTAAAAAAAAACAAAAAACGCAAGCACTGTTCTATTCACTTTGATAGCAACAATGTCCAGACAGCTTCGATCAGTCATACAACTGCCAGAAAACTCGAAGAAGTAATATCCGATGATAATTAAAGCTTTTCAATTTAATATTCTCTTATTATTCATATTGTAATCCTTACGGTAGAGCATACTCTGTTGGCATTAGCGGGAATTGCATGTGCAGACGAGATTACTGTAACATTTGCAGCGGCGGAGACGATTCTGCAGAAGCATCAGGGGCGGAGTCAAAGAGGTTGATAGTTTCTTGTCTCCTAAATGCTCAACTGTGTTTCTTGTCTCACAGACGCGAGACAAACTCGCATGTCTCCTGAATGATAGACAATCTCCTGACTGATAAACTATCTCCTGACTGATAAACTATCTCCTGACTGATAAACTATCTCCTGACTGATCGTCACTATTCTGACTGATAGACAATCTCCTTACTGACAGACAATATCCTGACTCATAGAAAATACCTTGACTGAAAGACAATGTTCTGAATGATAGACAATGTCCTGAATGATAGACAATGTCCTGACTGATAGACAATGTTGTGACTGATAGACAATGTCCTGACTGATAGACAATGTCCTGAATGATAGACAATGTCCTGAATGATAGACAATGTCCTGACTGATAGACAATGTTCTGAATGATAGACAATGTACTGACTGATAGACAATGTTCTGAATGATAGACAATCTCCTGAATGATAGACAATGTCCTGACTGATAGACAATGTCCTGACTGATAGACAATGTCCTGAATGATAGACAATGTACTGACTGATAGACAATGTTCAGACTGATAGACAATGTCCTGAATGATAGACAATGTACTGACTGATAGACAATGTTCAGACTGATAGACAATGTCCTGAATGATAGACAATGTCCTGAATGATAGACAATGTCCTGACTGATAGACAATGTCCTGAATGATAGACAATGTCCTGAATTATAGACAATGTCCTGACTGATAGACAATGTCCTGAATGATAGACAATGTCCTGACTGATAGACAATGTCCTGACTGATAGACAATGTCCTGAATGATAGACAATGTCCTGAATGATAGACAATGTCCTGAGTTATAGACAATGTCCTGAGTGATACATAATGTCCTGACTGACAGACAATCTCCTGACTGATAAACTTTCTCCTGACTTATAGACAATCTCCTGACTGATAGACAATCTCCTGAATGACAGATATCACGATAGTGTGAGACGGCTAACCATGATCGCCCACACATATCAGCACATTATGATGATTAAGAGTTACACTTTTTGAGCAAGCGCATCATTACTGACAGACTATCCATTTTAAACATACCATACAGAAATAAAACAGAACACATGACAGCGCTATGGATGTTCCGATGAAAAGTCTATAACATGTTAATCCATACAAACACTACAGCGGGATTAACAATTCCGTGGTTGTGATCACCTCAGGCGCTGATTGGGAACCGTATTTAAAGTCTCCGCCTACTTATCTTTCGTGTTTTCTGGGTGGCTAGCTACAATCGCTTCCCAGCTAACAGGTTCTCTGATTGGATAACTTTTGAAACAACTAAATCAAATTATTTAACGCATTGTTGCAATATTGAACTTGGTGTGATATATGGCAGTGAACATTGGAACGTAAATGAACAAATTAGGAAAAACTTGGAAGCAACAGAGATGTGGTTCTTGAGACGAATGTTGCGAATTCCTTGGACCACCAGAGTAACTAACAACGATTGTATGAAAGAGGTTAATGAAAGTATAATATTATATACAACAATAAGAAAGAGACCAAAAGCCATATGAAGAGAAGAGAGGCAATGCAGAACATTGTGATAATTGGAAAGATCAAGGGGAAGAGAAATGGGAGACCAAGAGAATTGATACTGGATGGATTGAGACGCTGGCATGGGGGAATATTTTCTGCAGAGTTGATTCAGAACACCAAAGACCAAGATCTGTGTAGAGACAAGAACGTCTACGCCAGCTGGCAGTAGCACTTGATGATAATTATTATTGTTGCAAATTAATGAACAATTTCAAATCCAATTCAAAAATCAATCCAGTGCACTAGATGAGTAGAAATAGTAGCACGCGTATGGGCGACCTTTAAATACAAAGCCAGCGAATGTGGGGAACAAATAATCATAATAAATAATAATAATAATAATAAATAAAGCGGTCAAATATTGTCATCCGAGTGACATGTTTTGACTAAACTCTATTTTATTAAAAAAAAAATTTTTTTTAAACCGAACTTTCAACTTCACATATTTTGCTTAGAATATATCGTTAGTTGAGCACCCGCCCAAATTCACAATTGATTTTCTGTTTAAGATCGTCATTTTTCACATTCGATCGATACCAGAGTAAATATAATATGAGTTTGCATTTAGAAACAGATGTACACTCGTTCACATGTGTTTATCCTACAGCCCAAGCTGTGGATACATCTCTTATTTAAACTGCAGCCTGTATGCACTCGCCACTCGTGCGCATAAACATGCGTATAAGCGCAATGAAAACAAGAAAACAAAAACGCTCACACTCGAGACTTCTCAGTTGCAAAACATCAGTCTAGTAAGTACACTAGATGTGGCAGCGCGCATATGGACTATGTTTGTGTTGAAAGCGAGCGAACAAAAAAAAAAAAAAAAAACAATAATAACCAATGATCTGAAGGTTAAGAAATGTTAAAGAAGTTCCACTTATACAGTCCCCATGTTGAGACAGAGTCGCCGTCTGAAACTTAGGGGATAACTAGCCAGTGTCACCATCACAACATACCAGATATGACGTCAGCCGTAGGCGGTTCGGAAATAGATGACTTTGCGTCAATTTTCCCAATAGTATGAGAGTCGACCATTAAGAAAGTAACGGCAACCACTGAACAAAAAACTCCCTAGACTTACCAAGAAATCACACCTCATCTCATCACAGCATCTTATTTTATCTTATCTCATGACATTCTCTAATCTCATTATTATCTCATCTCATTTTGTTTATTTTGTACCTTGCGGTGTCAAGATGAAGCAGAAACAGTGGGAGAGTGCCCGTCTATGGCCTTCATATGTCGAGATTCCCATGGACCCTGTTATTCCCTCTGTCCATTGTTTACATGGTCGGCCTCTTCTTCTGTCATAACAAATGACACAACTTGTTTTTCCCATGACACATAATGGTACCAATTTTAGGGTGGGTGGTCCTAGGACCCCAGATCCAAGTTAAACATCCACCTCGATGTAAATCATACCCATGACCGTCGGGCCGGTAGGTGACCGTGCTAGTGAGTGCCCCACCACTCCTCCAACGTGTAACAATTCCTCTTTTCTTTTTCTTTCGCCGTTATCCCCCATTGGAGAATAGGCCCTCAACCAACTGACTGCAAAGTGTCCATTCCTGAGCTATTCCATGCAGATCTGCCCGTGTCCTCCCCGTGCTGCCTATTGGTGTCTCTGGCTTGTAGAAATACTAGCTCCACCCTGAAGATATCGCTCAAAGATTGTGGAATTCATCACGACACAATCCAGACTGCTGTCAAGGATCAACATTCGTAGCGTACATCATTACGCAAGTGTGTCGTCACTTGCAAAGCAAACATGACTGCAAGAGCTGTGCGGGGAAGAAACAACAGACTTAACAAAACAAAAACTAAAAACCGCTGGAGAACCTCCTACCGGAACGTAAGCATTCTTTGCCTACATTGTCAATGACCTAATCTTGACGTGTAGTCTCACCTTCTGGAACCACTCTATGTGAACTATGGGGAATTTGGGGATATGTAGAGCCATATTAAGTACTACGCAGAAATATCAGTTGGTGGAACCATTAAGGCCACTACGATAGCACATAAATACATTCTATTGGCGCCGATAGAAGTAGAAGAAAGAAATAGGGATTATGAGGACATTTAACGATAGCACATAAATACATTCTATTGGCGCCGATAGAAGTAGAAGAAAGAAATAGGGATTATGAGGACAATTAACAAAATTAGAAGCTATAGTTACCAAATCGAGATTTGAACCTGTCGTCTTCACATGACAGGGTGCCGTGCAGAAAGACATAGTGTACTTCGATACACGGCCAACTCGACACACCCGTCTACTTCTATGTGCGCCAATCAATACATGTGGATGTTTTAACACTTAATAGCGCTCAGCGGGGGTGTTGGTGTAATCGTTATGGCGTTACACTGATAATGTCTTGAGCGCGGTGGGTTGGGGTTTGAATGCCAACTCTCGCCAGTCGCTACAGGAGGGAAAGACTGACACCTATTACTGCATGCACTCCGGCCTACAAGATGTTTCTAGCATTTCACACACCCACAGCAGCTTCCTGTTACGGGACTTTCAGTAGCGTTGGGTACTACGGGTTCAAAGGGCGCACCACCATATTTGAGACAAATCACAACAGACACCAAAATCCAAATCGTCACAATAATCGCATTTACAGTATTTCTTAATATTTGTTTGCCACAATATGTTACAGCAGATCACATTGTCTCTGTGAAATGAAAAACATACACAAATTCCATTGACTACCAAGTCAGGGAATATATATATCTATATATATATGCAGCAAGGGTGTATAATATCCATGTGAAGAAGACATCCATGAGGAACGTTTTAACTACACCAGCTCCTGTCCAGTGCCGACTCGAACTGGATATCATTTTGAAATGACTGATGTTGTCCTTATATTATATTCTGTTTACCGTCAGAGAGTTTATGATAAAAGGAAGAAGCCATTTCCATGACATTTGTCCAGAACGGTGTACCATACTCTAAGAAACACACAATTTGCAACGTAGAATTTCCAGTCAGGGTTGACTTGACCGCGCTTCTGTTAAGTAGACAGCATACCATTGGTCAATCACTACAGGAACATTTACGGAAACGGTATGATCATTTCAATCAACGCGTGTATTATGGTACACGATATAATCATGTTCAATCAAAACATTTAGATAAACATAAGTGGAATATAGCGTGAATATGAATGGAAAATCATTAAACCAAGAGTCTCTGGACAGTGTGTTTACAGAAGATGGAAAACTGGGTAGAAAAACATAAACAAGAATATAGAAAGCAAACGCCCTGAGCTATCAAATAGCACAGCTCCTAAAACATCCAAATATCAATATGCTTATACACAAGAAGGTGATGGATGTTTTATCTATTCCAACGTTGTGGTACAATGCAAGATATGTACAGTCCTAGAAACACTCAAATGTAAAATCACATCTTGTGAAATGAGATGCATAAGAAATGCAGCTGGGAAAACAAGAAGAGATAAAGAGACAAATGATAAATCAAGAGCACGTGTTGGGATAACACAGATTGCTGACTGTATCTAGCACCAATCAATCAATCAATCATGTGCCATGCCGGAAAGCGTGGGCGGTCATGACTCGCCATTTCACTCGATCCCCAGTGTCGTGGATCAGCTCAGTGTTCCTGTCTCGTCCATGCCATGTGGCCAAGCCATCCAGATATTTTCCTCTCGGTCTTCCTTTTGGTCTGTTCCCTTCGATCTTGCCAGTTGTCACTAAGTTCTCCAATCCATTTCTTCTCATAACATGTCCAAAAAATTTTGACTGTCTACGTCTAATTTCTCTAATCAGTTTACGATGATCATTTGTCTCCTGTAGTACTTGGTCATTGGTTTTTCTGTCTGTCCAAGGTAGTCTTTGCATTTTCCTCAGAAACCACATTTCTGCAGCCATCAGATGTTGCATGTAGGATATCAAATATGACATTAGCACACATAACAAGACAAGCGAAACAGAAAATTACATCTACCTCCTTCCTGCGACGCGTCAGGGCAAAAGCTGTTATCATCATCATCATCATCAAGTGCCATGCCAGCTGGAGCAGATGTTAATGAGTCTCCACAGATCTTGGTCTTTGGTATATCTGGATCAACTCAGCTAATGATATTCTTCCATGCCACCTTCTCGATCCATCCAGCGTCATTTCTCTAGGTATGCCTCTGCCTCTCTCCTCCTCCATCTTTCAAGATGTCACGATCTTCTGTTAAACATGCCGCTAGGTATGGAACACGGTATAATCGACGCAAAATCAAAACATAAAAACGGATATTATGTTATGCAACCAAGAGATGCAAAAAATGTATGGTACTCGTTACGGCCATTTTATATGAACACGTGATAATTAATGGTACACATTATGCTGATTTCCAGTCACCACATGAACTTCTGCAATTCGATACCGCCGAAAGAATAGAAATGCTCTAGCTCTAAAACTTACGGTACACTGTTGTCGAAGTAGCTGGATCGTTTTCTACACAGTCAGTTTGGACATATATATATGTGTGTGTGTGTGTATATATGTGTGTGTGTGTGTGTGTGTGTGCGTGTGTGTGTGAGTGTGTGTGTGTGTGTGTGTGTGTGTGTGTGTGTGGAGAGATGTGATGATTATGGTGAAGACGACAAAGATTTTACAATTAAACAAAACATAAATAAATAAACAAGTCCTTTACCCTCACCCAGTCATTATTAAATCCATGCATCATGTGCCTTGCCGATAAGCGAGGGTGATCATGTTTAGCCATCTCACTCGATCACCAGAGTCGTGGATCAACTCCGTGTTCCTTTTTCGATGGCCAAGCCATCCAGGTATTTACTTCTCGATCTTCCCCTTGGTCTCTTCCCTTCGATCTTGCCAGTTGTCACTAAGTCCTCCAATTCATTTCCTATCATAACATGCCCACAAAATGTTGACGTTTTATTTCTCTAATCAGTTTACGATTTTCATTCGTTTCTTGAAGGACTTTTTAAGGATGTTTTTATTTGGTCAGTATGTTTTTCATCTTGCAAAAGGCTACCTTAGCCATGGCGACCCATTCCAATGGCTTTATTTCAAAAGCATGAAAGAAACATTAACAGGTGTGGTAGAATTAAGCAAAGCATTCATTTTGAATGAATTATACACCATGGGTTGGTCAGAAGAAGTCTCCGTAGGCATTCAGGTAAGCATCCCATTGCTTAAGTAGGCGGCGAATGCCGTCCGCACAAAAAGATTGTGGTTGCTCACTGAACCAAGTGTTTACCGCGTTCATTACGTCTGTATATGTGTTAAATCGTTGCCCCTTGAGAGCTTTTTTTTAGAGGTCCGAACAAATGAAAATCACATGGTGACAAATCAGGACTATAGGCTGGATGTTGCAGAATTTCCCACTTCTTCCTTGCTAATGCTTCCTACACAATCTTTGCTAAATGCGGCGACATGCGGACGAGCATTATCGTGCAACAAAATTACACCGCGAGAAAGCGAGAAAGGTCGTTTATTCTTGATGGCTTTTTGCAGCTTGTCTAGTGTTTGCAAGAAGTGGGTAGAGTTGATGTTGACACCAGTTTCTTTACAGTCGGCCAACAATAGCCCTTCATGGTCAACAAATGCACTCAGCATAACCTTACCAGCGGAAACCTGTAACTTGAATTTTTGGCTTTTGGTGATCCAGCATGCTTCCATTGGATGCTCTCTCTTTTGCTGCTCGGCTCAAAGTGGTGACACCATGATTCATCGCCTGGCACTATGCGGAAGAGAAATGCATCACCCTCCACTCTGTAACGCAGCAAGTGGTTCAAACACCATCCCATGCGTTCCTCTTTTTGGTGGTCGGTCAACATCCGTGGTACCCACTGTGAACACACCTTCCGATATTGCAGTTTCTTACGAACGACCTTTTGAATTGTCCCAATTGACACATCAAATTCTTTCGCTAGCGAACGTATGCTTCGACAACGGTTCATCTGTACTGTTGCATCAATTTTGTTTTTTTCTGTTGCAACAATATGCACTTGACCCGGCCGTCGAAGATCTGTCGTGAACTGACGTCCTTTCCGAAACAACTGTGCTCAGTCTGTCACTATTGTCTTCGACACACATTTGTTACCGTACGCTGCCTGCATTCTTCGATGAATGTCCACTCGTCGACATCCTTCAAATGAAAGAAACTGAATCACCACTCTTTGAGCTTCTGTGGACGGATTTTCGATCAACCCGGCCATTTTCTCAACGCTCAGAAACAGAATCTATGCATCATGGGACGATAAGCACTTGCTCTTTTATTCATTGTTCAGTACTTATCACATGACTATGACATGATCATGTTCAACGTACGCAATTACGCGCGGTGCGGCACGAATGGATTTCAAATGAGCGCCCCTTATATATATCTCCCCTTGTCCTACTCTGCATCTATTTATGAAGACCGCTTGGAATTCCAAGCAGAATTTCACATTAACCAAGCAGAATTCCAATGAGAAATCCAAGCAGAATTCCAAGCAGAAATCCATGGAGAATTCCAAGGAGACTTCCAGTGTCCAGTCAATGTCGAGGACTTATCAGATCAATCCTAACTAGCAGTTAACGATGCGCTCTGAAAGTCCTAGCAGAAGGACATTCCAAAGATGCCACAGGTTGACATGCTAGTGGTGGTTCAGAAAGAAAGGGCGGTAGGGTGTTTGCGCTGGGGAATTTGAACAATCTACAGCTGAGAGTGGAGATACGAGAAGAGGGGCCAAACATGCCTGTCAAATCAGTCAGATAACAGACGTGCTTCTGTAGTTTCATATGGAGCGGAGGGGTGGTAGAGTGATGGGAGGCGGCCAATTTGCTTACGTGGAGAAATGTAGGACATGGTGTCTTAAGTTCTGTTGCCCTCAAAGAAGTAACCAACTTTGTGGGGGAATTCTTCAGTTGTACATCATCATTTTCGCGTGCCATGCCGATAGACGAAGATGGACAGGGTTCGCCGTGTCACTCTATAAAATGTCTTGGATTATGCCATATGGTCAGGCAGTTCAGTTATTTATCCCTTTGTCTTCCCCCTAGCTCTTTTCCTATTACGGTTGCCAGTTATCACTAAGTTTTCACGTTTATTTCGCCTCATAAAGAGCATTAAAATTCTTGACGTCTAATTTCTTTAATAAATGTACGATTTTCATTTGTATCTTAATGAAACTAGCGCATTATATACAACATTAAGTGAGAGACAAACAGCTTTCTTTGGTCATGTGATGAGAAGAAAGGCACTGGAGAACATCGTGACAACTGGAAATATTGAGGGGAAGAGAGGCAGAGGCCGACCAAGAGAAATGTTGCTGGATGGATTGCGACCGTAACATGGAGAAATATCATCAGCAGAGTTGATCCAGAACACCAAAGACCGAATCTATGGAGAGAGATGAACGCCAACGCCAGTTGGCGTGGCACTTGATGATGACGACGACGACGATGATGATGATGATGATGATGATGATGATGATGATGATGATGATGATGATGATGATGATCTTAAAAGACTCATTGCCAAACGAAAAGTAGCTTTTTACTAAACAAAAATGAAGAACGGAAAATGGGAAGTAGGGGTGTGTCACAGTTATGACTTAAAAGTTGTTAATATACTAGCAGATAAGCTGTATTATATATCAAATTAAAAGGGGTTGCATAGGGCGTAAAAGTCATTGGCAAATACAGGAAGTCGCTTCAGACTATTTGTCATTCCATGGCACTTAAACAGTTAAAAGGACTATCTCATACGTTTTCTGACCATCCATGGCATTCTTTGCGCCAAAAGGGGGCCACTCCGGCACATTCCAAGATTCTGGGACTCTGATGACCTCCGCACAATAAGTTTGCCATTGCTTTCTGAACTGCCGACGTCTCATACCACGGATATCCAAGACAAGGTTCTGCTTCCAAATCGCCAACGGCCAATATCTAACCCTCGACTCGATATGTCTGGGATTAATGAAACCGCGCGTCATTATCCCGTGTTGCACCGACGCCCTTTGATGGGGTTATAGTGAAGCCACAACGTTGTGCCGCCCTCTCTGGTCTAGAGGTTACACGACTTTCTCCGTAATCTCGTATACTCTCGTAAGTGACGTGACGTTGAGCGAGAATCGGTTGCGGTTCTCTCCGCGTCGGTAACTTACAGACTGCTTTCCCGTGGTATACATATTGCTTTGACACGAATGCAGATTGCATTCACGTATATGCAGATTGCTTTCATGTGTATACACATTGCTTTCACGTGTATACAGATTGCTTTCACATGTATACAAATTGCTTTCACATGGTATACTGATTGCTTTCACATGTATACAGACTGCTTTCACATAGTATACAGATTGCTTTCATATGGTATACAAATTGCTTTCACATGAATACAGACTGCTTTCACATGAATACAGATTGGTTTCACATATATGCGGATCGCTTTCACGTGTATACAGATTGCTTTCACGTATATACAGATTGCTTTCACATGTATACATATTGCTTTCACGTGTATAGAATAGAGAATGCGTCCACATGTATACAGATTGCTTTCACATGTATACAGATTGCGTTCACATGGTATACAAAATGCTTTCACGAGTATACAGACTGCTTTCACGTGTATACATATTGCTTTCACGTGTATACAAATTACTTTCGCATGGTATACAGATTGCTTTTACATGGTATACACATTTCTTTCACATGGTATGAATATCAATGAGTTATTAGAAATCGGGAATCTCCACGGTCCAGTGAGTATGCCACAGTCCAGTAGGTATGCCACAGTCCAGTGAGTATGCCACAGTCCAGTAGGTATGCCACAGTCCAGTGAGTATGCCACAGTCCAGTAGGTATGCCACAGTCCAGTGAGTATGCCACGGTCCATTAAGTATGCCACAGTCAAGTGAGTATGCCATGGTCCAGTGAGTATGCCACAGTCCAGTGAGTATGCCACAGTCCAGTGAGTATGCCACAGTCCAGTGAGTATGGCACATACTTCACGCTATGAAGGTCGTGGGTTAGATTCTGGACTGGGTCGTTCGGTTCACGAGTGCAATTTTCTCTGAGACTCCTGGGGGTCGGCACTGGAGTTATGGTGCTCGTGCTTTGTGCAACGCTTTCGGCAGGCCGCCCTGCGCAAAGAGTCCGGGCCATATGAGATGAAACACGGTGCAAGTTATTTGCGCTCACTCGATTTGAGCTCAAGCATAGTCCATACACACTACTTCTAGTAGTGCTGAACTGAATTTTTCGTGTGGATTAGCTTTCCCTATTCTATTACCATCAGGCGAACCCACTTCGATTTCAAAGATATTTGTAATTCACGTCCTCAAGTCAAGGACGATAGGTCAACATATTAGTACAATTGTCCGATGTAGGGGTTGATCCCCTTACTTCGGCATCAGCACACCGGATGTTTACGAACACGCGTTTTTATCCATTCGGCCATGCTGACACCCGGTGTAATGAAATCGATGAGTTACAAAAATATATGTGAGGTCTTGAACAGACGTTACAGGTAGAGTTCTGTAAAAATAAAAGTGCACCAACCTCTCTCTTTACGTGAGACATGAGGAAAACAGAACAACAAAGACAAACACGTCGTAGACAAACACACTTCTTCTTCGTCTTCTTCAACTGCTTCGGAGAATGATGTCCCTATTAATTATATTCAGTATTCTAACTTCTAACCAATCAGAATGCATCCTACACATCACGTGACCGGTTACGTCACAATACATGGAACCACCCCAAAAGTCCGTAGAATCTTCTAGTAATTTCAACCTCCCCTTATATTATTTGTTTCGTTTTAAAACCCTCATTGACATCCCCGTGGTATCCCAACTCATGTCTGCCGGACTTAAGACCCCATGAATCATTGAGCGGGCCAGCCCACATGCCAATGGAAGGCTTTACAGGAGATTTAGGCATTGTCTGTACAAAGGTCGCCAGGGCAAGAATCACCTCTGCTAATCACAGACTGCGTATTGTCTTCTATTCCATGATAATAGACAAGAAAAATAACAAACGGTTGCTTTGCAAATGTCATCCCTAAAAATACAAATAATAGAATTCCTCTCTGGCTTCTAAAGCGCTTGTTTAGCGTTTTATATTTCAGATGTAGCTGGGGTAGGCTTTTGCAGATGTTTGAATTATGTATAGAGGTGTCTTTGGAGTGAATTTATGCCCTGTTGGGTGAGGAGGGTTCTTGTGCTACTTCTTCCTCCTTTTTGATCTTCTTTGGGAGGGGGTGGGGGTGTAAATAATAATAATAATAATAATAATAATAATAATAATAATAATAATAATACGAGGGGATTCAAATGAAAACTTGAAATGTTAAGTGTGTGTGTGTTGTGTGTGTGTGTGTGTGAGAGAGAGAGATGGAGGGGGAGAGAGAGAGAGAGAGAAAGAGAGAGAGAGAGAGAGAGAGAGAGAGAGAGAGAGAGAGAGAGAGAGAGAGAGAGAGAGAGAGAGAGAGAGAGAGAGAGAGAGAGAATATATTTTGAAAAAAAGTAAGGAACAAATATATCAGTTTCCAATGTAGTCACCACTGCGTTCAATGCAAGTCCTCCAGTGCCGATAAAGTGCTTGGATTACTTTAAAAAAGTATCTTGTTCGCGCGTTTAACCACTCTGGGGTCACTACGCGGTGTCCCTGACCCGGTCGCGAACAGTCTGTAACAGAAGTCACGCCGTTTTGAAACTTCCTACTCCATTCATACACTTACTGGACTGACAGGCATGCATCACCATACTGGACCTTCATCCGCCGACGAATTTCTATTGGTTTTACCCTTTCACTGATAATAAAACGGATAACAGAACGCTGCTCCTCTTTGGTGCATGTCAAACGTTGGGCGGCCATCTTCAAACTGTCCTTATGATGTCGCCGTGTTCACCTACACCGTGATGTCACGTGCTGAACACTCTTGACATCCTTAACAACACTATTGACAGGCGAAAAGACAATGGCATGGTTATTGTAATTTCTATTACACTTTTAAAGTTAGACAATGGCATGGTTATTTTAATTTCTATTACACTTTTAAGGTTTTCATTTGAAGCCCCTCGACATAGAATCTTGTCACCAAGCAGTTTCCTGCTATATGTCTGTAATATATAACGATCATCACACTTTAAAGGTCCGAGTTCACGGGGGTATGCATGACCAGTCTTTTACTTACTTGGCAGGCGACGAGTCCAGGTGTTGAATTTTCGTCCGACCGGGCTGAAGACATGATCAGAGAAGTTCCCTATAAGCTAAGGCTAACGCGCCCTCTTCTTTGGAGGGCAGTGCAGCAAAAGCTGCGGAATACAATGGAAGATATATCATACGATAAGTCCTGATCATTGCAGGTTAAACAAAGAATTCTGGAATTTTATAATCATTGGTGACATATGGATGTGAATCGTAGACAATCAGTACCCCATAAGAACAGATGTGGAGGCCCCTTACAATTTCATCATCATCATCATCATCATCATCATCATCATCATCATCATCATCATCATCATCATCATCATCATCATCACATAATTTGCAAAGTAGTGTAAGCATTCATGTCTCTCCACAGATCTCGGGCCTTGGTGTTCTGGACCAATTCTACTGATGATCCTCCTCCATCTCTTCGTCTTCGACCAGCAAGCTTCAGTTGTCTCGTGCTGCCTCTTCCTCTCCTGAAAGTGAACTTTCCTGTTGTCACCATGTTCTCCAATGCTTTTCTTTTCACTACGTGACCTAAGAGTACAGTTTGTCTGTTTCTTTTTATAGTTGTATATTTAATACTCTACTGTCAGTAAGTGATTCAGTGCCAAAGAAAACTAGGTTTGGACCAAACATGGTACACAATCAAATAAACAAGTATTGCAATGCAAATTTCCGTTCATTGTGCACTGAAATTCCCGAATACATCACGAAACAAAATAAATAAAACGGTGACCAAGTATGGCAATATGTCGTCCTTCTGTCCAAATGAGAGGTCATATTTGGCGATACATTATCCTTCGGTACTTGAATAAGTTTAATCGCTTCCAGAAAATGGTTGCTAGCTACTCTGGCAGCCCGAAGTATTCGCAATATTAGCTCCAGGAACCACATCTCCGTTGTTTCCAAACACTTTATAATTTATTCGCTCACGTTCCATGATTCGCTCCATACAGCAGAACATGTTCTGTATGACATATCAGCGCGCTCTTTCTGTCATTCAATGACAGTGAATTATTGCATAAGACACTTTTCATTGTCTGAAATGCAGCTTTAGCTTAACATATTCTGCTCTTAATCTCTGTAGTGCATCTTCCATCTGATGTCGTATTTGCCTCTAGGTATTTAAATGTATCTACTTAAGCATCTGCCGACCTATTCTTTTGGTTTTACCATGTAAAAAAGAAAATATTTTTTCTGTTTTCTTGATATTCAAGGAAAGTTCGTTTTTGTAATCTGTATTACTACAATGCTCAAAATTTATCTCAGATTTTGTGCATTTTCAACTATCAAAACTGTTTCATCAGTATAACGTAAATCGTTTATATTATAACCCCCAACTATTTTTGCCTTGCCTTTCTTTGATCGCTCTCATTGTTATTTCGCTATGGAGAGAGAGAGAGAGAGAGAGAGAGAGAGAGAGAGAGAGAGAGAGAGAGAGAGAGAGAGAGAGAGAGAGAGAGAGAGAGAAGAGATCAGTGACAAATCATTGCCTTGTCTTATTCCTTGCTTTATCTATTCATAATATACTCTAGTATGTCCAGTATGAGAAGACAAAAACTGGAGCATGTCGTGACAACCGGAAAGATTTTAGGAAAGAGAGATAGAGGAAGATTCTTGACAGTCGTATGTTATGGCACGAGAGGAAGCCAACACACGAATTAATCCACGATGTCAGAGATCGTAATTTGTGGAGAGGCATGATCGCTCACGCCAGCCGACAAGACACTGGATGATGATGGTGTTCAGTAGGTTAAAATGTTAGCTGCATGTCTTTTACAGAACTGTGCAGTCAACCCCAGCATTTATTGGCTGTGTGTGATTTACCACACACGTTTAGTTCAGTACTTTGCCGTTGGTTTTTGAGAAACCAACGCCTTATTCCATCGAAATCAACTACCAGTGCTCTGTTTCCAAAACGCCCTTGGTTGACTTAGAAGTCTCGCCACGGTATAACGGGGAATGATAACACTACGAGTCTCACTTTCCTCAAATCCACAACGCTATGGTATTCTTTGTATGTTTCTCAGAAACCACATTTCCACATCCATTAGATGTGTTCAGACCATCTGCTCATTGTCGACGCTTCACATCCGTATTGAGGTACAGGTTCTATGTAGCACTTCAACACTCTTTTTCTCGTTGCGATTGACATATTTTCATTGGTCAGTATGTGTTCCATGTTGCAAAAATGGCTACCTTTGCCATAGCGATTCTTGTTCTAATCTCTTCAAGACACTTCCCATCAGATGTTATGACCAAAAAATATTTGTAATGCTGAAAACTGTTAAGACAACGGAATCTTCAAGATTTGTTGTTGTTTATTTTATTTTTTTATTTGTTGTTTTTGCGTCCGCTTGCTTTGAGCTCAAGCGTGGTACACACACGTCCTACTACTTCTAGTGCACTGGACTTAATTTTACATGTTAATTAGCTTTGCCTACTACCAGTGTCCCTCGCCATCAGATGAACCCACTCTGACTTCTCAGGTACTTGTAATTTACGTCCCAAAGTCAAGGACGAGAAGTCAGCAGTTTAGTCCAACTGACCGGTATAAGACCGCCACTTCGGCATCAGCACACAGGATGTTTAAGAACGAGCACTCTTGTCCATTCGGCCATACTGACCTCCATCTTCCAGATTAACTCAGAGAGGTCAAGATTATGCAAGGGAGAGCATAGAGAGATACTTGTCAAATTTACAAAACTAATCCTCGTTGTCCCCCTTGGGCAATAGGACATAGGCCCTAAAGCTCTGCTGAAATCAACTCTGCATGTCCAGGACGTTGCAGTAACCCCCAGGTTGATTTCCAGTAGTTCGTCATTCTATTCTGAACGAGAAGTCAACACTTCAGACCCATAGACCGGTGTGTTGAATGGTAGATTATATTTTCGGTGCCCTGAGAGCGGGATAGTGGGGTAAAGTACAATAAACAAACCTTCCCACAATACAATGTTTATATGTCGAAACGAAACGTCTCGAAGGTTGATGTGCGAACTCGCGACAGGAGAAAACCGCCTGGGAGTCAAGCGCTGATGAGTATGAGAAACGCTTCTGATCACAACATCTCTAGGGGCCACCAACTCCAAGACCATCGGCCAGTTCGGAGTAAGCCGGTCATGACCATCTACCCGTGGTGTAGGACGTGGACGTCTGGCAGAAGTCTAGCATGGGGTTGCATATAACCAGCATAGAGCTCGATGCATCCCAGGTGTGGTGCAGTGTGTCCCTTTATGTGCATCACAACGGTCTTCCAGATGCTTGTCAGTGAAGTCACCACACAGCGGCCTTAACTTTCCCACATGCCTATCACCGAAGTCACCACACAACGGACTTAACGTTCACACATGCCTGTCACCGAAATCACCACACAATGGACTTAACTTTCCCATATGCCTGTCACCGAAGTCACCACACAACGGACTTAACGTTCACACATGCCTGTCACCGAAATCACCACACAACGGACTTAACTTTCCCACATGCCTGTCACCGAAGTCACCACACAGCGGCCTTAACTTTCCCACACGCCTGTGACAGAAATCACCACACAACTTACTTAACTTTCCCACACGCTTGTGACCGAAGTCACCACACAATGACCTTAATTAACCCACACTCCTGTGACAGAAGCCACCATACCATCCTGAAAGTCTGAGGTATGAGTGCCTGATGCCAATGCTCACTATTCTGAACTTTTCCATGTGAACACCATGAGTTAGACCTATTTAACAAAAAAAGAAAGAAAAAAAGACAGACAGACAGACAGACAGACAGACAGACAGACAGACAGACAGACAAAGAAAAAAAGAAAGAAAGAAAGAAAGAAAGAAAGAAAGAAAGAAAGAAAGAAAGAAAGAAAGAGTCTCAATGAAGAAATCTGCCATGGGTCTGTGAAGTATTAGGGCCAACACACTTTGTTGTCCTCAGTGCACAGAGCAAATGGTGATCAGTCTTTCCCTCTCTAAGCGGACGGCCAGCGCACGCATCGAACTCACGCCCCACGTGTTCAAAACGATATCAAGGTAACCCTCTAACGATTGCACAAACACTTCCGCTGTAATATCTACTTAGCTTTATGTTTATATATAGCAGCCAATTGTTGCTGCTTGAGCATGAGCAGACAGTTTCAAGCGCACGTGATATGGAAAGCAAGAAGAAGAGGAGAAAATGGGCACGATTGGAGGCCAAATCTACGAGATGTCTTCAAATGAAAATCTTAAATGTTTGTGTGTGTGTGTGTGTGTGTGTGTGTGTGGTGTGTGTGTGTGTGTGTGTGGTGTGTGTGTGTGTGTGTGTGTGTGTGTGTGTGTGTGTGTGTGTGTGTGTGTGTGTGTGTGTGTGTGTGTGTGTGGGGGGGGGGGGGTATGTCTTTTTTGTGGTTTTTTTTTTCTTTTTACTTTTGGTTAATATATTCTTTAAAAAAAAGAGTAAAGAACAAATGTATCATTTTTTGAGTGGTATTCACCACTGCGTTCAATGCAAGTCCTCCAGTGCCGATAAAGTGCTTGGATTCCTGAAGGAAATATTCTCTTGGTCGCGTGTGTACCCACTCATCCACCACCTGCTGTATCTCTCTGTCACAGAAATCACTGCCGTTTTGAAAGTTACTAACTCCACTCATACACTTACTGGAATGAACATACATGCATCACCATATTGGACCTTCATTCAGCGATGAATGTATATAGGTAAAAAAAAAAAAAAAAAACTGATGTTGCATGAGAAAAGTGGGGCGGTCATTTTTAAACTGTCCTTATGACGTCATGGTGTTCGTCTGCACCGCCATGTCACCTGCTTAATTAACCCTCATCACATCCTAACAACAATATTTACAGGCTACAACTCAGAAGTCGTAGTGGGTTGGCCTTAGGGCGGGGGGCACTGTTAATTGGAAAAGTTACGAAAAAATCAGCCAGTGTACCGGGAGTAGTATCAAGAGTATTGACTACGCTTGAGTTCAAAGCGAGCGAACGAAAAAAAAAAAGAGGAAGAGTAACGATTATACATGATTGGTAAGACATCCATGTGTACGATTATAAGGTGGCCATACAGAAGTAGAGGCGGAAATGCTGAGCTGCGATTGTAAAAGATAGCCATACCGAAGAAGAGGAAAGATTGGATACGATTGTAGTAAGACAGACATACTGAAGAAGAAGGGGAAAGATTGGGTACGATTGTAAGGTAGCCAAAGAAGAAGAAGAAGAAGAAGAAGAAGAAGAAGAAGAAGAAGAAGAAGAAGAAGAAGAAGAAGAAGAAGAAGAAGAAGAAGAAGAAGAAGAAGACTGGACGCAGCAGTAGCGTACTCCTTTCACCAACGTGGCAAGAGAACACATTTAAAATAATTTAAGGTACCAAAACAATAAAGGACAGAAGAAAACAGAAATACTATTGAAGTAACTAACCCCCATCTAAACAATCTAATGTAGAATGAACGGGAAATAACATGCGTGAATTTAAAAAAGCAAATGTTATGCACATAAAAATATCAACGTAACCTATAACATGTAACCTGTAAAATATATCGCCAAATGTAATCTCCCATTTGGACAGTAGGCCGATATATCGCCATACAAGGGTCATCGTTGTATGTGTTTTGTTTCGTGGTATCTTCCGCAATTTCAATGTTCTGTAAACGGAAATTTATATTATAAGACTTGTACCATGTTTGGCCCAAATTTACTTTTTGTTTGGCACTGAATCAGTTAATATTTATTTAGCTTGTTGTTTATATGTGGCAGTCAATTAATATCGCTTGTGCAGAATTAGACAACATTTCAAGCGCGCGTGTTATGATATCCGTGAGAAAGGGGAGACATTGGGCACCACTGGAAGGTACATCTTTAATCAAGAAAATGATTAAAGATTGGACAGGATTGTAGGATCATTCTATAATTAAGAAGAGGATTGAAATTGGACAGGATTGTAGGATCACTCTATGCCAGCGAAGGGGATTATAGATTGGACATGACTGTAGGATCACTCTGTAACTAAGAAGACGATTATAGACTGGACATGATTGTATGATGACTATGACAACGAAGGGGATTATAGATTGGAGATGATTGTAGGATCAATCTATGAGAACGAAAAGGATTATAGATTGGACACGATTGTAGAAGACAAAAGGAAATCGAATGTGGGAACCAAAAGACGCGATGTGGAAACGAACTGACCACAAATGAACAGTTTATTTTTAAAGCGCTTCTTAGTCCCACTATAGTGTCTTTCGGCCCATTGTGGTCCACGAATGCCCGAAAGACAGTGTTGGTGATTCAAGTTTGCAGTATAGATGACCGCCTCTGCACCCTGGGTGGATCAAGTGCAGATAAACCAACACTTTGAATTTAGCCAAAAGGCCAAGACGACCAGAGACACTTAGATGTAGGTCACACGACAGGGGCAACAAACGCGGCCTAGATAAATATGTGCTTATATATTCACAGTATTTGTGATAAGTCGGCTTGGTGTTTTAACAAACATTAGTTACGAACTAATTAGCCACGCAAGCGTTTAACTATGATGTATAAAAGGAACATGTTAATATTTGCAAACGAAATATATGTTGTTGTTTCTTTTTCTTTTTTTCAAATAGTAATTTCAAATGACTATTTGCGTTTAAACCAAAGGTCTTGTCAAAACAAGGTCTGCCTGTGAAATATATTTTAAAACTGCCAATTAAGATAAAGATAGAAGGAAGGACACTTTATAGTCTAAGGGACATAATTAGGATTAAAAGTATTTCAAATCAAGGGATTTAACCGGATTACTGAAAATATTAAAGTTATTGAACTTTGACCACAACGGCTATACGAAAAGTGATAAAATGCGTCTAGATCAAGGGTTTCTTAAAGATCTAGCTTCCGTGGTGGAGGGGTAGAGAACACAATAAATACCATGGGAGCTTGGGGTTCCATCTCTCGTGTGGCGTCTCCTTATCGCTTATTCCATCGTTTAAGACATATCCATGGTTGGCGCCAGGTCGAACCAATCTAAAACAGGTACTAAGAGGTCAGCAAGCCCGAATGGATAATTGCACTCGTTCTTAAATTTCCGGTGTGCTGATGCCGAGGTGAGGGGTTCAGCCCCTACATCGGACAGTTGGACTAAAATTTTGGCTTGTCGTCCTTGACTTGGGGACTATAAATTACAAGTACCTAAGAAGTCGCTGTGGGTTCAGCCTGATGGCGAGAGCACTGGTAACAGAGAAAGTTAATACACATGCAAAAGTCAGTCCAGTGCACTAAAAGCAGTAGCACGTGTATGGACTACGACTGATTTCAAAGCGGTAAAAGCACAAAAAGGGGGTACTATGAAATGTATTTAGAAGTAAAAGTTGCCGGCTAGATACTGACCACATATCCCAAGAAATGCCAATTGGTTTACAATCATACGGCTCTGGCATGATCCAGAGACATCAGCTATGGTAACTAAAAAAAGGGAGGGGTTTATTGCTGTCGAACTGTTACGAGAGTTGGTATAAAAACACAAAGTATGTAAACCAAGCTGGACGAATGGAAAGAAAGAATACATTGATACAGCCCAGCAAACGGACACAAATGTAAACAAGACAGTTTCTTCAATTGGAGACCGTCTAGATAAATACTCCTTTGTGTTATCCGTTTACAGTTTTTTATTGTTCGTTTCTTTTTGTTTTTGAAGTTCCATTGATGACGATTTTTGTGGTAACGTGAGTTCGTGGCTGTGTGTGTGTTATTCCACCCGGCAAGTTGCTCAATCATATGTTGTGTCTTTTATTGTGGTACGCCAGCTATGGTAGAGATGCCATCATGACAACGACGATGAAGACAAGGACAGGAAGCAGCAGCAGCAACAAGGACAACAAAAACAGGAACAGCAACAAAGGCTTCTACTAATACCACCGTTGTGCCTGTTTACAGCAGAGCTGCGATCTTGCGCCGTTAGACCGACACATCCGACTTCTGCGGGCATTTGTTGACCGGGTTAACCTTCCCGGGGCTACTACTACTACTACTACTACTACTACTACTACTACTACTACTACTACTACTACTACTACTACTACTACTATTACTACTACTACTACTACTACTACTACTACTACTACTAATAATAATTATAATAATAATATTACTCTTATACTACTGCTACTGCTGCTGCTGCTGCTGCTACTGCTACTACTACTACTACTACTACTACAACTACTACTACTACCACCACCATCACCACCACCACCACCACTACTACTACTACTACTACTACTACTACTACTACTACTACTACTACTACTACCACCACCACTACTACTTACTACTACTACTACTACTACTGCTACTACTACTACTACTACTACTACTACTACTACTACTACTACTACTACTACTACTACTACCACTACTACTATTACTACTACTATTACCCCCGGGAAGGTTAACCCGGTCAACAAATGCCCGCAGAAGTCGGATGTGTCGGCCTAACGGCGCAAGAACGCAGCTCTGCTGTAAACAGGCACAACGCAGTCACATCCGAAAAAAACCAATCCGGATGAACGCAGAAGAAGACTACTACTATTACAGTCATCATAATTACCACGTGCAATGCCTAATAGTACAGGCGATCATGTTACTCCATAAACAACTGTTATCTGTATACTTGCTAAGTTCCTATGCCGACCATCGTCTGTGCCATGCTATCCATCACACCCAACTGTGACACCCATTCAACACCTGTCTGGACAACCTGACAAACAAATACATTGTTGAAGTCAGATGTGTCCGCCAAAGAGAGCAGCTATCACGTTTCCGCTTTAAACAGGCACAAATAAAGTAGAGTCCAACAATTTACAAAAATTAGAGGAATGAAGAAGCTGAAGAAGAAGAAGAAGAAGAAGAAGAATCTGAAGAAGAAGAAGAAGAATCTGAAGAAGAAGAAGAAGAAGAATCTGAAGAAGAAGAAGAATCTGAAGAAGAAGAAGAAGAAGAATCTGAAGAAGAAGAAGAAGAAGAAGAAGAAGAAGAAGAAGAAGAAGAAGAAAATTAAGATGAACAGGAAGAAGAACGAGAACAATAAAAAGAATAAGAAGAACAACAACAAAAACAACAAGAACAACAACAAGAAGCGGAAGAATCAACACGGTAGCTCTCCTGAATCTGTAACTTCGTCATGTACGCAAAACTAACCATTCTAACAACTACGCAATTCTAAACATTCCCAACAGGGCACAAGCACACTTTTAAATGAATCAATTAGTTTAATTTCCTTTTCTATTTCTCAGTGATAACCTTTCGAAACAGCCTATTGTCCCCACCTAATCCCTTGTCATAATTTCATATTTTCCCCGCGTTAACACTATTTTTCCTGGTGTTACTAACGATCCGAACAGAATAAAAGGGCTAATTCAACCATCGAACCGACATATATACGCGTGTCAGGTCTGTCTTAATGATCTGGTAAATGTTTTTTGCATACTCCGCAAAAGATGCATCTTGGCTCTTAGCGTTGTACTCACCAAATGCGAGCACTTCAGGTGGATGGCATGTATTGACTCCAAGCGTTGTTTAAAATTGGGCATTAGGCCGGGGAGCTAACGAGGCGAGCGGGAAATTAGCTTTGTTTTGTGTAATGTCGTCGGTGACATAGTGAGGTCATGTGACGTCTGTTTAGCGTGGAAAGAGAATTGGAAAAAAAAGTACGGATGTGGGGCAATGAGAACTATTTGTTCTTACAGCAGTGATATGTGTGTCTGTATTTCTGTCTGTGTCTGTTTCATTGTCTATCCGTCAATGTTTAGTCTATAAAGTTTTCTGTCTGCCTGTTTGGCCGTCAATATTTAGTCTATACGGTTTTTATATCTGTGTGGCTTGAAACGTTAGACGATGAGCAGACAAACTGAAAAAAAAAAAAAAACAAACAACAACAACAACATCTAACAGCAGTGGACATGTGATTTCTGAGGAAAATGCAAAGAATACGACGGACAGACAGAAACACCAATGAGCAAGTTTTACAATAAACAAATGATAACCGTAAACTGATTAGAGAAATTGTACGCAGACAGGCAACATTTTCTTGACACGCTATGAGAAGAAATAAACTGGAGAACTTGATGACAGCTGGCAAGATTGAAGGGAAAAGAACAAGGGGAAGACAGGGAATTTAATATCTGGATGGCTTGACCACGTGGCATGATCAAGACAAGACCACAGAGTTGATCCACGACTCTGGTGATCGTGTGAGATGGCGAAACATGGCCGTCCACAGCTTAACGGCATGACACATTACGATGTCTGTGTGTTCGTCTGCAGCAGCATCTATAACCTAGGGGTCGGTGAACGCGTTTGACAGCTCGTCGACATACCAAGACGAGGATTCGAAATCAGCTGCAGTCGATGTAGAAGCAAACTGCCTTGCGATAATTTTTATAGCATGAGCGTCAGTCGCTCAGTAAGCAAGCTCAAACTACTGAAAGTAAAAATTGCCGAGTAAGTCACGATAATCTGAAAACAAAATATGATCTGGTTGATTGGGACGTCATGTAAAGGACATACAACTAAATTTTGTTCAACAGTATGTATGCTCGCGGCATATATTCTTGTGTTTACTGCTCCAACGTGAATTTAACGCGCACAGTAAGGCAAATCAACTCATTGAACAATTGACACCAATACTAAATTTTAATAAAGAAGACACAAACAAAAGATTGCACGATTTATTGCCTGGCCTATTTCGCTGCATCTCGTCAGGTACATACTGCACAAATTACACAACGTAAAGTAAATTAACTAGATAAATCATTCAAGTTGAAATATACACATATTCGCACAGTAATGTCAATTGTCTACCACTGTAAGTTTAAGCTGATTAACATATCTTTCTCTCAGAAAGTCGTGGCGTGCTGATGAGCGTAATCTAGCCTAGAAATCAACATACAGCTGAAAGATGCTGGTGTTGACCGCAATATCCTGAAACAGGATGGTAACGCGGAAAAATAATGTCTTTCTGTTTGCACAAATCTTGTTTGCGTTGATTGATCATAATTGCTTCTGCAAACTTTAACAAGCGAGTATTTTGTGTGTTAAACAACTCGCGAAAGGCAATGTCTCTGTCAACCACATGGCCGCTTTCGATAATATGCCTACCAATACAAAAGAATAAACACGTATCAGTAGATACTGAAAAAAGCAGTCTACAATACAATCTTCCTACCATCTCTATGCTACCAATGCCAAACGTGGAAAATAACAAGAAAAAGAGAAAAGAAAAATTACATGAACAGAAAAGAGATTTTTGAGAAGACTACTCAATGTATCAATACGAGAGAAAATCAGAAATGATGAAATCAAAACTAAAGTAGATGTGTGTAGCAGCGCAAGATTTCATTAGAAAAGAGCAAGTGAAATTGTTGGGAGACATAACTAGGCTACCAACTGACAGAATACCACAACAAGCAATGATTTACAGACCAAATGGAACCCGAAGGAGAGGCCGACCACGTAAACGATAGACAGAGGGAATAACAGAGTCCATGGCAATCTCGATATGTGAAGTCTATAAACGGGCACTCTCCCGCTGTTTATGTTTCACATCGACACCGTAAGGCACACGTGGAACAAAATGAGATGAGATGAGATGAGACGATGAGATGACGAGATGAGATGAGACAATGGGGTGAGATGATGAGATGAGATGATGAGATGAAATGAGACAATGGGGTGAGATGATGAGATGAGACGATGAGATGATGAGATGAGACGATGAGATAAGATGATGAGATGACGAGATGAGATGAGACAATATGGTGAGATGATGAGATGAGACGATGAGATGATGAGATGAGACGAGATGATGAGATGAGATGCTGAGACGAGATGATGAGATGAGACAATGAGATGAGATGATGAGATGAGACGTTGAGATGATGAGATGAGATGAGATGATGACATGAGATGACGAGATGATGAGATGAGATGATGAGATGAGACAATGAGGTGAGATGATGAGATGAGACGGTGAGATAATGAGATGAGACGATTAGATGAGATGAGATGGTGAGATGAGACGAGATGAGATGAGACAATGAAGTGAGATGATGAGATAAGAGGCAGACAGACTAGCAAAAGAGGGTGGACGATTACCACAGCCTGACATAGACATAACCTATAATGAGGCAAAAAGGTTTATAAAAAGCACTTATAGAACCAAATGGGAATCAGAGCATCCAGGCTACCAGAAGGATGATGCATATTACAAACTCGACCGAAGAGAACAAGTAGCAATCTTCAGACTCCGCACAGGACATAACAGGCTGAAACACCACTTGTTCAATAAACTAAAGATAGGAGATACCGATGAATGTAATTGTGGAACTAGTAAAATGACAGCAAAACATTTGCTGCAGGATTGCCCAATATATGCAGAACAGAGAAAGATATTTTGGCCCACGCCTGCTTCATTTGAGGACAAGCTCTATGGAGATATCAACAAGCTCAAGTTGACTACAGCTTACTTTAACTACATACAGGTTGACATCTAAAGGTGCATGAAGATGTATTTAGACTGCCACACTTCATACCACAGGTATGTCGGTTACAAAAGCGTCCCAGAGGCATGAAATGGAATATTGCTTGGATAGCACATCCATTACGTGGAAAGTCCGAATCAAAAGCTCACTGTGTGGGCTTCGTAAATGGTGGGAAAAGTGTCCTAGTGACACGAAATGGAATATTGCTTGGATAGAAAATCCATTACGTGAAAAGTCCGAATCGAAAGCTTACTGTGTGGGCTTCATAAAAGGTGGAAAAAGTGTCCTAGTGGCACGAAATGGAATATTGCTTGGATAGCAAATCCATTATGTGGAAAGTCTTAATCGAAAGCTCACTGTGTGGATGTCATCTGCAGACTGCATTCTTCTGGTTTCCGGAGGAACAGCCTATGGTGAACGGAAGGCCCAATATACGGAAGTGAGGCTAAGCAGCCATGTGCAGGACGTGACGATTCCTTGGGTGAGCCCAGTACCAGAGCGATGTGTGATGGCTCTGCAAGTATGGAAGCCTCCTTGGATGGCGGGGAATGCCCATGGTCTGCCCCTGCCTTCCCTTGAGGGTTGACCTGGATGTCTTTGGCTGTTCTATATGGGCCAGCTAGGATGGGGGATAACACCACAACAGTGAGATTCAAACGTCCTAAGAAACCCCCGGGAAGGTTAACCCGGTCAACAAATGCCCGCAGAAGTCGGATGTGTCGGCCTAACGGCGCAAGAACGCAGCTCTGCTGTAAACAGGCACAACGCAGTCACATCCGAAAAAAAAAATCCGGATGAACGAAGAAGAAGAAGAAGAAGATGATGAGATGAGATTTGACAAGATGAGATAAGTCAATGAGGTGAAATGATGAGATGAGATGAGACGATGAGATGAGAAGAGTCGACGAGATGAGTATCACTGTGCACAGGAACTGGGTTGGTGATGTTGTCAGTATCACATCAACCGCGTTGACGTCCCCAGACACTGTATGATACCCATGTTGGGCTGGGTTTGCCTGTAGCCCCAGGACAGTGTACAAGTCTGCACCGATAGAGATTCGAACCTATCAGCATCAGACCAGCTAGCGAGCGTCTAGCCACTACACAACAGCGGATACTAAATATGTAATTAATGTGTGAAAAACGATGTGCCGGGTGTGAAGCGCGCTTGTGGGCCCATTTTGTGACCCTCTGAAAGTGGTTAGTTAGCTGCATATCCTTTACAGGACGTAGCAGTCGACCCAAGCATGTTTTGGCTGTTTGTGATTTATTAGCAAGTTTACGTTTAGTAGTTTGCCATTGCTTTCTGAACGAGCGACACACATACCATTGTATGATACCAAAGCAAGGCGAAGGAAAAGGAGGAGGAAGAAAACAGAAAAGGGGGAGAACACTGAAGAAGACGAAGGAGAAAAGGAGGATAAAGAAATAAGAAGCCGGAGGAGGAGGGGCAGCAGAAGTAGTAGTAGTAGTAGCACCAGCAGCAGCAGCTGCAGCAGCAGCAGCAGCAGTAGTAGTAGTAGTAGTAGTAGTAGTAGTAGTAGTAGTAGTAGTAGTAGTAGTAGTAGTAGTAGTAGTAGTAGTAGTAGTAGCAGCAGCAGCAGCAGCAGCAGTAGAAGAAGAAGAAGAAGAAGAAGAAGAAGAAGAAGAAGAAGAAGAAGAAGAAGAAGAAGAAGAAGAAGAAGAAGAAGAAGAAGAAGAAGAAGAAGAAGCGGTGGCGGCGCATAGTCAAAAGAAGAAGTATTAGGGAGAAGGATGAAGAAGAGGAGGAGGAGAATAAGAAGAAGTAGAAGAAATGAAGAGAATAAGGAAGAATAAGCTGCAACAAGAAGAGAATTCAATTAGATAATAAGATATTCCATTTACAATCGGACCAAGCCTAATGTTCCAGCCAAAGCAGCGTAATTTCAACCTACACATTGCCATTTACAACTGCCGTGGGAGTTTTGTACGTGTACAATTTGCAGAAAGTGACCTCCAGGTTTTATCACTTATACGAGAAGGCTAGGTATGTGATCTCACTGTTCATGAGAGACTGAGAGCTCGTGATATTATGGGATACTCTGATTAGATCAAACTCGGTACCATCTGAGACTGAGCCGGAGACTTCGGAGAGAGAGAAGAGAGAGAGAGAGAGAGAGGGGGGGGGGGGGTAACGAGAGAAACGACGAGAGAAAGGGAACGAGAGAAAGAAGAGAGAGAGAGAGACACAGAGAGAGAGAGAAAACGCGAGAAAGACTGAGAGAGAGAAAGTGGGAGAGAGAAAGTGAGAGAGAAATGAGAGTTCGCGAAAGAGGGAACGAGAGAAAAAGCGAGAGAGAGAGAGAGAGAGAGAGAGAGAGAGAGAGAGAGAGAGAGAGAGAGAGAGGGAGAGAGAGAGAGAGAGAGAGAGAGAGATAACGAGGCAGAGAGAGAGAGAGAGGTAGCGAGAGAAAGAGCCAGAGGGAGGGAACCAGAGGGAGAGTAAAAATAAGAGATAGAGAGAGAGAGAGAGAGAGAGAGAGAGAGAGAGAGAGAGAGAGTGGCGGTGGGCGGGGGGGGGGGGAGAGACTGACACGAACAAACTGACCAGGAAACAGATAGGCAGTCAGGCCGATACAGACAGAGGGCCAGACAGGCAGTAAATAGAAAGACCAACAAACAGACTGACAAACAGACAAAAACCCAGGCACAGACAAACTGACTGACTGCAGACACACTGACATATACGCAACCGATAGACACACAAAGACAGACCATGAGACATCAAAATAGATACGACAGATAACACCAAAGAAGAATACATTCTGCAAGCCTGCTCGGCACAAGAAACACGTCAAACACCCACTTCATAACAGACTGTTACATCTTCTTTTGAGAATTTTACAGTACACACACTAAGTTTAACAGTAACTTCCCATTGCTTAGGCAAACGCCGTAACACGCGCCCTAAGCATTTGACAAACTATCTGATTGGTTGGAGCTTCTGTGCACAGTGGACCCCAGGCTCGGACGCGTCCAAGTCAGACGACCTAATTGCAATTTAGGAGGCGAGCTTTGAACCGGTTCTGGCCGACCTAAACGCTGTTAGGGACTACCGGTAAAGAAGGGGCATACCTGGGTAGACAGTCTGTGAAGTGTGAAAGTTGAGGGCTGTTCTTTAGGACCCTAGCTATACCCCATCACACCCAGTTTCATTTCTTGTCCTTTCATCCATACCCTCAGCCGACTTGTAAACTATAGGCAAAAATACACACGGAACAGTTAAATCAATATCATCATCATCAGTCATTGTCATCGTCATCATCATCATCATCATCATCATCATCATCATCATCATCATCATCATCATCATCATCATGATGCGACGTCCGTTAATTCATCAGTTGCATTCAGTAATTTAAACATAATTTAATTCTTGTTAACCTGTGTTCTTTTTAATAACAGCACAATAACACACACACACACAACACACACACAGTATGAGAGAGAGGCAGAAACATACACGTATACATAAAGAGAGAGAGGGATATATATATATATATATATATATATATATATATATATATATATATATATATATATATATATATATATATATATATATATATCCACCCTTCCAATCATTCATCTTTCATTCATCAATTGCGAATGTTACATTTACATAGGAAAAAAACATTGTCAACTTGATTTTGTAAACAAAAACAATGCATATTACCGTGTTATAGGACAGGCAGACACACGTACACACGCACATTCATAAACACACACGCACACACACATACCTACATACATACTTACATCATTTGCACAAATTCTCACAGTTATGCGCACACTCAATGACATAAACATACACACTCCCTCGCATACACTGCATGCATGCACACATACCCACACAAACATATACACATACATACACTAACATACACACTTATACACACACTTACACACACACACGCACATACACACAAACATCGCAGACATACGCAGACATACACACACACCCATATTCACACATGTACACACATAAACACACACAAACACACATACAAACATACATCCATACACGTACACATACAGACATAGATACACACAAACGCACACATACGCACATACACACATACAAACATACACACTCATCCACACGCACACGCATACACATATACATACACGCACATACACACATACATACACACATACACACATGCAAACGCTATATGCACACATACACACCCATATAAAGACATAAATAGGCACACATACACACACGCACTCATACACACAAATATACACACACTCATACACACCCATATACACACATACACACATGTACACACACATAAACACGGATACTCACACATACACACACATAAACACGCATACACACAAACACACGAATATACACACATACACGCACATACACACATACAGCGTTAGACTAAAAACATAACACAGAGAGGGACAGTGACAGGCTGAGAGAAACACATACCACATATACAGACGGCCAGTGAGACAGACGAAGAGAAACACATACACACAAACAAACACGCACACACATACACACATACATAGAGACCGAGAAAAGCAGAAACACACACACTTACGGAGTGAAACTGGCAGAAAGGCAGACACACACACACACACACACACACACACACACACACACAGAGAGACACACAGTGAGAGGGAGAG
Source organism: Cepaea nemoralis (assembly GCA_014155875.1). Classification (NCBI taxonomy): domain Eukaryota; kingdom Metazoa; phylum Mollusca; class Gastropoda; order Stylommatophora; family Helicidae; genus Cepaea; species Cepaea nemoralis. The sequence goes on from JACEFZ010015548.1 coordinate 855,044, forward strand.
GGAAAGAGAGAAAGAGAGAGAGAGAGAGAGAGAGAAGAGAGAAAGAGAGAGAGAGAGAAAGAGAGAGAGAGAGAGAGAGAGAGAGAGAGAGAGAGAGAGAGAGAGAGAGAGAGAGAGAGAGAGAGGTGAAGAAGGAAAGTGGGGGTAGCGCACGATATAGAGATAACAAATAAAAACACATACACATCCACACGGAGTCAGTAACAGGGGTGGGGGAGGGAGGGGGTAGGACACACACAGAAAGACAGATGTATATCCCTCCTTTCCCCTATCGTCCTGGGGTAGTGCATCCGGCATTTAGACATCTCGAATAAGAGCGAAAAACTAGGAGTGAGTGTTGCGTACGTTAAACATTCTCTAAAGTTGGATGTTAAAAAGAGCAGGCCGTAGAGACACTGCACAGGCAAAATTTCAAATTACAGAACCAGCTGTTCAATTTTTCGAGATCAACAATCTTCGTATATCTTTTTTTTTTTTTTAAATCTATATATGTGACTGTATAAGTTTCTGTTTTATCGTTCAATCCTTTCTTTTCGTAAGTGTGTGTGTGTGTGTTTATAAATTTCTGTCTGTCTTTCTTTCTTTCTTTCTTTCTTTCTTTCTTTTTTAATATTTGCATTTTTATTTACTTTTCTTAACTAATATATTTATGAACTTACTGATAACGTTTTATTGTTCTTATTTTTGGTTTTCTCTTCATTTACTGGTGTGTTTGCGTATTTATGTGCGCATTTATTTATTATTCATATTTACCTGTTTGTGTATTTATATTATTTGTCTGTTTATTTGTTTTATTTTGTAATATATATATCCATTATCTTGTTTCTGGTCCTTTGTTATTTATTTATTTATTTATTTATTTGTCAGTCTATTCTTTTTCTGGTCATGATTTATTAATCAATTTATTTATTTGTCTACTTATTACTTTGATTTGGCCCTGTCAATGCAAGCTTAGGCGGGACTCGAAATTCAATCAATCTAGACGTTTTATAAACAATCATCAATAATTATAGTAGCAACAACATCAATAATTACAGCAGCAACATCTACAATTATTCTAGTAGCAACATCATCAATTATTCTAGTAGCAACATCTACAATTATTCTAGTAGCAACATCATCAATTATTCTAGTAGCAACATCATCAATTATTCTAGTAGCAACATCATCAATAATTCTAGTAGCAACATCATCAATAATTCTAGTAGCAACATCATCAATAATTCTAGTAGCAACATCATCAACACCAGCTAAAATGACGCGCCTCACAAAAGAGAAGAGGTTCCGGCCATCACATTAAGAGTGTATTAATTACATTTTGGACCAAATATAGCCAATTGTGTATCAAATATAGCATACTGTGAACCAAGTATAGCACATTTTGGACCAAGTATAGCATGTTTTTAAGTTGATAATGTTGTCTGGACCTCGAATGATTTTATAAACATCCAAATGGCCCTAAGCAGAAAAAAAGGTCCCACACCCTTGTTCTAAGTCCATAGACAGAAGTGGATCTACAGTGAATGAGAAGAAAGTCAATTAATAACGTTTAAAAATCCAAATCTAATATCTTCAAGTACGCTAATACATAAAATGAAAGAATACTTTTAATGTGTAATAATATATAAATTGGAAAATAATACGACAGTACCTAAAAGGTTAATAAATAAATAGACAAATGAACATTATTAGAAAAAAAAAAAACATATTTGTTTTTGTTAAATTTAAAGTCATGTGTAAACATTAGTTTGTGGTAAATGTGACATCTAAAAATTATATTAAGCTATGATAAAATCCAAATAACACTCTTGAACTGCATATGTTGTGAAACTATTGCTTTGTATTTAGTAGTTATATATATATATATATGTGTATATATAATATATATATATATATATATATATATATATATATATATATATATATATATATATATATATATATATATATCCAACTATCACTTTGCATGTAAAAATACTTAATATTAATGAAATTACTTACTATATGTTCCAAATTATAAATATTACTTCACTGGTAATAAATTATTGAATATAATATTCCATGTAATGTTAAAAATGTTGCTCCTCATTTCAATAATCCTGAAATATTATATTATATAAACTGTGATATCTAAAATATTATTCCTCACATCAGAAATCCTGAAAAATATATTATATAAACAGTAATATCTAAAATATTAATACTCGCATGTAATAAATACTGAAATATTATATTACATTAAATGTGATGCCTAAAATATTACACTTCATGTCAGTAATCCTGAAATATTATATTATTAAATGCAGTGTTTAAAATATTGCTCCTAATTTCAGTAGTCCTGGAATATTATATTATGTGAACTGTGATATCACAAAATATTACTACTCAAATTTAATAAATTTTGCAATATTATATTACATAATTTATGAGGTCTAAAACATTACACCAAGTTGTGTGTAAAATGTACGCTACTTATATAATTTGAGGTCTAGAAATTACTGTAATTTTAATTTGAAGTAAAATTGTTACATTAGATGCCGTATGCATGTTACATGTTATTATATATTGAATGCAAACATATATCAATGTTTGCATATTACTGTACAGTAATGTAACATGTGCCTGTTTCCCTGGCGAAGGCGGTATTGATTTTCTCCGTAATCCCGTATATCCACGTAGGTTAACGCAGCTGCGTGAGATTCGGTAGCGGATCGCGACGCGTTGGTTACTTACGGGGGTGTGTGAGCCGGTCGCTAAGAAAGCAATGACAAACTACTGAGCGTAATCTAGACAAGAAATCACCAACAGTGGTAAAATGCTGGTGTTGACAGCGATGCCCTGTAAATAGGATATGCGGGAAAAAAATGTAACATGTAAAAACAGAGGCCCTTTCATATTTATTAAAATGTATAAATATTTCTTTCAGTGTATTGCCAAGTCAAAATGTTACTTTGTATGTTATGTAAAGCATAATTGTTACTTCTTGATGTTCACTTAGGCATAAATGCAAATTGAATTTAAAATATAAATGTTACTTTACATTTTTTGCGTGAGATTTAAGTAAATTTTGTGATAATGCCTAAAATAATGTATCATCAGATTTGATTTTATGTTTACCGAAAGGCCTCAATGTTACATTATGCCAAAACAGTATCTAAATATTACTTCATATGTAATGTGATTCTGGCTGTAAACATTCTTTAAGCCTATTTCATAAACCAGTGGTTCTCAACCTTTTTTGGTCCGTTCCCCCCTTCACCATATTTGTAGGACGTCATTCCCCCCCCCCCCCCCCCTTACCATATTTTTAGAACGTTATTTCCTCCCTAAAAATTTCCCCCTGCCCCTACACAGTATACGTAATAATTGAAGCTAAATTTAATAGCACATACTAAAACAAGTCTAGACATGTACATAAAATGTGATTTGCGGATCTACTTACGTTATAAAATGAATTTCAGAAGGGTGATGCGTACAGAAGCGTAAAGTATGAAAGGAAAAACAAGATCAAGTAATCGGTTCTTGTATTAACGCGATCTTGAAATAATCTTCATTCCCCCCTGGAAACCCCAAAATTCCCCCCTGGGGGGGGGGGGGGGGAATTCCCCACCGGTTGAGAACCACTGTCATAAACTATACGAAGTCTTATAGTTATCATTATGTTCAATATAAGTTCAATTATTATGGGTTCACAATTTCAGAATGGTATCTAAGTTGACTATCGGTCTCTGTGGCTTAGGGCTTGCGAACGCGGTTTGTGAACCCGTATACCCGGGTTCGAAACACGGCGGTGCTGGTTTTTTCGAAAAAGGTATAGGAGCCGGTTGTCCAGAAAGCAATGGCAAACTACTGAACGTAAAATGTGCCCAGGAATCACGAACAGCGAAAAATGCTGGGATTGACTGCTATGTCCTGTGAAGGACATGCAACTTAATTTTTTAATTGTTAATCTAAGTTGAAAGAGACAGGAGGATCTACTTCAGTATATCGGATCTAACACAGTCTCTCTCTCCGAAGACCGCAGATAATCACCAGCCGAAAACTTGCTCGGGGCACGAAATCCGCAGCTCCCGTGAGACATTACAGGGGTCTCTGAAAAAAAAAAAAAATTGCCGACGCAAAACGATTGACGATTTTCCAAAACAAAACCAGGACCTTCTACGCATGAGGCCAACATTTTATCCACTACACCACGGCGAGCTCTAAGTATGAAGTCTACACACGAATGAAGACACAGAGATATTGGAAAATTAAGACACAATTTAAATAACTAATTGATTCAGTGCTAAGCAAAAACAATGTTTGGACTACACCATTGCTTTGTGAACAAGAAGTCAACGTTGGAAATCTGATGTAGGACTGCCTATCACGCCAATCGAACGTGGGAATCTTTAAGACCACGTTATGTGGTATCTCATAGCAATAATAATAATAATAATAATAATAATAATAAATATAATAATAATAGTAACAAAACAGTAATAATAATAATAATAAATATAATAATAATAATAATAATAATAATAATAATAATAATAATAATAATAATAATAATAATAATAGTAAAAGTGACCACAGACTACTTACAGGAACACTGAGGATAAAGTTGAAGAAAGTCAAGTATATAACAGGAAACACTAAATTTGATTTGTGTACATTGAGTAATGACAAGGAAATACAAAACAAATTCAACATTGAAGTACAGAACAGATTTGATATATTGTCTGATCTAGAGATATTATTCCAGGATGTGGATGATCAATGGGAATTGTTGAAGAATTCAATCAGTTGGGCTGCCGAAACAATTATTCCAAAATTAAAGAAGGTGGGTCGTAAGAAATGGATGACAGAAGAAATATTACACCTAATGGAAACAAGAAGACTCAACAAAAATAATTCTGCCAAATATGAAGAAATTCACAGACAAGCCAAAATATTAGGTAAGGAGGCAAAAGAA